>LVTN01000050.1:546699-594380 GCA_001649415.1 Musa itinerans | reverse complement strand
ATATATATATATATATATATATTCTCCAACAAAATCCACTCTCTTTATTTTCTCAACATTCAAACCAGACGAAATGTATACTATAAAAAGAAGAAAAAAAATCATATGACACTTCTCGAATTTCTTCCTTTGCAGAAATATAAGTTAATGATTTTTTGACATGTTTCTTGCTATTGTTATTCCTTTTGCAACAATGTTTGTTTTTATTATTATTAAATTATTATTATTATTATTATTATTATTATTATGGTGGCATCCATAGGCATGTGATATCTTAAAGAATCTTTGATTTATATGTATGCGATATGCTGCGTCAACGGAACAACTTCACGCGAGTCTCCACCATCCACCTCTCGGTTGGTGGTCCCCATCAGCCGACGATGGATCGCCCTGTAACAACGCCAATTAAAGTCGGGGATGAAGAGCTTTACTTTCTTACGTGTTTCCCGGCTACTCGTCTCCGTCACCTGCCTCCGTTCGGGCTTTTTCACTGGGACCCACAACGATATAGCTAGTTATAAAACGGGTAAAGGACTGTGTATTCTGTGCATGGTACAAAAGCACCTTTGGTATGTCGATATCTATCTCTTCTGACTCAGCAATTTCCTTGCACGTGATCAATAATCCTGTGGTTGAAGATGCCCATCTCTCTGTACTAACCGCGTTGATGCGAATCCAACGGGAGGTTCTCTCAGGCGCGTCGGCTGGCCCCCACGAACGCATCCTTCTCAACGCTATTGGTGCGGCTAACAACGGGCACGACGCACCCACAGAAAACAAAAAAAAGAAAGACAGCAAACAGAAGAACACACGTGAGCTCGACCAATTTTTACGCTTTAGCAATTTGGGGCCCATATTTTGAAATACTGGCCCCGCTGGTTGTTATCTGTGATTGGGTTAAGTTTGGGGTCCGGTATTCTGTGCGATGTAGTCGATCCTCAGGAGAGAGGGAGATAAAGCATCATGGGAGCCAACGGGAAGCGATCACTCGGATTGCTGACGTGTTGAATAACAAAAGCCCCGCTCCCAGCCTCCCTTCTGCCCTCGTTTCGACGACCATCTCGAGCCGTTGGATTCTAATTTCTCTTCTTCCACGGCTCTTCATACCCCCACCACTCTCCGCCCTTCTTATCCCTCCCCCCTCGCCTTCCTCTTCCTCCCATGACCTGACCGCTTCCCCTCCTTTGCGCTGCCCCCAGCGAAGAAGCCCAATTTCAAGGTAAAATTTCCTCCTTTTCGTTCTATTATTCTTCTTTTTGATCGATTTTTTGGGATTTTTTTGGGCGATTTCCGCCGGATCTGACGTTTTTTTTGCTGCAGATCTCGCCATGAAACGGGGAAAATCGAAGGCCGATGCCCCCAAGAAGGCCGACGCCAAGTGAGGATCTGCTCTTCTTTTTGGTTTGCTTGGTTGATCGATCGGTATTTTGATTGTTAGGGCTTGGGATCTGATGGTTGGTTTATTTTCCTTTTATTTTGGGGGGGATTTTTCAAGGCTGTCGGTGAAGAAGGGACCGGAGAGGGCGAGTAAGAAGCCGAGGAAGACAAAGGCGGACAAGGATCCGAACAAGCCCAAGAGGCCTGCCAGCGCCTTCTTCGTCTTCATGTGAGATCTCTGCTCGGTTGCTTGCTCCTTCTTTCTTGTCCTTATGCTGATTCTAGATCTGTATTTTTTCGGTTGATTTCTCCGCTTATGTAGCTTCGTCTGTTTGGATTGACAGGGAAGAATTCAGGAAGTCATTCAAGGAAAAGAATCCGAATAACAAATCGGTCTCTGTGGTAAGATTCCTCATCCTCTCTACTGCGGATCCATCTGCTCTCAATTTTGTTTTCTTTTTTTTTTTGTAAAGGAAAAAATCGCAATTTGTTTGATCGCTCAAGGTTGCATCTTTTTGTATAACAAAATAATTGCAGCTAGTTTGATCTAATTAGGTGGGTAAAGCCGGTGGAGACAAGTGGAAATCCTTGTCGGAAGCTGTAAGTAATTGCATCAATTTTCCTTTCCCTAATTGGTTCGATGATCCTGTTGAAAGTTTTGAACTAAACAAAGATACATGCTGATTCCAGGAGAAGGCTCCTTATGTGGCCAAGGCAGCCAAGTTCAAGACAGAGTACACCAAGAAAATAGCTGCATACAATAAGAATCAGGTATTACTCTCGAACTGTTTCTTTGTTTCCCCATTGCTTTAAACATTTCATAAATCAGTTGGGTAAATTCGCTTCTTTTCTGTTGTCTGATCAAATAGTCTGGGGGAGGAAGTCACGCTGCTGCGGATGAAGATGAGTCCGACAAGTCCAAGTCTGAGGTGAACGATGACGACGAGGAAGAAGAGGGAAGCGAGGAGGTTTGTAGTTATCGGAAAATTAGTTTTTAGATTTCTAAGTTGCCATGGGAGAATTTGCTGATCCTTGTGGTTTTGGTACGATTTTGAACAACAGGAAGAGGAAGACGATGAATGAGGAAAACTGGAAGCAAGTCTTGCTATGTTATCTTTATCTTCTTTCCCCACCTTTGTTCTACCTTCTATGTGAATGACAAAGCCCATGTCCTGGCTGTTCGTCACTAACGTGTACTTACTTTCGTCTAATTGAAGCTAATTTAGTGCCACTTGATCTTGTTCTTGCCCATGTTGAGGTTGTTCTCTGTGCTCCCTTGTGAGATGCTTCATCTGCGATTCCCGAGTGGTGAATTCGATTGCACGAAATTGGTCGGTGATACTTTCTATTCGGTGTGTGTTTGATGAGCACTGCGTATGGGATTATTACCCAATATGAGCTGTACAAGAATGATGCTATATGATTCCCACTGACAATTTCGGCATAGAACAAGCAGGCCTTTTGCCTGCTTGTTAATGTTGCGGCAACCACTTCTATTATGCCAAAATAACTCCTTTAAAAAGGGTGTTTTCCCCATAATTAGGGTTGCAAACCTGAGAAGCCCTACCCTTCGGTTTACATCCTTGTCTTAATTGTACTTGCCATCGTTCATTATTATTGCCTGGCTAAAGCTCCAGGCTTTTCCATGGTGAGTCAATCGGGGAGGGCAAATTTTTAGCAGTTTCTATCTTAGAAGTAAATAAGAAAGAAAGAAGATGAGCTTCCAAATTTCCTATAGAACCACTTCCATCAATATGAATTTATCTTCAAGGTTCCAAAGGTAAACCTGTAACTCCCAGTATTTCAATTCATTATGCTCTCATGATAATGTCGAACCTCTCTTGTGATAATTGATCAACGTTTCGGGTATCGAATGTTTGCAATTAAAGATATATATATATATTAAATTACTTTATAAATCTATCGTCAACTGCTTCCGTAGCATAGTGGTAGTGCGTTCGCTTCGTAAGCGAAAGGTCGCGAGTTCGATCCTCGCCGGGAGCTTTGACCAATTGAGTCGGCCCGTTCTAGGAATAGTCGTTCTAGTTTGTTGAAAATTTGAGTTTAGTAAGTTATTTATATATTTTAATAATTCATCTTGGTTGTTAGATCTCGGTCTTTTTGTTACTACTTGATGACACCTGTCTTTGAAACTTGTTTTTATTCGATAATTTATTAATGACACATGAACTATATGCCACCGATGAGAACATGTGGCTTTTGTGTTAAATGCAAATACTGGGTTTATTTTTAATGATCTTTTTAAACATATTATTAATTATAAATCAGTTTCTTATATTTTAATAACATTTGTTATATTTTTGAAAAGAATAAGTTGGTCTTATAAGTGGTCCTATAAATGCTGATTTTAAAGGCGACGGACAAACCCTTACAGTTAGGTAAGTCAAATATAAGTGGAAAGATATGGCATCAATTTTATAAAAAAGAAATTTAGGTCAATTTAAATGTGAATTTTATTCCCATACGCATTATTGTCAAGGTGTATAAAACCAACTGTAATTTCAATTCCACCATAGCTTCAACCTTGGGTTATAAACCAAATACATCAAAGCAAGTACGTATCATTTTCTTATCCTTTCCGCTCGTGTCCCACTCTTAAAATATGCTCCTTATATGGTTCTTAGTTTGATTTGCGCTTACAAAATATATTCATGTAAATAAGAAACTATTCCTTGTTCGTCCTACAATTTAAGTAAAAAAAAGTGGAGATATTTCCCATGACATGTTTGTGTGTTAGGTGTTTGCAAAGGTCTAAACGACAACCTTTTTTCCCCTATATATATATATATATATATATATATATATATAAAAGAAGGAAGGGAGAAGAAAATGGAGTGACACGCGCCATTCAAAGATACATGTGAAAGGACCACCCAAGAAGTCTTTTGCAAGCAAGTTGCCACCTTTTCCTGAGAAAAGCAAAAGCCAGGAACGGTAGTCCATCGCCAAGCTCCAAGCTACTAAGATTCTTCTCCCATTGCAAGCTATCTGATTCCATTTTGATCTCATCTCTTGTGCACCATTTTCTCCCTATTTGCAATTTGTAAGAGAAATATATACATACAGAAACATCAACAACGAATCGAATCTTCTTCCAACCTAAATTCTAAGAAACATTACAACAAACAGTGACTAGGGCTGTGTTCTACGCTAAGAACGTGCTTTCGGCGCCACCATCAGGCGCCTTGTGGGCGGCGCCGCAGCTCTGGCACCGTGACGGCGGAGCGGTGACCACCAGGATTCGGCGGCAGGAGGGGCAGGTGGAATGGGACCGGAGCCACGTGTCGATGCACCCGGTATGGAACCCGTGGCCGCACTGCGGCAGGACGCGGACCAGGTCGCCGTCGGCGAACTCGGCGAGGCAGATGGCGCAGTCGACCAGCTTAACGCCACCGCTGGCAGCGTCCGGGGAGGCGGCGGTGTTGGATGAGGAGGAGTCGAAGGAGAGCGTCGGCAGGGCTTGGACGGCCTTCCTCTTCAGCCCCTTGTTGGGCGGGGCGGAGGCAGAGCGGCGGTGCCAGGCGCAGCGAGCGACGAGGGCGAGGCCGACGACGGAGATGAGGCCGCAGAGGAGGGCGGCGAGGATGACGACGATGTCGGAGTCGATGGGCAGGGAGCTCGGCGGCTCCGCGTCGTCGGAGGACTGGAGGAACCTCGCTGGAGAACGCATTGCCTCGACAGTCACAACTAAGAGAGTCGGATGGAGAGAGAGAGCGAGAGAGATGAAGGAAGCAAAGGGAGTAATTATAGGGGAGTCGGAAGTTAGGTGTGGTACCTCTGCTTTTATAGGGAGACATTGTAGTTTAATTGTGTTGAGAGGCTAATTAGTACTTAATCATTAAGGTAAATTATCTTTAATTTTAATAATTAGCTCTGCTTTTATACCTTTTCTAAAAACTCTCAAGTTTTCAGAAAACCTTACAAATAACTTATCAAAGCCTAAATAATAAATTTTCAAATAATTAAGATAAATATAATTTTATTTATATCTTTTTAAATCCAATTTAAGCTGAATTTATCATAATTTTAGAACAAAAACCACTTGAATTTTATTATAAAAGATTTTATGAGGTTTAATGATGTAAGAAAAGGACTTTTGAATGGGGTTACCCCATTCAAAAATAGTATGACCCCATTTAAAAACAGTTAAACTCAGGTCTTTAAATATTTTTTGTGATCTTAGAACCTCATAAAATCTTCTATAATAATATTTAGGTGATTTTCTTTTCTGCAAGGTTTTCTGTAAATTTGAGAATTTTTTGAAAAGGTGGGATGTGAGTTACATTGTTTTCGAATAAAACTTTAAAAATAATATAATTTTATTAAAAAATAATGCAACTGAGGTTTATTATTTAAATATTTTTTTTTATGAAACAGTAAAAAATATGTAATGAAACAATAATTGATTAATTTTTCTCTTTTTAGCTATTAAAAGACCTAATTTTATTTAATTAAACTCTTAGAATTTAATTTTTTTATTTATTATTTTGGTCTATTTAAGCTGAAATTATAATGTTATGAATGTGTCATTATTTTTTATAATTTTAATACTAATTTAATATATATACAAATAAAGATATATTTGGAAAGTTGCCCTAATCATGATGACAAACAAATGCGGAACGATGGCAGTGATAACTTCGTAATCATAGAAATATTGGACATTAACAATGCTGTCGTCGTTTAGGCAAGCAAGAAGTGTGCTGGAGAGGCTTGGATTGCATACCTACGTGAAGTCCAAAAGGTGGCCAGGTAATATAAGATCATAAAGTGCATGGTTAAGCAAATCGCCTAACTAACTTCACGGATTAATGCGGCGCAGAACTCTCAAACAATGACAATTTTATCGAACAATGGAATAGAAACCCGATGTCGACGCTGTCACGTCAATCATGTCATGTTCGATGACGTAGCGACTGTTCGTGTCAACATTTATTTGTCTCACTCATGATTTAGGTGAAAGATCCTCTTCTAAAAGATATTATGAGATACTATACATGTAAATATATTGCAATTTATGTGGTATCAAGCGTTCTAAGTTGCTTCTCCTTGTCGTGTCAATCTATTAGCTTAATCGCTTTAGCTAAGGTGGTGACACTCCAGATATCAATTTGCTTCATGCCAAAATGATAGATAAAACATCATTAATTAAGACACTGGAAATGCTATATATATATATATATATATATATATAAACGTATCTATGATTTGGTGAAGTCCATTATCACCCTTCCGAGATATTTTCAATGAGCTTTTGGATGCGTCTCTTTTAAGGTACATGGATTTGAATGCTGTACATTCTGGGAGTGGCGATAGATGTGGCCGCTATGAAATGGATACTTCGGATGAGTGAATTGGATTGGAGTGATAGGTAGGCGCATAGATTCCTCCGAGTTTTCCAAGTACCTAACTCGAACCAAACTTCTGCGCAAATATCTTGTGAGCTGCTGACATGGAACGTACGTCAGCCAAACACTACAAGACCACGATATCGACGTTTGGAAGGAGGAGGAGGAGTCGATTGGTCTTCACAGAAGTGGAGTAGCTCATGGGATCACCAAGGATGGCCGAGAAGCTGCCTTATCACAAGCAACAGTTCAAACAAAGCACTGGGATTCATTGACTCTTTTAAGTCGAACGCACGCCCCAAACTATGGATAAAAGGGGCCGGAAAAGAGATCGAGACAGAGGAGCAGCTCAAAGTCAGTGTTTGGGTTCACTTTGTGAATGAATGGGAACGAGGGAAGCGAAGGTGATAGCGGTAATGGTTTGTAGGCCCGCCCATATATGGATGGAGATAGCAGCCGCCCCCCCCCCCCTTCTTTCCGATCTTTCACATGCCTTTTTTTGCTTTTGTTTCCTTGGCCACAATCATCTGCAGATATTTTTGATACACGACTGTGGGCTCTATCGACGAAAGGTTTCCAAACATTGTTGCGTTAAGGGAATCGTGTTCTTCGTTGATTTTTGAGTTGGACTTGAAAAGGTCTAAAATTCCGATTCCATTCATTACCCACCAAATCTAATCGGACATTCAAATCATATGAAGAAGCCAAGAGATATGAAACATTCTCTTGATAGGATCTTTTATTACATCTTACGTTGTTATCTGAATGGGTAATTTTCTATTTTTATTTATTTTTCACTTAAATATTTTATATAATCGAGAACAGGAAATCATTTGTTTTTACTTGCAATTTTTCAAAAGAGAAAATACATGATCGATTTGGAGATCATACAAACGTATGAAAGAGATTGGACACTCGTAGTATATGCAGTCATCTAAAACGAGTCATACAAATGTAATATGCCTAACTGCGTCTGAAAGAGATCGTACGCTTGTACATTCGATCATCTAAAACGAGTCTCTAAGCAAACGTAATACGCCTAATTGCAAATCGACGTCATGGATTCGTAATCGTTACAAATGAGAAGTCTTCGGTGTCGTCTGCCGCCGCATGCAACCGTTGCTCGGTTGATCCTATCGGCAGGTGAGTGGGAGCTGCGCTGGAAGTGCTGCTGTCGGCTGGCGCTGATGGCGGCACTTCAGCATCGGCCTCCTCGGCATCTACATCTGAGAAATGCCGCCTCCGAGAGAAAGTTAGCGATAAGCTCCCAGCAGAATTGAACTGATGAATCGGGTCCAGAGTTGAAGGATTTGAGCCTCCCGTCGGACTCGCAGACAGCGACCTGTATGGAGTACCTGTCGAACTGCTCGTGCTCTTTTTCTTCACGGCCTGCCGCCACTTCTTGATAGCTTTGGATGTCTGCACGTCGAAGACCGACTTCTTCATATGCGATCCCATCTGACGCGAAAATTATGAAAACAGAACATAAATCTATAATGTCATTAAGAAAATATCACTGTTGTATGAGTATGTTTTTTCTTGAGATTCATATTTCATTTTACAGACGCAAGTAGGAAGCTAAACTTTTATTGCCATCTCTGCTTCATTCACATATTATCTGGAAACAAAGGGAAAAGAATAAGCAGAGTGCCTTACTTGAGACACAAGAGCATACAGAGGAAGTGTAATGTAGCTACACAGAAATAGGACTCCGATTCTGCACAAACAACAAGAGATTTATAAGTTGATATTACCGGCAAAACAACCAAACCATCACAGAATTGTCACACTGTGGATAGGCTCTAGCATTGTTGTTACTTGAATATAGAATATCATGATAATCATCAAGTTATAGCAACATGGTTGTACCAGACTTGTCGCAATCTAAGAAAAGGAAGAAGAGAAATAACATACCCAAGGCATACTCTGGCAACAATGAGCCTTAAATTGTCATGGAAGCAAGAATTCAGGCCAAACTCGTACTGTCCAAGGACACATTGCTAGTCATGTTATATGCTATATAATAATAAAGACAAGGAACTACAAAGGAGAGAAAAGGCTTACCCATATCCAGAGAAAATACATTATTTGGAAAGCATTCTGCGAAGATAGTAAGCAACACTTCAGACACTAGTCTAGTAAAAAGGTGACAGAAATAAAATGCATAAAGCTAATAGTACAAGAAGGCCAGCTAGCATGAGAAGCTTTTAACTAGAATTAGTCTCATGAGGATTCGCAAAACAAGAAGAGTAAAATTCAAACTTAACAAGAATGTAGGGTATTAACATGCATACCATCTTACAAGAACAAGAGGTAAACAACAAAACATGCATGTCTCAGAGATGCAGAATGACCTAGTGTCTTACAGAATCAGATGCACATCAATCTCATATGATCAAGTTCATCACACTGTTCTTTAGTCAGAGTTCAAGCTAAGTACGAGTCTATGCAGATTCAAGAAAAGGATTGCTAAATTCTGTATGGACACCTCCAATAATGAAATCCTACATAATTATGTGAAACTTGCACATATTATCGGTAGGATCCTAAAGAGGCATAAAATTGGAATTTTCCAACAGTGAAGTAAATATTACCATTTTAATCTTCCTCATCAACCTCGTAGATTGACACCATACCTTGTTGATCAAACTTTTCGTCAACTTTTACTTTCTTGTTGTACATGACCACAACCCAGTCTATAATCCTAAACTCTGATGTTTCAATTAGGCTTTGCGGACAGGTTACAGCACTCAAATATCGAAATAAGCAATCCACCTTATGAGTTGGGCTATACATGAGCACAGTTCAGTTCATGATGCTTATTAATATAATTGGTCTACCTTAAGACCAAAATCTCTGAAATTAATCATAATGGTCTTTTCAAATTCTATTAATTTGTGACCAATTTCTGACAACCTCAATGTTACTGTAGCAGACAAGAAAAATTAAACCCTGGTCTGCAAACCAATTTGGCTCCATACCAGACAGGCACCGAATGAGATGCCTGATATTACATGGTTTGGTAATTTATAATTAATAAAATGGTCAAATTAGACAATGACCACCATGCTGTAATGTTATAATAATTGCATCTCACCATGAACTTCCTTTGTTTTTTGCCAACCGCTTGGATATTAGAAGACCTCATGGCTTTTGAGTGATAATTAGACTGTCGCTCATGGCTTTTGAACTACATTGTGAACATATGTGGCATATGCACAAAATATTAGACTACATCCTTGACAGTTATTCAGATTATCACAAGTGCACTCTCATTTATATTTTCTAAGATAATCCAATTAGAACAGTAACTTTCTTTTAAGGAATAGTTAACAAAGAGGAGAAAAGGAATTTTACCTGAAATAATGTAAAATGAATGAGAAACAAGACAAACTGAGGACGGCCAAACCAAAAGTGATCATCACGTAGCTGCACCAGAGGAATTCCTTGGATCACGGAATGCTTCTCTTTGATCTCAATAGCCATCTGTGTGATGATTGCTTGCAACTTCGTTCCAACAGCCAAGATCACCTGCAAAAATAATCATCCGATATTTGTATTAACAGAACAAGATGGACATACACTGGTCAGAAGATGTATAAAATGCTTACAATAAGGGGAATGATGGATATCCAGAATAATGTCTGCCACCCTGAAAATAAAGTTGATTATTAAACCAAATCAATATTCTACATAGACAACTGAAAACAATAAACTACCAGTATTCTATGTAAAATTATGAGAGTCACCCACCCTTAACATTGAGCAGCAAGAAGAGAACTGCAGAAGCCCATAAAACAGGACTGTCCAGCCATATAAAAGAGCATGTTAAAATTGGCAGGGAAGAACCACCCAGGATTATTAGTGGAATACTACATGTACAGTTTTAATACAGAACAAGGCATGATGGTAAAAGCTATAAATTTGAACAAATCTTATGGCTGCTTTCTTTATCTTGTGAAGTACCATTCCCATAATTTCAGGTTTTAATGCAATTTTAAATTCACATGTCTAATTTAGTTGTTAGATAGTTTCTTTCAACACTCGCAGCAGCAAAATAGAAAACAATTAATATAAGAATGCAAGCATAACTACTCTCCATATTCCGAGCACTAAATCAGGGTGTATTAGTTAAAATGAAACTGATAATAATCACACAGCTTCATGAGAACTACAAATATATTTTCCTGTACCTGATTCCTACAACAACCTTGAAATCATCCTCCAATGACCTTTTAATATATTTTTGGAAGTTAAACTTACTACCAGGAGATAGATGAACCTGTAAAAATGTTAGTTACCAACAAAGTAAGCACTAATAATATTTTTGTTCTGAAACAAACATAATAAGAACTAATATAAAGGTATTCTGCATATTTCTACTAGGAAAAACTCACAGTAATGAAACCATGTCGCATGGCCCAGTAATCAGTTCTCCTAACAGATTGAAAAAATTGACTGAAAAAACTAACCTGCATAAATTGGACATCAAGTGACAAACATAACCAGGCGTAAAATTGTGAACAGTATAAATGTAGAGGATGTGGTTTTCAATCAAAAGCAAGTCAAAAGAAATCTTCTGCGTTAATTCATTGCATATTAGTAAGCCAGGTCCATAGATAAGCACAAATAGTTATTATGAACAAGAAGAATTTCAATACTATGTAAAGCAAGACATTCTTACGATGTAAAGGGAAATTGGTATTCTGTTCCAAAAACTTGTATGTCGTCTCACAAAAGATGTCTCGCGTGAAAATCTGAATCTTGAAGGATCTGCATCAGTTGAATGCAGTAAAAATAACCTGATTAAATTCTCATTAACTGTTAGAGAAAAAGAAGCATCAACAGAGATAGGATATCAAAATCTTAATTCCTCCTACTCACGTAATATGAGTTGTGGGATAGCAATAGCAAGCATGCCTCTGTTCAAGAATGTTTCAAGCAAAATGTAGCTTGCTCCTTTAAAATGGAAAGAAAGGGCTTGTGCATTCGAGTGGAGCAATAAAAGAATATCTTGAATGCTGTAAATGGAAAGCACAGATTCATCCAGGGAAATGATGGCTGATTTACTTTGCTAGGAAAATGTAGAAGCAATATCAGAAACATCCTAACAAAGTACATCAACACTGTGAGTGATACTTTGTACCAGTCAAGTGGCTTATGCAATTACCAAAGGAGGACTACTAGAAGATAAGGACTTTTGTCTTATTTTGGCTGATAGTATGTGGAAAGGAATTCATGGCTGATGGGATAAGAAGGATAAAACCTAAGATAGATATAGATGGGTTTAGAAAAGGGAACCACTTTAAAACTCACCATTCATCAAGGTCATCATCAACAAAGGTAAAGTTCAACCCCTCTCATGGAGGATCTCTCAGTTGTCACTTATCACTATGTATGGTACATTCACACTAAAAAAGTGGTTACCTCCTACAGATCTAAAGACAAAAATTTATGGTTTACTGGGAGATCCATACAGATCAATCAAATCAACCTTATTTCAATTTCAATTCATTTCAGATCAAAAGACACAGGCTGTTGGTCAGACAGGGTTGCTCATTTGGCTAGCATTAACAGAAAAATTCAGATTAGGCCAGTTCTAGCTGAGCTAGTAAGAATTTTTCAGAGTGATGAAAATACTATATCATAAGAAGTCTGGGAACAGAATAAGAAGACAACAAGAAAATAATTCCTCGTTTGTTGTCACACTAGTGACTGGGTACTGCAATTTTACTTAGAGACAGATAGAGAGGCTTCAGAAGAGTTCAGGTGATTAGATGGGAACACAATTTCCATCTCAAAAATGTCAAATAGCACGGACTATGAATGTAATTACCGTAGGAAAATTCATAATGTAGAGATGAGGTTTCCTTTTCCCATTCCTTCCACCTTCGGATCTGCATGAAAGAGATTCATAGTATTTTTCTTCAAGATTTGGGCACCTATTGAAATTTATCCAAGATAAAAAGAGTATGGTGTTTCCTTATGCTTACCTTTGACCTTCCCAGAGCCATTATTAGAGCACTATATGTTACATGAAAGACTGCCAAGAAAAAAATGAACACGTGCAACTGATGCAGACCATTTAGCGAGATAAGTGATACCTTGCCCTGATAAGAAATTATAGGTAGTGGCAAGAGTGTTATGCTAAATAACCATGTTGGACAGAAAGCAAAAGCAAGACTCAACTCACAGAAGAATTATAAACATAACAAGTTCAACAAGAGAGAAACTAACAATTCAGGGGGACATGAATGCTTAACTCAACATATTTAGTGCATCTATCTAGGAAAGATGCATTGTGCACTGTTTGAGATAAGTCAAGTAATATCCTTAATCTCTAAATATCACAGTATGCACAAGTCGAGTTTAGAGAAGTAAAAGTTACAGACTTACTTCAGGGCATCCAGATACTGGTGAATCCTCCTTTAAAATCCTATGTTTCAAACTCATTTCTCTGAATGCACCCAATAAAAGCCTTCGGTGATGATCTTCAACCTCTTCTGTTTCCACTTCCTCCTGCTTGAGCCGGCATGGCAACATGGTATCTGCAGCTTTCTCAGGTATGCAGATCTTGATAATGTAGTTCTGTCCAAATGTCAGCAGTAAGGAAATGAAACCAAGAATCATCAACTCTGCACAAATCACCAAAATCATAGAGATGGATAACTTAAACCACAAATATAGAGAGGGAAGTATATAAATGGGAATCAGAGAAAAGAAGGATCAAGTACAAGAGTGATGCTTCTCAAAAACAAATCAATTGGGCATTTAAGTTTCATATAGTCGAAACAAGATTATTCCTACCAGCTTTCACCTTCTCTAGAGCTTCAAACAGAGCCTTCTTGCGCCTCGCAGTGAACCACTGTCAATCAAGACCATGTCAAAAACAAATTATTTCCCAAACCTCACGGCTTCAGAAGCAGACAACATCATCCTTACTCTCCTGGATCAACGTAAAAAAGGCGGACCTACCGAACACAGGTCAGGCACAAACTGTGGAGAACTACTAACAAGAATTCTCGACGCAGTGAGCAAGCCAAGGTGCTAAAAGAACAGAACAAGGAACAAAAAAGGAGGAAGCTGAAATTAAAGATGCAGCATGATTACTCTAGTCCCAAAACAACTACTCGGGAAATGCGTAGTCATCCACGCGCTTTGTGAACAAACCCGAGAAAAGAGAAATAACATTACACTTCGCGTTAAATGGAAATCAAGTTTACGTTATGAAAAGAAACAAAGATTTGATGAAACCAAACAAGAGTGAGAAGAAAAACCAACAAGAGAACATCAAAAAGGAAGAAAAAAGGAAATTTATCTCTTCAAGAACATCAAAAGGGAGAAAAATCGAACCTTTTCTTATGAAGAAATATACAAATCAAAACATATTTCCTTCACTAACGTATCTAAAAGGCAAAAAAGCAAGGGAAAAAAAATCAAAGAAAGCAAGAGGCGTTTTACAGAGAAGAGGGTGAACAGCCACGCTGATAGGTCACCTCGCCTAGGCGATGCAGGCCCTTCTCCAGCACAATGGAGATGACAATGATAACAGCGCAGACCGAAGCCACCGCCCACGTCGGCGTCTGGTCGAGCCCTCTCGAATTCCCACCACTACTTGCCGCCATCATCGCCACTAGTTTACCCACAAGAGGTGAATCCAGACCTAATCTTTACCGGAACAGGGAACGGAGCAGAGTCGGGAAGTGGAGGAAGGACCAAATGCGGCAGCGGGGGGTCACGATGAAGGACCATTTCGGACCGGAGGGGTTTTTTGTAAGGAAACGTTCTTAATGGCTTAAAATTAATAGACCCCCAGTGATGCCATTTTCTACCCGTCCCTGACCTCGCCGCTACCTATCTGGTTTTTAATTGGGTAAAACCGTGGGACCCGATATAGTCCGACCTGTGAGGGGGCGCCGGTGGTATCTGATTACAAAGAAACGCCGAGACGTCGGTGACATGTCATCCATAGCTTGACGAGTCCGAGAATGATACCAGAGTTGCTTACTCGGAGCGCGTGACGTACGTAATGGACCGCAGTCTTTTTTGGGACCCACCTCCCAAAGACTGTCTCATGTCCATGAGACCTCCCTGGACCCACCGCCTGCGGGGCTGGTCTGTCAAAGAACGCCCGTGAGAGACTCGGTGGTATGAAGAACCGGGTCGGATTCGATTACTCTTTAATCCGATTTGCAATGATTTCAAATAAAAAAATATTCGAGATAGATTTGGATGTGGATTCAAATTCAGTTACTTAAATATGTAATTGGATTTGTTGATATTTTATTATTATATAACTTTGGATCAAACCTTTTTTTTATCTTCATATATAACTGATTTATTCAAACGTGATTTAAAAATAAATATTGAAGCCGAGTTTAGATTAAGATAAAATTAGTGGGTTATTGAATTCATTAATTTTTTTTACCATGGTGTGAGAGCCAAGAAGCTTCATATTTGTCGGTGAATAAAACATAATAGAAATTTTATTTAAGTTGGCTTGCTATCTTTTTTTTTTAATGAAATAAGTTATCAGCAAAAGGTCACACTCCATATTACTTAGTCCTGCATCTAATATAGAAGATTAATTATGTTAGTTTTTGTGATTAGAAAGTATCCATTACCATTAACCTTGGATTAGATTGAACTAGGCAAATTTCCTAGAAAAACTACTGATTTTTTTTACCGTAGAGTGTCATTATTTTTATTTTTTTCTAGGTTGACTTCCCAGTTTTAAAAATGACAAAGTATCTTAAACAACTCAGTTTCTTTTTTTTTTTGTATTTAAAAAAAAATTACCTTTTAAAATTTTTCATAGACGGTATGTATTGAAATTTTTTAAAAAATAGCACATGATAATATAAAAATATTATTTTCTCTTCTTTTGTCAGATTTATCATCGCTCATAGCCCACGAGGGTTGTCTTCATTGACCTCGTCAGTCCAATTGTTGCATGTCTAATGTTCGACCGTTGCACGAGATGATAACGATAAAAATGTGCACCCCCCTCCTCTTTCCTCCCTTGTTGCTGATAACGAAGTCATGTAGACCACCTCATTTCTTTTCTCACTCGTGATGTGTAAGGGGGTTTGCGAGTAACGACAAAGGCCCCTCCCCCCTCGTGGTCAACAACTAGGGTGCACATTACGTCCTCTTTGTTCTCACTTAGAGTCGATAGTGTGCCCTCTTTCTTCCAAGACAATGAAAGAAAATCATCTCCCCCCAACTCTTTCTTTTAGCTAATAATGAGAGTGCCCCATCTCCTTCCTCTCCCATGATTGCAAGCAAGGAAAAAGGACAAATTTATAAGTTGTAGTAATTAGGGCTATGAGTGACGAGCCCTCACACAAGGGATGCAAGTGACTATTCAAGAAGAAAGGGGCATCCAATGAGACAAAGGTATGGCTAAGCGATGGGTGGAGGGTGATCCTTCATAGGGGTGAAAGGGTCATTTGAAAAAAAAATACTAATTAGGAATTTCTTTAAAGTATAAGTGCTTTGAGAAAATTTTGAAAACTATAAGATTTTTTTCAAGAATTTGCCATTCTTCTTTCTTCCTTTTTCAAACGAACGAACCAAAAATTTAAACCAATCTAAAACAAATAATAAAATTGCTCGTAAATTAAATAATATTAATATATGTGTATTATAATAAAAATAAAAAATTAATCTATATTAATATATTTTTGTACTAATATATATTTTAGAAAAAATAATAAAACAATGATAACTTAATGACATAATTATAACCTTATTATTTAACTTAAATTTATAAAAAATAAAAATAAAAAAAATTAAGAGTTGAATTAATCGAAAAATTGGTCTTTAATTACTTAAAAATAAAAAAAAATTAATCAATTAGGGCTTCACAAGATATTTTCAAATTTTCGTAAGAATTTTTATTTTTTTATAATAATAACGGTGAGTTATAATGTTTTTGGATAGGACCAAAATTAACTTATATCTTATCTTTTTTTCAAAAATTCTTAAATTAAAAAAAAAATAAAAATAACTTACAAATTCTTAAATGTTCTTTTTTCATTTTTAAGCTATTAAAATACGTATATTTAATTTATTTCTGACCATCAAAATTATAAAATAATTTTCTTTTCAATTTATCCAATTTAAGGTGAATTTACCACAACTTGATTATTATTATAAAAGGTTTTATGAGGTTTTAATGACACAAAAAGAGTTTTTAAAAACTGAAGTTACACTGTTTTTTTGTTCTATACAAAAACAGTGTAACTCACATCTCATATTTTTCAAAAATGCTCAAAATTTCTTAAAATCTTGTAAATAACTTACGAATGCCCAAATGACTTTTTTTACATTTTTAAGCCATTAAATCAGGTATTTTTTAATCATTTGAGCCATTTAAAATTTTGAAGTTTATGAATTTCTTATTTTACTCTATTTAATTTGAATTTATTATAACTTTGGGACAAAACCTACTTGATTAATATTATAGAAGGTTTTAATATTGGTTTTGGTTCTTATACAAAAAACAGTATAACTCAATCTAACCTATTCCAAAAATTCTTAAATTTTCAGAAAATCTTATAAACAACTTTTTTATTTGTAATCCATTAAAATAGATATTTTAAAATTATTCAAGCCTTTTTAAAAAAAGTGAAATTATGACTTTCTATTTTTTTAAAAAAAAATGAAATAAGTTATCAAGACGTTACGTCACACTCCATACTTAGTCCTGCATGGAAGATCAATCACGTTAGTTGTGATTAGAGCATATCTATTATCATAAACTAATGGTATTTTAAATTTATCGAATTAATGCGTTAATTATCACATTGGTTGAAGATCCATTCAAAATCTTCCTACATCGGTTTTTCCTTTCCAGGAATTCTAATAATTTTGTAGGGAGTTAATAGCTAATACCAATTATACCAATTATTCCGTGAGAACGCAAAGGTGTCTCATAAATACTTGCCATTAGACTCGCAATTCGATTCAAAGTCTACCACTAGGAGATAGGTCAAACACCTTCTTGTTTTAGCTGACCTCGAGACTTACGTTTCAAGGATCCATCTCAAAAACTATCTTGTTCGATGTAGCCAGCCAGCCTATAATCAGGCATGGCCTGATTGGATGGGTCAGATGCGTGCATGGCGGCCGTATCCAGAGTTCGTCATCCGTGAAGAATACGCTTCTGAGGTGTATTGGATTCTAAATCCCGTCAATCTTTCCCAGAATATATACGTGGTTGCGCTGAAATCTCTCTCGTAAACCAACCGTGTTTCTCTCTGGTTTTCGTCCTCCTCCCATGCACCGTACCCATATCTTTCTCTCTCTCTATCCACCATCGTTATCGTTTTCCTTCTCTTTCGTCTCCTTCGCTTCTGCCCCCGGGTTCTTCCAGGTCCGCCCTCGCTCTCTCTCTCTCTCTCTCTCTTCTCATATCTGTAATGTCGTCTTTCTATGTCATAGATAATAGGGTAGTCTCTTTTATTCAAGTCTTCTTAGTTGCTAGAGCATTTTCCCTTTGTTTGATCGTCGTAGCGTTTTAGATTCTGAATCGTTCTTGCATGGGCACCATGCATATGATTTGGTTTTCTCGTCCTCAAACTACTTTTATGATCGTTTGTGATTCTTTTCAAGTATCCCTGTGTTGCTGTTGTATTTTGTTTCTTGTGATATGTCATGCATAGGCCTCAATGACAACTAAAACAAGAAGGATATTTCTTCTTTTTTTTCCTTGGTTTATTATGCATGCTTATGATCGTTTAGGTAGCTTTTCCATTTGAAGTGTCAAAGCCTTTTGATTCTTCAAGTCTCTGTTTCTTTCCTTTGTTCCTTGCTTTTCTGTTCTGGAGGATGTATGTATATTGTCTCTTCGTAATTAATTGAGTGGCCATCTATATAACTTGTATGGTTAAAAGAAATCCAACATCAATCTCTGTCGAAAGTAGAATAGGACGAGATACCAAATTAAGAATCATGCGACTCCGACAGACCATCCACAAAACAACACGGCTAATTATCCGTACATCAACAGGAGGCAGGGTTGATTTCATAAAGAAGGGATCTTAGCAGATTTCTGTACGGTTGAGGAGTACTGAGAGAGTGGTGGAGCTGCAACTAAGCACATTATATACATCACCCTCGCATCCGATTGCAGTGACAGTGGTGGAAGAAGATGGGGTTTTGGTCACTGTTCCTGGTGGCATCGGAGCCAAACCTGCAGTTCCTGCTCATAGGCACGCTGGGGGCTTATCTTGCGTCTAGCTACAGCAATGTCCTCCTTGCCAGTGCTCGCAGAGACATGAACAAGGTAAACAAACAGACGCACACACGCATCATTCTAATTCCTTTGCATTCATCTTCGTGACGACCTAACCCATGTGTTCCTGTTTCGATAAATAGCTTGTGTTCGCGGTCTTCACCCCATCTCTAATGTTTGCTAGTCTAGCAAAGACCGTCACGTTGGAGCAAATCATATCTTGGTGGGTTGAAGTTGGTTTCCTTTCTGCGAAACCTATGCTTGCAGTAGTTTGACCTCATCATATTTTACCAAGCATTTGAGAACATAATTTGTCTGTCTTCTCAAGGTGGTTTATGCCTGTTAATATCGGGATTACGTTCCTCGTCGGTGGAATCATGGGATGGATAGTAGTGAAGATCTTAAGGCCACCAAAGCATCTTGAGGGCCTCGTGATAGCTTCGACTTCTGCGGGTAATACTCCATATCAAGGATTTGCATATATTTATGTGCATTCTCCTGAGCTGGCCTGACGCGTCGTCTCAACTCTAAATGCAGGTAACCTCGGCAATCTGCTGCTGATAATTATCCCGGCGATCTGCGAAGAGACTGGCAACCCCTTCGGAGACAAAAATATTTGCAGCTCTCGGGGACTCTCCTATGTTTCTTTCTCCATGGCGGTAAACAGTACAGCAGACTTGAGTTGTGTGAGGACTTCTAGAGATCTATCTGCTTCTTTGGAAACTTAGCGTTGCGAGTGTACCTTCATGCAGCTTGGGGGATTCTACATTTGGACAATAGCCTACGGTCTCATGAAGAATGCCGGTAAAATATATCATGGGAGCCAATTAGGGAGCGATCTTGTCAAGGAAGATGGTGGTGGAGTCTCTGCAGGGCAGGAGAGTATGCTTTCGGTATCAGTGAAATCAGTGGAAGAAGTTGCACAAAACCAAATTGTAAGTTCCAATCATAATGTCTGATAAGAAGAAGAGATGTCTCACATAAGAAAGAAAGCATCTCAATTTTCTTTCTTTCCTTGAGGAAGAAAAGGATGACACAGTAAAGCTAATTTTCTTGTATGCAGGAAGTTCCACTACTACATGATAAGGGAGTGAAGTTATGGGAGAAACTGAACGGAATTCTCCACAATATTGTCGAGGAGTTGATGGCTCCACCAACTGTTGCAGCCGTATGATCTCATGAACAACATTTTTTTCAACTCCAGTAAAAAAATTGGACTGAAAGAGCAATTCTCACGCATCATATCTCTTAATTTGTATCAGATTATAGGATTCGTGGTTGGTGCAATACCATGGCTGAAGTCGCTATTCATAGGAGCAAGTGCACCTCTCAGGGTTGTTCAAGGCTCCATCAAACTATTAGGGTGACTCCTATTTTGTTACATCCGCTACTGTTCAAATACAAATCCTCTCTATGAACACAAGTTACTGATACGATGATCTGACTGTTGCAGTGATGGCACAGTACCCTGCATTACTCTAATTCTTGGAGGAAACTTGACACAGGGTAAAGTTCTACTTAGGTGCGATCTTCTTAGCTTTTGTGGTCTCTGTATCTTAATCACTTGGCTAAACATTTTGAAACATGTCCAGGATTTCACAAGTCGCGCATCGAGCGTAAGGTGATCTTAGCAATCGTTTGCGTTCGGTACATGATCCTTCCTGCGTTCGGGATCGGCGTGGTGAAAGCAGCATATGAATTAGGGTTCGTGCCATACGATCCACTTTACCGATACGTGCTAATGATACAATTTACTGTTCCACCTGCCATGAATATAGGTAAGTTTTCTTCTCCTTCTCACCTAACTTGATCAAACACAGAGAAATGGAGCCAGGGAGTTCCCTGCTTCAGATCATTTGAGTTCCTACTGGTAAACAAAAGTGTTGTTCTTGAACAAATTTGATGTCTCATTTGGGTTCCGATGCAGCTACCATGGCTCAGTTGTTTGATGTTGGCCAAGAGGAGTGCTCTGTCATCTTCCTGTGGACTTATGTGATCGCCACCGTCGCACTCACCATTTGGTCAACAATCTTCATGTGGATCTTATCTTAGAATTATCACCAAAATTTTCTCACTCCAAGGCAGCGGAGGCAAATTCTATGCTCTCTGTTCCTCAAGAGAGACGAATTCAGAAAAATTCCTAGGTCCCCCATTCTTTTGCAGCATAGATAATTATAGGTTTCATGAGTTTTAGCCAGATGGCTTTAGTTAGCAGAGGATGATGTCTACAAAGTGTTTGTTTTCACTTTTTCTTTGCTAAAGCTTCATCCCATTATTATAGATTATTAGAGTTTTAGATCTTTTCACAGAATGATCGCTGAACATACGGGAGGCACCACATGATTTCTATATGTTCTTTTATGTTTACTTGTTAGTTCCTGCGAGCAACGCAGATCTTTAAGGTGAAGTATTCTGTAATCAACCCGAGTTCAAGATGTATTATTCATGAATTTGGTTACACGGACCGTAAAGAAGTGATGCTACTGTGACACCATAATCCATTTTCTAAAATGTGTATAATAAATACTATACAAATATAGGTATTTTAAAAAGAGTATATAAGGACTGGGCAGAATATTTAAAAAGAGTAGCTTTAGAAAAAGATGCTTTCAAACACTATCAGGTATTTTACTTAGAAAATCCTTTAGAAATGCTTTCAAATATAATGGGGTATTCTACTTATAAAATCCTTTGGGATCGAACTTTATCAAAGTTGCTCTCCTAATTGATTTTTACCTGAGGATACTCCTTTTTTATCAACTTTATAAAAATGCCCCTCTATCTTCCAATACCTTCAAGTATCATCGCTTTCGACATCTGCGTCACCCTCGATCGTCGTTGCCTTTGCCCATGATCGTTGTCACCTACCCCTTGTTCCTATAATGAGCTTCGCTCTTATCCTCCTCCCTTTCCTTCGCTCTTCTCCTCTTTCGTCGCCTTTGTGTAACATCGCTCGTGGGTGGAACCTTGGTCGAGGAGACGATTGTCGCTTCGCTAGTACCCTCAACCACCTCTGCTTTACCTACTAGCAAGGGCATCAATGCCAAAGGCAATGAAAAGATGATCGCCTCCTCCTCGATGAAGAATGTCACTTGTGAGCAATGCTACACAGAGGTGACCAAGGAGGAGGAGACGACAAGAAGAACATAAAAGGAGAACGAAAGAGGTAAGTCACCGCTCTCAATGGGTGCAAGGAGCAACGATAACGATCATGGATTGAGACAATCATAATCGAGATCAACAACGACGATGAAGGAGATGATGGCCGATGGTGACCAGACGACAAAAGGACATTTTCATTAAGTTGAAAAAACAACCAATTAGAGTGATAGAGGCAAGAAAGCAACTCAACAATAGAAGAAGAAAAAAACCTTATTCATGATCTACCACGGGCTTGATGAACCAACTATGACGAAAAGACCTTTTTTCATTAAGTTGAAAAAAACTTCGTACAACTAAAAACCAATTAGGGGGAACCATTTAGTAAAAGTCTAATACCAAGGGCTTTTTATGTTAAATGCCAATACAATCTACAATCAGTTTTGGGTTTTCCTGGACTGCTCAACAATATAAAGGTATTCTTCTACGAAGACTGAACGAAAAAGGACTCGCAATCTAAGCATTTTAACTGCATTGAAACCACTTTGTGCAAGCACTTCAGATTCACTTCAAGTGGTGAAGAAAACACGAAAGGTCATCACGACTGTGTCAGACGTGATATGTGAATGATCTTTGTACATCTACTGGTTTCCGTGATCACATAAACCATAATATGGAATAAACAAGATGCATATACCTAAATAGGACTTTCAACTTTCCTCAACAGTGGAACACACAAACCTAAATAGGACTTTCAACTTTCTACTAATCCAAGACCCAAAAATGCAGATAAACAACAGAGGGCCATCTCACTATCAAGAATATAACTCATTCACGTACAAGCACCACCAGATCTACCAAATCCTAAAGACATAATCTGCTAAATTGTATTGAATGAATGGATATCTTCATGCTACTAGAGAAAATCATTCTTATCAAGTCTCACGATGCATGGATTTTTTACACTTTACAGAGCAAGCATTCAAGGAACTGATTGCTTAATCCACCTTTCCATTAAAACTGGCTTGCAACATCGGTCAACACCTTTCGGGCTAGGCGATATCAATAACTGGAGCAACTAGATGAATCTTCAGATATCATAGTGTGTGTGCCTCCAAACTGATCCATTAAATATATTTAACTCAATTAGCCAGTGATGGCATTGTCCAGCTGAGTCCTGCTAACAAGAATGCCTTCTTCCCATATCTCAGTCCACCTATAAAGGCAAACATCATAAAAGGTTAGCCCACTAAAAACCGTAAGACTAGGAAAGTGAAGATGACAAAAACAGGGATTCTCAAAATTTTAAGAGAAGCAAATTTTGTAACACGAATTGCTTCTTATAAAATTTTCTGTAGGTAATGTGTCATTGCAGATTCAAGATCCAAAGAGATTCATATGACATGAGATATTAGAAAAAATTTCCCATAAATATAGCTCTTTTTATATCATGATAAACAATGCATAGTTCACTTTGAATGTCCCATCTCTGATATTTCGCCAGACAAATTTTTAGCTTGTTTGGCGAAACTTTGAATACTCAGACCACTTTTACTCAACAGCATGGTTGTGGGATTCAACATTTTCAATCTCTTCCCAAAAACCAATTATCATTTAGATGTGTTATAAAGAAATACTATTAAAGTAGGATGATGATTTGAAAGAGAAACCACAAAATGATACCATCACATGAAGTATGCTTGAAGTTTAAATGAGATCACGATATTTTTATCTTAAAAAAAAGATATACCATCCCTAAACTACATCTTACCTCTGAGCATGACAATACAGATTTGTAGCTTAGACTTGCAACGGGTCTAAAGTCAATTGCATCTAGGAGAAAAGACTGTAATTACACATAATATTTTTATCATGAACCAGATAACCAAGTGAAGGGAACAAGTTATGGGTCCATAAGTTTGCATATGCAGTAACACACTGCATAGGTCTTGCGTGATGTAGACATATGAATGTGGTCACATCAGTGATTGAAAAAGGCGCTCGGGCGCTCGCCTAGGCGCTCGGGTGAGGTGAGGCGAGGCCCAAGCGCCTCGCTAATCTCCCAGGCGGTGCGCTTCAAACAGGCGCCGCCTGGGCGCTCGCCCGAGCCCAGGCGCTGGGCGCTTCGGGCGAGCGCCTGGGTAAACCAAGGCGACCGAACCAGGATTTTAGGTCTGGTTCGGTCCTGGTTCGGTTGGTTAGTTGGTTCAATCGAACCAACTAAACCGATATAACCCTTACCCAACCCTAACCCGCTGTCGCTCCCGATCCCGATCTCGTTGTCACGTTGCCGTTGTCGCCGCTGTCGCTGCTCGCAAACGTTGCCGTTGTCGCCGCTCGCGCCTCCCACTGCTCGCCGCTCCTGCTCCCGCTGCCGCTGTCGTTGTTTGCAAATGCTGCCGCTGTCGCCGCTCGCGCCTCCCGCTGCTCGCTGNNNTTAACAGTATACAGTATACTGTTAACAGTATATTGTATACTGTTAACAGTATACTGTATACTGTTAATAATATACTAATAATAGTATTTGTATTTATTAGATTAATAATATATTATTTTGATTTTAATACTATTAATTTTCTTAATTTAATAATATATTTTTATTTAAAATTTTAAATAATTATATTTATTAATTATATTATATATTTTTATATTTTAGCGCCTCGCTTCGCTCGGGCGAGTGCCTAGGCAAGCGCCTAGCGCCTCGAGCGTTTTTGGACCTTAGCGCCTTTTGGCGCCTAGCGCTTTTTAAATCACTGGGTCACATAAACTAATTTTTTAAACCATTATACTTCAATCTGGCATAAAATGCCATTGACTAGGAAGGATTAAATCTCAATGCTAAGGTCAAACAAGGATGCATTCCAACTTCAGTTGTACCAATTATTAAATGCCACAAAGATGGAGGCAAAAGAGTTCCACTCTGCCTGAATTTTCTTAACATTGTTTTTCCTCAATATGTCATATGGATAAACTTCAGTCCATGTCCAACATGTTTAAATGTGATAACCACAAAAATCATACAGTTTATATTAAGGAATTATAGTTTTCTGCATATTGAAGTGAAGATTTCAATAATAGCTCAAGATATAGTTAGATCTGCAGGTTATGTAACATCTAAAAAATAGCAGGGAAAAAGATATAAAACAAGCACAATTTTTTGACAGAAAATATAGGAATTACGATCAATTATACACACAGAAAAGCTTGCCCATCAGTTTTTATTGACCAATAAAACATAATAAATAAATAGGAGGTATGTACCTTAATCCATCAATATCAATGCACAGGCCTTGGCCATGGCGCCAACCATTTTTAAAATTGCCAAAATATATACTGCCACTCTTAGAATAAAATCTCCCTTCTCCGTTGGCCTTTCCTTTCCAAAAGTTCGCAAACCAGCGGTCCCCACTATGAAAATAGAGCCAACCCTGCACGAGCATATAAAATCTTTCATGGAGGAAAACTATAGAGTCAATAACTTTCTATGTACTGAAAAAAAAAACATTCCATGAAGGTACTATATTAAGACAACAAAAAGTATCATATACAATTTGACCCGAAGAAGGTAGTTCTCTGATTGAGGTTTCCAACATTTTCATTGGATGTTTACTTAACATCATTTCGCTATTTAATTTTACTTTCCATTAACCCTCTAAAAAAAAGCCCCCTTCTTTTTTCCTTGTTTGATTTGAAAGCTGTAGCTGTCTTTTCTTTTGGTTTTTAATCTCTCTCTCACACGCTCACACTCAATTTCAAATCAAGAGAAAGTCCCTATCCCATTCGCCTCCATCCACTGCTCACTACCGCTATCACCTACTCGTCTTCCTCCTCTCCTCATCCGCTTTATCTTCACCTCCTCCCCCTCCTTCATGCTTCTTGATATCAATGTATGTCAGCATACCATGTGTCGGTACCACTAGTACCTAACAAACCCATACCAGTGGACATATGAAATATTAAACCATGCCTAGATGATCACTCTCATCAACCATGTTGGATGGATTCCAAGAATATTAGTCAATATAGAAGCACCCCTTTCCGTGATGTGCTAACAAAGTTTACAAAACCTTGTAAGCCATCACATTTCCTGACAGCAGTTGCGCTTAACAGTTTTATGCTGTAGACCTTTTGTTGCACACAATGTATCTTGACTACTAGTGTAATAATCTAACTCTGTTTATGTGTGTTTCTTTGATTAAATTTTTATAACCTCTTAAAGCATAGTTGACTTTAATGTATCACAAAAGATAAAAGAGTAAAAAAGTAGTCTACCGCATTTGCATGGTAGCTGCATATACATAATGTAGCATGTGAAGATTTTCATTGACCTAAATTGTCAAAGAAAAATGTTATGCAACCAGAACCAAAAATACTCGCGGACACCACTACAGTAAGTTAAATATGATCCCAACATGAGAGCATGCAAGCTCTTGACTCTGAAACACCAAAATTATATTTAAAAAAAAAACTATAAGTCACTGGTTTAGGAAGGAGGCCACTTATTTGATAACCAATGGCTTCAAGAGCAACAATTTGGTAAAGCAGAGAGGGATGACTTGTAAACTTTAGTTGCATCTGCCCTTGATCCAGTTCTTATAAGTTACTGCTATGAACGATTAATGTTGGAAGCTCTGATGTTAAAATTAACTCAAATACTTGATCAGTTAACATAAATGAAAGATAGGTTACTGTGCATGCAGCCGTTTGTTAGAAGAAACAGATACATAATACAACCATAATACATTTACAAGAATTACATACTTACAGTATTCTTCAGTTTCTTTACCATGGAGTCTAGACAAGACTCTTTCTTAGTATTAAATCAGTTTATAAGTTAAAAGCAAGAAACTAGTGACTTTTTAGCATATGTAGAATATCTGTTAGCAAACATATAGTTTAAGAAGTGTCACAGAGTGGAAGATTCACATTTAATAAAATGGTACTTTGATTACATGGATGCAATGTTCTTAATATTGCATGTGAAAATTAATTGAGCCTAAAGCAGGAGGTGCTTAGAACTGAGAGGATAAGTGTATATACATTTTAGCAAGAAAGTGAACTTCTGCTTAAGTCAGTGAAATTATAGGAATCTTCTAGCAAGAAGTGTGATTATGTTCTTTTTGAGTAAGATAATCAAGGCATATATATGTTAAAACAAAACTCACTACATCTACAAGCACTCAGGATAAACTGTGAGGATTTGTTGGATATTATCTGCAAGAGAAATGGAACAAAAGATGGAACCTGTACCAAAATTTCATACCTTTCCATGCATAAGATCATCCCTCCACGATCCTTGGAACACATCTCCATTACTGTAGTACAATGTACCTAGACCACACCTCTTTCCATTACGCCACATGCCATCATAAAAGCTTCCATCTTTGAATGTTAGACGGCCCTAAATTATAAAGTTGACATGATAAATCAAATAATTCTGATTTAACACCACAAGCACAGAAACTCTTCTTTACATAACTTGATAGGGCACACTTTAGCTCCTTAAGTTCCATTTTTCTATTCTTATCTAGAAGTATACCTTTCCTTCAGGAAGACCTCCCTGGCATCTTCCTCTGTAACTTCCTCCTCTAAATTGAATTTCTATGACAGGGGTCCAACTTTTTTCTGATTCTCTTTCTGCTTCCTGCAAAAGTTGCAAGTATAGATGTATTTAACAATAGTCAACACATCTAAAAGGATTATGCTTTCCGCAAAAAGTCCACGAGCTCATGACAGAATCTCCATAATGTAATTGTTTATCTCAGACCAGAAATACTTATAAGCAGTTTGGTTCAAAAATAATTATAAAAGTTATTCAATGATAACTTGCCAAACAACTATATTTTATATAAGATACATACTGATCAAGTGGTTAGACTTATCTGATTGAAGGCTGTATCTAACAGAATAACCTCTTCAAATAAAATGGTAAAAAAAATGATTAATTCCATTCTCTTGGTTATCACGTTGATGGTTAAAATTGAATTCTTTTATTCAGAAACCAAACAGGTTACTGTTTTCCACTTAATTATGGGTTAACTGCATTTCTTTCCTTGATGCTTGAATTGAATGGCCCCTCAAAGAACTCCTGAACTTCAGATATTTGCTAAAAATACGGATCCAAAGGTCCATGAAATGTTTTCATATGTAATGTTGGTCATGATACAAACATTGGTTCAGGATCATTATAGAAATTAGCATAACAAAGATCATTATGGAAAAGTAAAACAACATTTACACTCCACCAACCTGCAGGTACAAAGCTAAAAGACCAAATAGTAAAACAAACTATCATAAACTTAAAATACATACCTTAAAGTGGCTGGAGTGAAATTTAGCCATGCACACAATGCAGCTCGGAAAACAAATTATAATGTATAGCTACTCTAATGATGGAAAGAATGTGACCAACAACCAGAAACCAAGTGATGTGTTAAGACTGTCAGTTTCCCGACCTGATTGCTTCTTAAGGGTTTCATTCTTTCCAAATTTTTCTTAGCATCAAAAGGACTTATCACTTTGCAAAGCCAGGCAATCACCTAAAGCAAAGTTATAGGTAGATGGTGACGCAAATAAAGAATGTCCAGATGAACTGCCGTGATACTCAATCTTGCTCAGATGCATTGCATCTAAATTAGTTTCTAACACTTGTCCCTTAGTTCTAACAAACCAACGGGTTTAAACCAAATTCTCAAGCAAGAATTGGACCAAAAATAGATATTAAATTTTTTTTTAACTAGATATTACAATTACTCAATGTAATTGGCACAACTCGTTTTCACTGACAGTGAGGCCTCATGCCCCTAGACACTCATGTAAGGTGTGTTGCAGTGCCTAAACTTCCTGTACCCCCAGGAGATGAAATAATGGTGGGTGCATGCCTTAACGGCTTAGGCACTATGCATCATGCATGCCTCACTATATTCACTTCAATGGGCATATTTCCAAACCAAAAACCAATAGCACGCCACCCATAGTCTAGCTCTTTCTCAACATCTCAGTTCTGTGTCATCCATCACCCTTACATCATGTTCTAAACAAATAGGTGAGCAAAGGTGACAACTCCCACATTGACTGAGAAGACAGGATCCTGGGTAACTGATGACATCAGCCAACCGAAAGCAAGCAAGTGCTTTTTCCTTCTCTATATGGTCATTGTTAAGGTCAACTAGAAACCACATGGCTTGATGTGGCTGGTGGCATGGCATTAGTGTTATCACATATCAAGGCCAGAATGTGCAGCTACACAGTGTGGCAACCTTGATTATCCTAAAGAGATAACTTAAGACACTCAACTGCTAAATATTGTCATACTTGTCTTTAGGGTCAGATGTCAACCTTCTTTTAACAAATATACTGATGTTCGAACAGATCCTTGTAACAAAAATTTTCATTCAATATCACAAAAGCTTGACAACTCGTATTTTTACCTAATTTTCATTGCAGATGTTGAAGAACTACAAGCTCCATATTGCAAAAGCTTGATGGTAACCATGGACCTACATCACTTACAGCTTTCACTGTAGATCTAGAAAGTCTAAATTGTATATATGAAAAAAAATATCCCAGAAATGGAGGATATCAAGCATAGGAATTACATAGGCAATAACTCAATTGGTCGATAATACTATTTTTTATCAACTTATTCTATGCTATATAAGAAAATTGCATTTTACCAGCATTGATGCAGCACGGGCAGAAAGCAATCCTCCATTACGACATTCATTTGAATTTCCACCCTTTATCATTGTCACTGCTGAATTATAGATTCCTAGCACAGCCTCCAAACCCGTATCCATCACTGCACCTCTAGAAGCAACAGTTTGGCTATTCAAGGATTCTTTATTGCCGTCACAGTCATCCAAATTGTCTGGGATCCTTGGGTCATTATAATGATCAGGAAAAATCTCAGTTTGTTTTATACCAACAGGAAGACAAAAAGTTTCCATTTCATTTGCCTTGTTAGTTACATGCAAAGCACACTCTTTAGCCCATAGCTGTGCAATGTCGAATCCAGGACCAATATTCTGAATACTAGGATGCTCATTCTGAATACCTGGCTGTTCTGCATAGCACAATAAATCTAGTTCAATATTGTAAGCTTGTTAAAAGTTTAACAAAAAGATTCAACATTAATTGGAGAATTGTCTGAAGAAGGAAAATATCCTTAATGAATCTGACATACCATTTTTAGTTTCATTACTGTTTTCTTGGAAAAGTTCATGACTCCACTCTGAAGATTTAGCTTCACTTTCGACCTCAGAACTTGTTATTCTACAATAAGAAGACAACAAAAAAATATATATCTCCACATTTTCCAGTACAATAGTATGAAAAAGAATGAACAAAGAAATTTGATGAATTTGGAGTGTCACATACCCCGTAGATACATCATTTTGTATTTCTTGAGGGCACTGATTAAGATAATCAATAGCACAATTGGCTGAATCCAAATTTGAGATGGTCCCATTATCTGAGGAGCTTGAGGCATCCACTATGGGTTTAGAAGCACAAACTGCTACATCATTTTGTGGCTGGGAAAAGCCCCTCCCAATGAGTGAGGAGAGAAACGGAAAATGCAGAGCCAGACTTGTCAAAAGGCCTTTCTTATGAGAAACAACATTCTGACTACTTCTGAGAAGAAAGGAAAAAGTATATATCTTAGAAAGGCATACGCAATGTCATTTTCAAACATGGATGATTTGCATAGAACTAATTGTGATGCCATCAGTAAATGAAACATGCAACAGATATTAAGTGAATCATGTTGATTGAGTACATCCAGAACCATTAACAAGATTCAAAATTTCAAACAAGCTCTTCTCATTTGCTCCTCTTCTGTTTTCTCAGTTTTGTAATAATCTAACAAATAAACTTCTCCGATGACTTGGTTTGGCTTTGAACGATATCCATTAAATACTACTGATTACTCTAATGATGGTACCTGCTTCATTTTCTATGATTTTCTATAAATACATAAATAGTTGGAATTGCTGAGTGAAGATGTCTACAATGGGTTTGCATAAACCACAGAGTATACAACTAAAATTAAGTGAACGGGTTTGACAGGGAAACCCAACCTCTGGACTACACTTACATCTTGGTCACGACAAACTTTAAGTCCTGCCAACCATATTGAGAAGTTCAAAACATTTCCTAATTACACCTGGAGCTGTGGGCACCCAACGATGAAGCCCATCGAGAAGTTCAAAATATTTCCTAGTTACTTCTGGAGCTGTGAGCATCCAAAGATGATGCCCACCCACATTAGAAGTAAAATGACCTCCATGACTACATTGTCTAACTATTAAATGCAAGAGAACATCAAGAGTAGGCACCACAATAAATTGGTCCTAAAAAAAGAAAGGGATGACCAGAATAACCAATCACTTGGACAAACTGGAGATGGAAATTGCAAATAATGACTCCTTGCCACAATTTGATGATGACAAAAGAAATGTAACACATACATGACCTTAGTAAATACAGCAAATCCTGACTGACATAGTATATCAACATTAGAAAGTCCTAATTGTCAAAGGTCTGCCTTAAACACATTATTGCATAAGGTTACTTGAGGCTAAGATTTAGATCCTTGCCCCAGGAGAAGCAAATGATTCACTGAGGCACACCTCAGTTATCCAATAGGTCGATGCCTAAAAACTTGATTTTTCTCAAGATGTAAATTGGAGATAAGATATTCCAGAAGGCCGTAAGCTTAAAATCTCCTAGGATATAAAAAAGAAAGTAACATATGGCAGATCTTGAATTTCCCAGGATATAAAAAAACAAGCATCTCCTCTTGACAAAAACACTTCTGACATAAATCAAAGATGTCTGTCTACAAGGACTGATTGAAAAGATGCATAAACTTTCAAAACAACATCTATATGGAAACTTGGGAAACAAACGTCAACATTGTCAATAAACTTGAACAGACATGGATGCAGAATCATGTATATCTATATATAAATATTTGTGAATATCTGTATGTATAACTGTACACATATATGTACATCTTTTGGACTAAATAGTACTCTTTAAGATGTATCAGACAGTTCCACTTCTAAACCTAAGTCTTTAAAAACAAGTGAAAGAAGTCACAGTTTCCATGATCACTTACCCAACAATCAAAAGCGTAGTAAGGACTAAATTTGATTCCAGATGAGGTTCTTGAACTGTAGAAATTATGATTTCACTTTTGGATTCTGCAATTTGACGGAAGGTAATAATAGCAGAACATACATCACTTTCATTTACACCAGATGCACTTGCAAAGGTGAATATAATCGGGCCATTAAAATCCTGTCCATCAGCAAAACCTGAAATGTCAATATTTAAGTTTCACCAGAATAGCATGCAGATATAGAAGTATCATTACATGTATGGTGAGACAAACTCGTGATGCAAACTCAATAAAATTAGAAGTGACAACACTCCATTGTTCCTCTCCTTACAGGCTTACAGTTACTTGACAGTACTACATGGTAAGTTTCAAAGGTTGGTGTTTCTATTGTTTGCAGCCAACACACAGGATAACCTATAAAAAAGTATATTTCATTAACTCCATTTTGACAGAATGGTCAACTAAAAAGTTATTATGTCGTATAACTTCTCACATAATACAATTCTTTGGTTCCATGTATATTAAAATAAGTTGCCACAAATTACTAAATCAGTGATCATATACGTCACTGTCTTCATCTTCGTCAAAGGGAAAATAGTTGCTAAAACATGATGCAACTCTTGAGAGACATGTCATTTATAATGGCTTGTGCATAGAGCTAGCTTGAACCTGGATAAATTGAAACTGGTTGAACTGCTGTGTCTCTACAAGCATCAAATTTGCCATGGAGGGGAGGAGGGGAGGAGGAGAAGTGGCAACACAAGAGTGGAGGGAATGAAACGATGGAGGACGAGGGAAGGAGGAGAGGACATGATGCAGAAGGAGAGGAGGGAAGGAAGCAGCTACACAGGAGTAAAGGGAAGTAGGCAGCAGAGGAGAAAGAGGAGAAGAAGAAATCCGATGAGGGCTCTCGACGACAGCCACAAGCTGCGAGTGAGAGGCAGAGGATGCGGACGTAGGGAAGAGTGCATGATAGGATAAGTTAGGCTTTTATTTTTATTTTCAAAATAAAAAAAAACTAGCTGGGCCTAGTCACCCGATACACATAAAGATCAAGGTGCTTAATCAAATTACCATACACAAAAATCAGAGCCTGAGCTATACCTCATGAGAAAATATTTAGCCTCACTAGAAATTGGAAAATCCCAATATGCAAGTACCAAAGATAATGAAAACAAAAGGTGCACAACAAGAATGAAAAAGAGAATGATAGAAGCAACAATAGACTATGGACATAGAAACTTGCAGAATAAATCCCAAATAAGTTTGATGACAAGTGCTCCATATAAGCAATAATGATTACAATCACAAATGCAAACCATGGTCATTATCCAAATATGATTTTGCTCATGCCAAAAATTCGAAAACAAATTCAAAATATCATTGGTCTTCACAAATTTCAGTTCAGGTTTGTGAGGAATTCTTATAGGATAAGAATGCTTTTGGGAGGGAACTTTGGGTCACAACATTATCCTTTTGTGAGGCCAATGAAGCTTGACAACTCAACCATTGAACTGCCCCATTCAAAGATCTTTATGCATCTACATAATTCAATGATAACAAGCAGAATGATATTTCTATATGGAGAATTAAGGGTCAACCTAAGCTGGACAAGCCTAGAACTTCCAATCCCTGCCTTTCCATTTAAAACTTTTAATTGTTGCCTTCTTATACACAATTACTACTGTGTTATATGTTTCAAAAAACAATTAAGAATTTGAAAGGAAACTTGTTCCATCTTTACATTTCAAATGGCGACAAGGTATACATGATCGTGTTGAAAACAAATTTGATGAGTTATAAAGCTAATACATTTATTGGACCAAGTTGTACCAAAAGTTCTTGAATAGAAAAACTAGGATAAAGTTGATAACATTAGTTAGTCGATCTGACCCAGAGAAAATCGTAGTACCTTATTTACTTTCATGATTCCACTTATAAACTAGAAATAATCTCCTCTGGGTGCATTCAAATTAACTCTGCACAAAGTAGCAGGAAATAGCTTGGATCTTTGCCATCCGGAAGAGGATGTCAACCCCCAAATGAGGACAAATATAAGTGATAAACAGCAAGTTGTAAGGAAAATTATGATTCAAATAAGAATATACAAATAACGAACAGTCACAACTCACAAGTAAATCTAGTACCTTTATACTGCCACCAAGCAAAGGACAATGGACAATAGCCTGTTTAATTGATGATTTAATGTCATAGCCAGCTCCAAAACCAACTTTAGCTTCTCCATAGCTTTGTAAAATCTGTTAATAAGTGCTAAATAAAAATCATGGTATAAAAGTCATAAATATGAATAGATATGATAGATCACCAGATACCCTACTTTTTCTATTTCCATTGGTCCAAGTTCTTTCATCTGTCCATCTGGTGAATTCTGAAACTTCAGATGAGTCTCCTGGCAATAAAAAATGATAAGTAGTCTGGCGAAAAGATGCTAGAATTTGAGGATATGATTGCATGGAAGACAAAGAACTTACAGATATCATAATAGAAATTGTGCTTAAAGCCAAGAAGACAGCATTATTTGCAGTTTCCAGAGCTTCAGCAAGTGTTTCTACTTCTCTTTTCAGTAAAGAATCTGCTTCAACCACTGCAGTCGAGAAAAACATAAGATATTACAAGCAACCACGTAGAGAGTAGCAAGGTGCTAGTGGAAATCACACAATCCCAGAACATTTGGTGCTAAAATAAGACAAGACTTATTGCAATGTAGATTACATGTAAACTGAACAAAACATTATATGGATAATAAACCAAGGTAATTTTTAATGAAGTCTTTTAAGTAGTAACCTAGAGAGCAAAAGAAGTTAAATTTACAACACAATGATCCATGCATACTCCATACTCAAAGACCAAATTCTATATATTTAAAATCTTTTGAATTTGATTCGTGAATGATCTAATAATGGCACAATGTGGGAATGTCATATCTCCGACATTGTCAGCTGTCTATTTCTCATGCTATTCCGAACAAAGCTATCTTGATTACGAGAGCATTCCTAGACATAGCATCTTTTAGTGTATGATAACACTGCAACCTATCATTTATCGCAGCAAGTTAGCTTTCAAAAGAGATGCATTATACAATGCAGATCTTGAACAGTATAAACTATAAAGGATAAACCATGTTACATCACCTTATTTGTTGAATGCAAATTGCAAAATGATTATAGAGTGTCAATTTATTTCCTTGTTTAGCTACACATGAAGAACCCAAGCATCACCTGGAATTGATCAGAATCGACAACCATGGTGAGGTCCCTGCTTATTCTTGAGTCCCAGTATAACCCCGACCCAAAAAATCAGGTCCTTTGGAACTGGCCGTCAATCCTCTACCAGCCAATCTAATCTAGATCAGCAATACTTGAAAAGATAATCAAGCCAACATATATTTATCACTATCAAGTTGGCACTTTGCAACTATCAGATAAAAAAAGATCTGAAAGTTTCATCGTGTATGCCAATAGGCAAAATGCTTTTGAATACCTTCCTCAAATATAGTATAGTCAGCAAATATTTTAATGACAAACGATAAGCACAATTGGAACATTTTGACACACAGCATTACCGCATATAACATGGCTTTGAAAGCTTAAAGGCCCAACATATTGGGAGTTTAAACAGAACAAGTTGACACCTGTTGATAACTGCCAAATAGGTCTAAATTTGTCTTTCCACTAATTCTGTATATTGGAACAATTAGAAAATGAACCCACTTACGACACAGCTAGCAAAGATATAGTCTACAATCACAAGTTTTAGCGAAAGGAAACAGTTCCATCATCTAAAACATCCAAGAGATCATTTAAGAAATATCTGAACCCAAGTAAAACAATAACCTTACCAATATGAAAGTGCGAGCAATCTTTAAGTTGGATTTCCAAATTTTTTACCTGCACATCCATCCAGCATTAGGAATTAACAATGAAATGCAACTAGCTCACAAAAATTGCAATGCTGAAACTGGTATATTATAATTTCACAAGAAAAAACAATAGAAAACTCGCGAATCTGACTATCAAAGTAGCAGCTCACAAGTTCTAGAAAATTTATTAACAAGACAAATTTTGATATGCAATAATGCACAGTTCTACACATCTAGAGATGTTCACCACTCTTAGTTTCACTAACAGTGATTCCAAAAAAGAGGTTGACAATGGACTGAACTAAATATAACCAACAACAACATTTAAAATCACTATTACATGATCTTAAGAGATGGTTGGACAATGTTATTCTTCTCGGATGAAATACGAGAACACCGTAGTCCAACCTTCAAGTATCAGCATAATGCACTTTGAGCTAGTAATGTTTAAGTTCATATACATGATTGGTAATGGTTCTTATGTATGATTGTCATTTAATGGTTCATCATGCATTTTGCATTAATAGATTCACCTTCCAGAATGTTTCTAACAAATCTAGCTCTGCCTTTTTCGCATGTGTGGCAGAAACTAACGCCTGTAGATATTCATTATTTTTCATATTCTTGTTTCAATGTGACAATTTTTCAGAATGTATGGTGATTTTTTTTTTAAATTTCGATACCTCTTCCTGCCGTCTTTGTCCCTCAAAATTAAAGGGCTTCAATAAAATTGCAACAGCCAACCCGCCAGCTGACTTGACAACATTCAGAAGTTCTATAGCTGTAATATGATCCAAGCCATGTCCTGAACTGGCAACCTGCAACAAGAGCAGAGCATGAAATATTACAGGCAATTACTTGCTAATAAAATTCAAGATTAAATCACATCTACAACATCACTATCTAGGCCTCACATGCACTATAATATAGTTTGATCTGGGCTAGACTGGACATTGACGAGGACGTTAAGCTCTTAAGTGGCGAGATTAAAATACCTTGGTTTAGTCTCATATCGGAATGGGCAAAGTTTTGGATTGACTTATATGAGTTTGATAAGTGTACAACCATTAACATGGACTTGAGCATTTTTGGCCAATAGGCTCAAGAAGTTAATGGTTCAATCATCCTATCAGGTCAAATCGTGACAAAACTAAATGTAATTTGTAGTTTCTTCTATGAGTAAGAAGGATAATACTTATCTGTATAAACTCTTCAATTTTCATTAACTTTGAATGAAACTCTTGTTAATATATTCCTTTTATTGCCTTAGATAGACCAAGTTATAGAATAACTAAACGTATTTACTATTTAGACAAATGAGGTGGAAACTTCTTTGGAACATGCTCTACAATTAGTTGCCAATACATGTCTCAATAGGGGTAGGCCTCTGCTACTGAGTTGTGCAATCATGACTGTCCCACCTCACATGCAGACAAATTCATGCCACCTTGTGCCCCTTCTATGTTGTGTGTACAAGTGTACATTTGCCAGTATAAGCCCTTCAATGAAACATTCTTTCAATTTGGATGAACCAAAATAATTGAAAAAGTAACCAAATCATAGAAATTTCTCTTCATTTGTCACTAATCAAAGTGTCTCAACATCATGATCATATTCTAGAAGTGCTAAAGGAAGATGGAGGATGACAAAAACGGACATAAGGTGAGAAGTGTACAAACAAGAATGACAGCCGGGGGATGTTGATGCAGTGACAATAGAAACTCTACATTTCCTTGAACCATGCCTGAAATAGAATAAATGAATTACTTCATTTTATACTCAAGATGGTAAGAGTAAGACAATTCAAGAATTATAAACATAATGGTGAAGACTACCTGTATGAATTACAAAAAAATACCACACAGAACCATCAGGACAAACATCAAAAGTCAACAGATAGATAAACAACATTTAATGGTTATAGTTATGGTGCATAAAGTAAGCAACAATGAATTTTAAGCTATAATACAAATGCTAATACCAAAAGATATTTTAATATGTTCTACTTGGGCACCAGTCCACGATCCACATTGATTTTTGATCTAAGTATATGATGATAATGATGATGATGATAATAATAATAATAATAATAATAATAATAATAATAATGATAATAATAATAATAAAATTTAGCTTGGGTCACATAGCTTCCGTCAGGCCCTCAATCTTCTCTATTCTTTATATTTCTTTAATCTATTTCTCCCAGGTGTGAATGTCATTTTCTTGCTGATTATAGATTTATTTCCCTGACCTCAAGTATGTAACGCATAGAGCTAACATAATATGGCATCAGAGGTTGCAAATCCAATTGGCATATCCATGACCAAACATAATATGTCATACCCTCTAGACCAATATCATTGCAATTTATGTCCAAATCCTAGACACATGCATCCAAATGTTTGAATAAGTGTGAATAGCAAGAAGTCATATGACAATTTCTTTTTGTTGATACTACAAGTACAACGACATATGATATCAAAATAATACTTAGATTGACCATTGGTATCATTCATATTAAGGTAGGCTTCACCTTATGTTTGACTACAAGGTTAAGAAAATCAAGATCTGGATGCGACTGAATGGACCTATATTTGGGTCAGTCATTCCAGGCGAATCACACCAAAGATCGATCACCCTTGGCCAATCTCCAAACAGATCCTGGCGTTGATGACTAGTCTATGCATTTTGACATGTAAATCCAAGCAAAGATGAAGTATGTTAACTTTACATAAAGCCATTTTTCTTAGTACATTTTTGTATGAAACACTTATTATCACAGCTCTATGTACACATTGTATTTACTTACATATCTATGTAATTTAAGAGCATATTGCATGGGAGTAAACTACTCAACATCCTATTAGAAAGGTCCAACAAAGAAGCAGCATTTGGAACTTTATAATTGACAAATTGCATCTAAGTTTGATGCTAGTTACAAAAGCATGAAACTATGAAACCTGTTCCATGACACCTTTGAAGTAATTGCACCTTAAAAGAATCTCTCATTTGTATAGTCCTACAACAAAATGGCACAAGACTATGTTAGAGAATGATCAAGATAATATCTTAAACAATAAAGTTATTGTAGGTAAAAGAAAAAAAAGTGTCATTTATTCATAATTATAATAACAACATTAACAAAAAAAAGCTGCAATGTCTCAATTATCTAGGGTCAAATACATATATTCTTTTTGCCATTTATCTCTTTATCATTATTCATAAGTTTTGGGCTAGTACTGCTAACATGATCTTTAATTTTTTTTCATTGCATTAAAAATTAATTAGACTATAATCTACAACAGTGTTTCAAATTTTGCCCTGACTTGTATGTACTGGACAACATCTATTGCTTCGAACTTGAACCAACAAGAGACAGGGTTTTCGTTCAGTCTGATAAGCTGGACAACTATAATGTACAATTATTACAATCAACATTTCAAATTTCACCCAGACCAGTATATACCAAGCGACATTTACCAATCCAAACTTGAACCGATACAAATCAAGACTTTTTGTCCAGTCCAGCAAGCTGATTATTGCCCGGTACCAACAAACCAAGTTTACCCCCCAGGTTTTGCCCCAGCGATAACCAGTAGAGACCAGGCTTGCCACCCAGGTTTTGCCCATGACCGATCCTGGCCCACCCCTAGTTTAGGAACTTAAGAGACACCTGTTAGGGCTGAATGCCTTCTCTCCCTTCTCCTCCCACATTCCCTCATGCCGTCTCTCAAACCCTCTCAATTCTCACCCAATCGCTCTCAAATATCACCCAATTTCCCTCCCAAACTCACTGAAATCTTCAAGGAGAAGCTCAATTTCTCAAGGGAGAGATGATTTCAACAAGGAATAGGCTCGGTTTTGAGATCCAAACCAGATTTCTCCAAGATTAGGTAAATCCAACACTATTTTTTCAATGTAATCATTCTATACTGGTTTGCAATTAGTTTTTAGGATTTACAGCAATTAGACATATTTTTTGAGGTTCCAAACTCGATTTGCTTGATACTAGTGTTTAGGCCTTGGAGCTTGTACACAAAGATCAAGCCTTGAACCATGTCAATTAAGGCCTGATCCTCAAGTATCTAAGTCAATCTAGATTGGAACCTCAAAAAATCATCTAAAATAATATGATGTAGGTCAGATTTTTATGGATATATCAGAGATCCAAATAATCCAAATGGGTTTAATTAATTAGATTGAGCCACAATGAGGACCCCGACCCACCTCCATGGTGGGCCATAGTTTCAGGTATGTTTCAGTTTCTGGTATGTCATCATATTTTCTATCAAATATATCATGCTTATATACATGTATTTTTTAGATATAGATTGCAATCCATATCCGAAACAAGTTTTGATTCATTCTTTACTATTTTCTAAACAAAAATATTGTATTCAATGATTTTTTACTGTATGTGACTAAAAATCCAAAAAAAGTCCCTGATACATGGTTTTCTTTTTCGATACTTAGGTATATACCAGACCCATACTGACCTACCTAAGGATTGTAATGTTCCTTCACCAAAATTTCAAACCACAATTATGATGCCATAACATAATTAAAGAATCAGCAACCAGACCACTACTGGAAAAGGCAAATGACACACGATAATACCTTTGTGTACAATCCATGCTGGTCCATTACCTCACAACATAATGCTTGTTGGCATAGTCTTACAATCTCTTACTTTCCATCATAAAGGCATGGAATTACGTAAATTTTAATACCACAAATAGCAAGCTCCAGCAGGTGTAGAGTCGATCATCAGACAAAAAGCATGTATCTTGGTCTTTCTCCCAATAACCTCTTATATATTAAATATGAAGCTATGCAAGAAATTCACAACAATTACCATCAATGCACTATTAATGTCAAACTACAAACTCAAGGTAGAAAAGATGGAGCCAATTATAAGACAGCAACCATCAGCACAGAGATCCACCAAGGGAACCATACCAGTCCCTCGAGAATGCGCCAACATATGACACATGTTTTCAACAAGCATTAATAAACAAATAACAATAACAATGACAATAATAACAATTTGTACACTAGTAGTTGTACTTTCCAGGTTTCTTGAAGCAAAGTGTTCTTTTTCTTTTCAGATTTTCCAGGTTTCTTGAAACAAATCATGCTTTTTAGTTCTTTACTGTCTACATAGTGCAAAATTACAAAGATAATAGATTAACAGACTTAGACGTCAGCCATCATTCTGCAATAAACAACAAAAATTACAAACTCCCAAGATTGCCTCAACCTTGGGCCACACTTTTTAGCTTTGTTGTCATTCGGCACTCCGAATTTTCAACGACCAGACCAAGTAAAGAATTAAATGAAGGGAGAAATCTTTCCGGGTCGCTTACCAAAATCTGAGGCGAGAGGCGGAAACGGAGGGAGAATTCAAGCAGAAATCAATGACCGCATCCTTCCTACTTCCGATCCCTATCACCTCCACTGGTTCCGAACCCCGACTAGCATCGATACGTCCAACGTCCGACGACGTCGCCGCCGCACGGAGACGAAGGGCACGTTTCCGGCACCGCACACCTGAGAAATCGCGAAGAGCAGGGATCCCCGCACGAGAACCGCGCCGCCAACAGGATGTGCGAAATACCGCGAAGGAGGTCCCTGGAGCGACAGCTTCCATGGGGAGACTCGAGAGAGGGCTCCAAATCTTTGCTTTCCCTCGAGCGTGGGGAAGTGAGCCAGAGGACTGGCGTGGGATTTCTCGGTCGAGGGCAGTGATAAGAAGACGAAGGCAATTGAGCCGGCCCGGACCAAAGGGTCACATCAGATGGGCTCCCTCAGTGGGCCTCGTTTTAGTTCCACTCTGTTCCATTTTCAATTTTATGTTTATTTATTTATGTTAATGTCATAATGATTTTTGAAAAAAGAGCGCTGCAGGTTTCTTTCATCATTTTTAAAAATTAATAAATATAAAATAAATTAGAAAATGGATGTCACGTAAAAAAAATTAAATTAAATTCTTTATTACATGAGATTAAAAAAAAAATCTAAACTTAGAAGGAAAAAAAATTATCTTAGTCCACCAATACATTAATCTACTCGGCTTGCTTCTTTTTGTTGGTTTAATTAAATTTATGTAGATGAATAATTATCTTCGTTTCGTCTTCTCTCTTTTCTTCTTCATTTTTATCGTATATAATCTCACTGAATCTATCTGCGTTTTACCTGGGTGGGTCACGTTCATCTCTTTATTCTATCATCACTTGGAACCCTATAACCTTTTCCCATTCCTTTTATGTGCCTTTTGTGGAAGGAGTCGGTAGTTGCAGCTGTATTGGCTGTCCAAGGCAGAGTCTGTGGGAGCAACTGTGACAAACCCTGATTCCTTTTCTGAGGAGTTTCGAGTATATCCTGTTCCTGGTTCTGATACTGTGGGTGACCGCTGGGCGCTGCGCAGTGCCACCACAACTACATTCTCTTTTTGTTATCCAATGAAATCATATTATACCTATTAATCAGCCTCTCTTTCACGTCACAATAACCTTTACATGCAGTAGTAAATCGCTGAAGCAGTACTACAGCAGACACAGTAAAATGGTATCGCTACTCCTAATGGTGGATGCTCGTGGAAGTCCGTGAATCATACGGTTCCGATGATGACAGGCACGCTCAGGAGCCTTCGTATCGGAACAGATTCAAACACAAAAGTTTCTCGTCCTCACCTGTCTTCCTTTTCCATTTGTTTGACACACTAGTAAACGCCAATATCTGTTCTGAAACTGTGATTTGTTCTTGTGACTCGAAATAAGAGGCTGGTTCATGGTACAACTAAATCAGGTTTGCATATGCCCTGTCTTAATCAAGGATCAGAAAAGGCTTTTCCTGTTGATGGATAAAACAATGAGAGTCTAAAAGAGGCCTACAATCGCAGACATCAACAAGAGTTGATGGTCAACAGAGAATAGTACTTATTTACTCCACAAAGGTAGAAGAGAGGCTCGGGTCAATCTACTTTAGCTCCTTCGGGAGTTATGGGAGACATGGGTTAATCAGTGGAGGAGGTGTTTGAGGTGGAGGAGATGATTGGTGTGAGAGGGGGAGATGATTGGCACGAGAGGAGGGGTGGCTTCTGTCACATGGGAATGGGCAGGGAGTGTCTTCAAGGGGGAAGGAGCAGGGAGGTCATTCGCAGCGGGAGGAGAGATGGTGGTGGCTTTTTGTATTTAATAGTTTAGTGGTGTTTGACTGGCATATTTGACCGAGGACACCCATCATTTGTTGTGGTTGCTGCGTTGTGTGTCAGGCCATTGCTGCTACTTCTGACTTCTGCTCAGACGTAGCAATGCTCTCTCTCTCTCTCTCTCTCTCTCTCTCTCTCTCTCTCTCTCTCTCTCTCTCATCTGTGCTAATCATCCATTCCCACGCAGTGACCGCATACCCATTTGATAGACTCGGTTGCTATCTCTTCCTCACTCCATATGTCCAAAGGTAAGCACTCTGTCGCTCTCCCATAATGACCTCAGAGTTACTGCAAGTAACTCGATCGGTACCAAACGCATGCAGGTCTAAATTGCTATCCATTTCCGACAACTCTACTGCCCCAAGTTGCCTTGGCTTCACTGCTGGAACTAGAGCTTGCACATGCAACTCATGCAGGATGATGTTGTTGCAGTCATAAACCTCAGCTATAAAACCCTTTAACGCATTAGAAAATGTTACACCATGCTGTAGATAAAAGTGTCCGTGGCAGAAACTTTATGCTGTTGGATCCAAACACAGAAAGGAGACTTTGAGTGCAGAATCAATTTCCACTTAGGAACTCTTCTCCTCTCGCATACGAAGACTCGCTCACTACTCGGATCAAAGGATCCATGAAAAGAAAGAAATACTTTTGCTTCCCACTTCTTGAAGAAGATGGCTCTCTGAGCAAGGTAATGTTACCATTTCTGCTATTCTACAAGCTCCCCGCACTGGATCAAATTTAATGGAATCAAAGAAAGAAAACGACAATATAAGAGGAAGAGAGCAACGCATGAGATGTTTCCACACCCATCTGTCGTAGTATCTGTAAACCTCAAATGTGATGTATGAGTAGCAATCTTGGGGTTTAACAAGAAGAAAGTTGAATGTAGAAAGAACACGTTGGATCAAGAATAATTCGTTTAATCATCAAAAACACCATAGTGCTTCCTGTTTAACATGCTTTTTCAACTTTTACTGTGCAAAGGGAACAAAGCGGTAATGATTTGTAACAGTCATCGCACTCTCACACCCCCCTTCCCCCGTACACACAACAATTCACGAGCCTGTTTCCTTCTGACTCGCCTTCAATCATTATCGAGAAAGAAGAAAAAGAAGCACGACCCGCCGTTACCGTTTCAATTCCCCGACTCACCCACCCGCCGTTACAGGGAGCGTCACGGCCGTTACCTGCACTACGTGTCGATGCGAGGAAGGGTGTGGGGGGATGCGACGAGGAGCGAAACGGTCATTTCACACCTGACAGGGGCATTTCGGGAAGGAAAGTAATCGTGGGGGGGCGATGGGATCTCAGGGAACCGGTCAAACCCGGCCTTTGACCGCGGCACAGCCAATAGTGGCTCAGTGTGTCAGGTCCTTTTGTCCACCTCACCCCATCGGACCAGACGCCGACCTGTACCTGACTTCATAGCGCTGTGGGCCATGTGTCGTGGGACGCGGGTACATTTGAGTTAGGTACGATTAATGTACGCAACAGAACAAGGGAGAGCCGCACAACCCAATCAATGATCCGCTTTTCTTATGACTAAAATACCCCCGAGGGGAGAAGCCGACAAAACTAGCCGTCCCTTTCGCCCGTAGACATCTCCAGGTGTCACTGTAATTGACCGTATGCACTAGGGGCAACGTTGTCCTCCGATCGAAAAAAAAAAGCCTGATCCCTCCGGCCCCACCCTCTTTGACCGCAATAGTCGTTCCTCCTCTTTCCCAAATCTCACATAGCAGCCCAAAAATAAATAAATAAAATAATTTAGAATAAGCAGAAATTGGGAGATTTTCTTGTGAACCACATGTGTGTACGTCGATGGTGGCCCACCATACGTACAAATCATGTAGCGGGTATCGTGCCACATCCCTAGAAACGAGAGAGAACGGAGGACAGGAAGGGTAATCTGTCGAAACAAATCAATAATCGCACCCAAAAAATTGATACCCTCTTGAAGGCCATTTATTTACAGCCGAACCACTGACTCCGTGTTGGGCCAGATTGGGAGAGGAGACGATCCGGTCCGGTCTGGTCTGGTGCGGTTCACCTGTGGTCGCCGTTGCGGTGGTCGGCGACAAGGGCGTGGATCGCGCCGGAGAGGTTGTTGACGGCGGAGATGAGCCCGGCGAAGCCCTGGCGCCGCATCTCCGTCCGGTCCTCCTCCAGCCGCAGACGCCGCTCCTCCAGTTCCAGCAGCTCCCGGTGGCGCTGCTCCCGCTTCTCCTCGCACGCGAGCAGGGTCCGCGCCAGCACCGTCGCGCTCCGCACCACGCTCGACCCTAACCGCCGCAGCCGGCGCCGCTTCGCCTCCGGCTCCGCCGCCCCCGCCTCCTCGTTCTCCTCCGACTCCGACGATTCCGACATCTCCACTGCACCAAGAACAACAAGCATAGACTAAAGAAACAGCCACGATCGAAGAAGAAGAATCCGATCTTTGACACGTAAAAGGTGAAAAAGGCGGCAACTTTAGGAAGATTAGTGATGATATTTGATCCACAGAGAGCTCAAAAGGAAGGCTTTTTAAAGTACATCAATGGCTATTCAAGCACGTAAACCATATAAAAGACTGTAGCTTTGGAACATATTTCATAGTTTTTAACTCCGAAAGATCAAACCGAAAGCTTGTTAATACTTTCCCTTAATACTTTTTTATAATCGAGATCTTTATGCAAGTGAACACCTTTTGGTTTTCATGATAAAAATACTGCATGCAAGAAAGGTCGGGGAGAAGGGTTGTGAGTATCATATGGCACTGTAGTTAAATCTTTATATTAAAATGGAATCAGATCTATTCTGTCCTGCCAAGGAAAGCTTATGCGTCAAAATAATATCATCTTTCTGATAGGAGAGTGTGTATTATAATTCGAGGGATATATAAAATATATCATACTATATTATTTCCTAGATATATTAAGATAGAATGAAGCAGCAGGCAAAAGAGCTAGAGACATCCGAAGGGAATGGGATGGGGGCGTATCACAGAAAGATTGCATCTTTACTGTCACAGACCACTAACCTTTTCGTTATCTTGGAAACTAGTCTGATTTGAACTTTTATAGCTTAGGACAATGATATAAGGCCCCAAAAAAATTTTTTTTTTTTTTTTTTTTTTTCTGCGTTGATTAAAAGAGTATTGTAGGGAGCAGAAGAGAGAGAAAGATTATTACGGGCATTAAGGATCCAAGCGTACCGGAAACAGACGGCTGTGCTGGCGGTGGTGGGGGTGGCGGAGGAGGAGGAAGAGGAGGGGGAGGCGGAGGGTTGGCAGGCGGCTGCGGCAGCCGGGGAGGCGAGGGGGGTGGAGGGGGTGGACGGGAGGAGACCGGGGTGGCGTTGGCCCGGCGTGCGGCGCGGCGGCTTAGGACGTCGGTCAGGGCCTCAAAAACCTCGGCGGCGAGGTTCGTGGGGAGGTTGCGCTCCTTCCGCTCGTGCCGCTCCATGGCCCAGTAAGACGGTAGCTCCCCGCCGCCGGCGCGGGCCTCGTAGCCGCGCACCTTCTTGTAGTCGCGGAGGAGGTTGTCCCACTTGTCGTTGCACTGGTTCTGGCTCCGCAGACAGCCGTTGCGCCAGCAGTAGTTCTCGACCCACTTCCACCGTTGCTCCGCGGACCTGGGAACGGCCACGGGGCCGCCTCCTGCGGTGGCGGAGGAGGAGCAGTGCGCCAAGGAGGAGGAGGAGGCCCCGGCGCGGCGTTCGTCGTCGAGGCGCTTGGCGGTGATGAGGATGAGGGTCTCGTGGAGCGTCCAGTTGCCCTTGCGGTAGCATCGGACGATGCCGCCGGCCGCGGAAGGGGAGGCGGGAGGCTGCGCATGCGGATGTGGCGGCGGTTGGTGGTGGTGGTGGAGGAGGGCTAAGGCGGAGGAGTGTTCGGCGGCTTCGGACATGGCTTTTTGGGCATTGGCTTCTGCTGCGGCTTTTCTTCCCCTCTTTCTCTCTCTACGCTTTTCTTTTTTAGATTACAGAGAAAGGAAGAGAGAAGCGAAACGGATAGCGAGGCGGAGAGGGAGGAGGGGACGGAGTTAAGGCTTATAGTGGTCGGAGGAGAGGTATAATGTCACCCTTTTTACGTGTAACCCCCTACCTAAACTATTTATTCCCAAAAACGCCTTACGAACCCCCCGTTGAACTTTTAATTGATGGAAGCACTCGTTATCCTTTTTGCGTTTTACCCCCTACTAATTTGTTTATTCCCAAAAAAAGCCCTTCCACCGGCACGGTCCAAATTAGCCAAACCGTGCCCCCCTGTGTAACGTTTTATGTTCGACGTCGGGGGGTTTTCCATACCGAAGATTATGAAGTGGGTAACGTCGTGGTGAGGTTTATTATTCGGTGGTGGAATTTAGGAGGGGGGGGGGGGGGGGGGGAAGTGTTCA
>LVTN01000050.1:463539-546530 GCA_001649415.1 Musa itinerans | reverse complement strand
TTGGAGGTTTTTTTTTGGGGGGTGGGGTTTTGGGGGGGGGGGGGGGGGGTGTCGATAAGCTTCATGCGTTTTCTATTGTGGGTGTGGAGGGCCAGAAATCATAATCTCGTGACTAAAAATGCAAATGTAATCAGATGGAATTCTAAGAATGATGATGTTGGGAAATAATTTAAACAGCCTAATATTCTGGTCCAAAACGCAGTACACTGATTGAGTTTGGGTCAGATTCACTATGTGGAGGACCAGAGAGAGCCTTACGGATTTAGATTTAGGTGCATATGTAATGCGACAAATTTCGGATGTCGTCACCAACAAATTTAGTTTTCAGTGGGTTGACTTTCAACTGAAATCTTGCATTTTTCGATGAATACATAAGAGTGCTTTGGGTTGGGTTTATGAAATTTTAGTTTAACACACTTGAAGATCATATGATAACATATTGGAAGCATATTAAGCTTGTTTTCACTGTAGTTAAGACTCGTAGCTTTGGCAAATGTCTTCCTCGTTACAAGACGGAAGAGATCAGAACCACAGAAACCTTTCGAGCGCCATCTGATGAGTACAAGCAAAGAAACTAACCTCTGATCTTTTGCATCCGATATCATCTGCCACATCACAAAGTTTGGACAGCTTCTTGGTCAGAGAGTTTCTCTATGTCATAAGCAAGCATCCCCACGGCTGCAGCTCTGTGGAGAGTGAGAAGATAGCCACAGGGATAAGATACCTGAGCTGCTAAACCCAACACTTGTGCTCGCTCGGGCCAAGAAATTTATTTTCAGTGCCAACACCAAGATCGGAGATTACAGTACCCTCTCTTCTGGAAGACGAAGGAAGCTCATCCAACTCTTATCGGGAACAGTAACAATAGCAGCCGTCAGCTACAAACATATTTCCATGCTGCACTTTGATTATTATTCTAATTCTGTGCTGAGCAATTTTTGCTACCCTGATCATGATGATGAATGGACAAGAGAAAGTAGTGAATATGAAAAGGTCGAAGCCTGGATTTTGATCATTCTTATGGTCTCAGCATCATCTACAGATGAAATAAATGGGGCATTTTTGGACCTTTTTCATTGAAAATAAGTGCCAGATTAAGTAACCTTAAAGGACTGTATTAAGCAGATGAGGAACTTCAATTGTACAAGTATGCTATATACTTGGCTACCAAACAGATGTTTACCCAAACCATCCAGCAAACTCAAAATGACAATTTTGTTTGTTTCTTACAGGTGCACATTTCTTTGCAACCAAAATTATTCTTCGACAAAATGGGGAGAGAAGGTAAAGAAGTTCACATTAAAAATGGTTTTATGAAACATTTTAGCACCAAGCTAGAAAAAGGATATAAGAAACATGATTCCAACAGAATGACCTGAAGAAGAAGAAGAAGAAGAAGAAAGCATTGCACACATGATCAGATGCTGAGATCTCTAATGTAAAGCAAACAAAACCTTCTATTTCTCAAAAGACAAATCAAAGAAGCATTAGAAACAAAAAAAAAGAATGGGCAGCTGCTGCAATTCCTAAAATCCCTTTTCCACGAGAGATTACAAGTCTTGAATTCAAGATATTTAGAGAAGAGAGAGCAGCAGCTACTTAACAAGGAAGAAATCAACATCAGAGTTTAATAGGAAATTTTATGCATGTATATATATATATGCTGCCAAAATGAGAATTCATTGACACTTATATGCTATGTGCTGCCACTAAAATGTTCTGAAAATTATACTACAGTGGATATTAATATGCTTGCCTCCAAAGAGGACTAAAAGAACAGCATATGCAGACCTGGGTGCTGAAGGCTTGTTCATGCCTCTTCTTCTTCCTTTTCACCATAGGAAGAATAGGAAAAAGCATGGAAACTAAACAGAACATTTACTTTTAGCACAGTGCAGGTTGTAAAAGTGTGCTAGGACACCCTATATTATGCCAAAATCTCCCTCATAATTGTGTAACCACATGATACTAAAATTCCAGCAAGCCATTTGTTTATTATTATCTTTTGGCCTTTTTTCTTACAACATAATTATTTTAGTTTCTTAGAAAAGAAAAAAAGAATACAAAAACAGTCTGTGTTACTGCAAACAGCCAAAAAGATGAAGACATCCAGGTGGCTGGTTTGATATCCTTTTCCTTGAAAGAAGATTCAAGGCTTTAATCAATCGAGGCACATCCTACTTCCACCACAAATGATAAGACTCACATGGTCTTACCGCTCTCAGCTGCAACAGTGCCTTGAGAACACCTCAAAAGACCATTTGCAGATGATCAGCTACTATAAGAGATGGTTGTCGCCATCAAGATGTCGTACTTGGAGTGGCGTTACGAAGGAATAGTCACCGGAGACTCATGAGCTACTTGTGAGATAGAAAGACTCCCATCGATGTATTTGATTCCTGCAGTCTATAAATAAAACAACTATTTATATAACATAAATCGACTTTCACAATACCACATCTTTTACTAAGTGAATTGATACGTTCGAGTCACATCTGTAAAATAAATAAATAAATAAATAAGAAGATTTATTTGCAGTCTTCATTACCCTGTAAATCTTTGCTATATACACTGCACGTAAAGTACTCCCTGTATTCTGGAAACCCATGGGCGGTTTTGTGGCTGCAGGACGGGGAGGAAGACGATCGGATACAGACAGACAGAGCGGCTAAGAGCTTATCCATGTTCCCCTGTTCCCGCAGTACAAAAGAAGGATCACGAAAGCTGGTTTGTGGATAACGCCGAATCTAAAGCCCAATAAAGTCTCATGAAAACCCACCAATGCTTATCCTCAATGCACCTGCTCCCTTTTTATAGCCTGCTCTCGCCCTACAATTAAGACTCAGCTTTCTTCGGGGCTCTGCGCGACGACTACTGCTGCTGCGGGTCATGTCAGAATCATATGAAGCTGAGGATTATAGGCTTGGAATGAATCAGTAGAAGATCTTCGGATAGACTTGGGAAGAGGGTGCTGCTCTTGCAGGGTTAAGCGCATGGTAGGGTGGAGGGAAGCGTTGAGGTATAAAGCAGGAAAGTCGAGAGGCATCATAGTCGAGAATGGATGCTTCTTTGATCCCACAAGGCAGCCATGGGACCATGGTTGAGGAGGAGGAGCTAAGGTCTGTGTCTTCGTCGTCGGAGAGTTTCTCGAGCAACTCGAACGCTTCTTCCTCGTCCTCGGACTCCATGGACGACGCCACCTCTTCTGCGTCGCCCTCGTCGCCTGCAACTGAGAAAGACCAACATGATCGCGAGCCGCTGAATGAGATGTCTTCGCTGTTAGCTCATCTTCCGTTGAAGTAAGCATATATCCTCAAGTACACTTCCATGATTCAATCTGTCGAGTGCTTTCGGCCTCGTGCTTACGTGCCTCCATCCATGTTTGGGGATGTACATGTTGTATGAGATTCTCTCTGCTTACATCTTGTTGTATGAACAGGAGAGGGCTGTCGAGGTATTTCCAGGGGAGGTCTCGGACGTTCACATCTTTGTCCGACGTGAAGTGCTTGGAGGATCTTGCCAAGCCTGAGAGACCACACAGGAAGAAGATGAAGTCTTGCAGGAGTTATGTTTGGGGATTGGACAATCACAAAACACTGTCTCCCAAACAGTGTTCCAAGACCATCACAAAGAAGACTTCCAAGAGTTCATTGTCTTGTATTGGTGGAAGGAGGCACAACTTTGTCAGTGGCAGGCCTGCTATCCCTCCACACAGATCAAGCAACTTCTCCGGTCAATCCCTTTTGCTTGCCTAATCGAATGGTTGTACAGTTTAATACTGATCAGAAATTTTTTCATCTTTTCCTCAGAAAATTAGAAAAGATGTCTCTCTCTGTCAAATATACATCAAAGAATATCCAACAGATTGATGAGAAATTAACCAAAATAAAGCTAAATTTTGTGGGCATAACTTCCTCATCTTCCACTCCAGAAGAAATTGGGAAAAAATTTACATAGGTTGAACACAAGTTTTGTACTGGGATGCTCATACTCCAAATTAGATTTATATTCTGCTGAATGTTGATGGTAGATTTTGAGTGCTTTTAATCTTGAAGGACAAGTTGGTTCTCTTCCCCTTTTGTTTCCTCTCCTTTTTTTTTGTGTGTCTGAGATAACAAGGCTTTTTACATCAATTAGGTCAAACACAAAATGGAATATTCATCCTTGTCATTTGCAAAAATAAAAATGTAGATAAGTATTTAGTGATAGGATTTCCATCTTACTTCACAACATAACTATTTCATGACTCATATTAGATTAAAAAGGTAATTGTGTATAATATTATTAGCTATTAAAGATCTTGATCATGCTTGATAGCATGATCACTCAATTTTTTCTCTAATTGCGACTTCCCCTAAATTACTTACTCCAAATTTGAGCACTCTCTATTTGCAAAAGAGAAAAAAAGTGGGTAAGCTAAAGGCAAAAAATAATAATAAATGTCACTTTGGCCTTTGCAACTAATAGAAACAAGAAGAAAGAGAAAGTTGGGAATATCAATCAAAATTGGCAAAGAAAAATTAATGTTGATCATCACACTTCAGCATTAACCAAGCTCAGAAAACTTTATAGCAAGAACTGCCAAGTACACTCAAAACATAACAATGAGCAGTGCAGCAATGAGTCAGATCTCTGGAGGTACTCGAGGCAGCCCCCTCCAGTCCACTGCATCACAACACTAACTGTAGCATTTCAGCCATATCTCACACCACCAAATCCAGTACAAAGACTTGCAAACTTGCTTCCACCATGATTGCTCCACTGCACGATGCAGAGATGAGGAATAAAGGAAATTGATTGTGTTGATTCTCTTCACATGTGGTATGTTTCTTCAGCTACAGACCCTGAGAGTAAAAAGTAAGTGAGCTGCACTTTCCCCAGAGAATTTAAAGACTGAGTTGAGATCCATTTCTTTGTCTGATGGCCAGAGTGAAATATATTAGAATCGTCGTCCCCAAGCATGACCTGCCGATTAAGACCAGAGAAAGATATAATCAAGCATTATCGTTTTAGGAGACATCTGAGTGTAACTTAACTACATGTAAATAAAACAAAGCAAGGAAGCATCGTAATGCAAATGGTGAACTGTCAGGATTCAAATGAGTAAACAGGTACCAAGTGCTGATAGATGTCGAGCAATTGGATCCAATCAATAATTGGATGTTTTCCATGTTTAGCCATTTGAGGCACATCAGCCTATATCAGCTTCAACATATTTGCAGGGTCCATTGCCAAGGAATGCTCATTTAATTGGTGAAGGGACCACGGGTATATGACATAGTAGTAATGATTGCCAACCTTATTACGAATTTTTCCTACATTTGAATTTTCGGTAGGTAAAGTAGTTAAGAAGTCCAGGTGACCTTAGTAAAATGAATGATCCAGTTACAAGTAATTGATGCCACAAACCAATTCACAGTAATGTTTGCTTCTGCATTCATAGAAAATGAAATTGCGTCAGTAAACAATGAAGTATTATTATCACCAAAGACTGAAATACTTATTTGCTGTGTTAGAAGTATCCTGATGGAAACTAATCCATAGGACAGGGTTGTGGTCAACCAGGTCAGACTGGACCGTAAAACACAATTGATGTTTGTGCAGGCTGAAGCATCGTCTAATTGTTTGGTAACAAGTTTGTAACAGGCTAGTACTTAAGGTTTATATGTTAATACTATCACTGAAAATTTTCATTTTATAGAAATTACTTGTCTAACAAACAAGCATAAAGCATCAAATTCGTCTTGTAGATGAATAAGAAAATGGTCATGAGAATCATTATGAAAAGCTGAAGAGGAAAATTTGAAAATATCTGATAACAAATGGAGTTGCACAACTTAGTATGATAACATGAGTTTTATAGAATTCAAATGGTCAGTCATGCTGTTTCTGTAGTAAATGTTTATCAAGGCACTTACATGGTGGCAAAGACAAGAAGAACTCTGTGTGGATGGATGATAGATGGACGATTTAATCTTTTGTGCCCTTCTCCAGAATCCAGAAGCATGGGACCATTTGCTGCAGATTGCGCTGTTGTGAGAGATTTGTTTGTCAGCAGGGACTGCTTCAGCTGCTCCAGCTGAGAAGGTGCAGCTGCCAAGAAAAAGGCATTCAAGTTAAAAGTCAGGTGGAGTTACTACAATTTGACAGTCTCATGCCATTATGAGAACATTGGGAGATAGTGAATATCAAACAAGGTCAAGTTTCATTCTCAATATCAAGTGTGTCAGCAACGTGACACACTTGTCGTAGAAAGTTCATTTTCTACGATGTACACACAATTATAAGTTACAGAGTTAACAATGTACAACACAATGTTATGTGCCTTTTATTGAGGAAATTAGTTGTCGTTGAAACTTGAAAGTTCATTTTCAGAAATAGTTTGATACTGCTACCTGGTACTGGCTGATGCACAAGTCGGTTTTGTGCAGTTAACATAGGAAGCTTTTAAGATGGAATATTAAACCAAACCATTTTTTAATGTTAATTACGTATGCTACATACTTACCAAAAATTCAAGAGGGTCATGGAAAACAGGATTATGTACAGCACATACCTTTGGCCACAAGCTTTTTGGTTTCATCATCTGCTTCTTGCTCATCGCTAGTCCGTTTCTCCATGCGGTTTGATCCCTTACGAGAAAGTGCCTTCTGTAAATCATCGGAGATTTATAAAGCTAACAAATCTAGCAACTATTCTGTATAGACATATTCCGTGATATTTATATATACAGCAAAGAAGGACAAAGTTGAAAATTGTAGTACACACAGTCATCTTTGGACTCCCAGTGTAGCATTTCTCAGGTGGCTGTGTAAGATTGTCAATGTCCAAAACCACATATCCCCCTTTATCCATGGGGGTGACCTGGCATAGCAGAGAAGTGGATGGAAATCATAAGGTGCTAAAAAATGAGAAACAATATCACATAAAGGCACCAAAGGAACTTCAAGAACACCAAAACAAGGTGGCGGATCACGTTCCATTAAACAGATGTTAACTAATTAAAATCTTGATTTAAACCGTGTAACCAAATTCACTTTTACTACTGCAACAAATATCACCATATACAAGCTTTATAGGAGTTTCCTAGTTCTGCTGTTTACTTTTTTCCAACAAGTATTCCAATCTAACAGCAATAGTCTTCCATTTCCACATTCTTTCATTTTTACATTCAAGCTGACTGCATCAGTGTGAGAGTGGTTGTGTCATTACCAGACAATTGCAATCACTAATTTGCTATTACATTCTCCTCTTTATGACTTCCGATATGTTTATATTCCTCTTGACCTTATTCTTGATCAGTAAACTTATTCTGCCATCCCCTGCATTGTAGCAGCTAATAGTTAGTGTCATTCCCACATGCAGTCTTAATGTTTGAGAAGTCATCAGCATCAAAGAAACCAAAATGTTATACTAATAATGTTCTGTAATTATTCAGTAACTTGTGTTAAAGACTTCAAATCACTTCCATCTTGAGAAATCACTTCAAGTAGCTTCTAATTCCAATTCAGCTGCTACCAAAGGGCCTCTCACTGCTGTACAATTTTAGATAACAGAGAGCTTGGCCATGCACATAGTAACTTCAACTGCATCATCACAACGCTCCAAACAGTGATATTCTAATAGGTCAGACCTAGCAAATTATTTATTAGGACATGCAAAAAGATGTATCCCTTTGAAACGGAATCTAACAATATCTTTTTGGTCCCACAGAAAATGGAGCTTATCAAAGAACAAAGTAGACCTATAATTCATTGCATGTGGATCTGAATCGTAAATAACCCACCCCCATTTTTTTTGCCATAAAGTAACATATCTGTATGCAAGCATTTTCACAGGAGCAAAACATGATATAAATGTGGAAAAGACCAAACGGAAAATTTCATTTGAATCCAATATCTGTAGATATCGAATGCTGGTGATAGAAAATGATGAGAAAAAAAAAAGGAGAGAAATATTTTTTTTTTGAACAAAAATTCAAAAAGCCAAAATTTCAAGAAGCAATGAAGAACGAAGAGGAACCACCGCTCTTGCAAATCTACTCATCTGAGGTTTCTGTCTCTCAATTAGCACTATGGTGTTCCTGAAGAAGCATCTAAACCTATAAAATTGCCCCTTTTTGACATCTCTTACGTTTGATCCTTAACTGAAAACAAATGGAGTCAATGAAGGGAAGAGAAGCCGCCCTTTTACATACAAATTGCATATTTTGATGCGTTCAAGGACAGAAAGATGAAGAAAAAGAAGAGAGATGAAGACTACAAATGTATGCAGAGCTAGAAAAGGAACAATGACACAGAATAATGCAAGAACTAGATGTCTACTACACAAATGTACTACATAGACGCAGAAGCCTCAGAACGAAACGCACATGGAGTAAGATTTTCTCTTCGTTTCCTTATCATACTCGAATAGTAGAGCTATCCAATGTGGATGAGAACTGTACCTCTTTTCTCAACAGGAAACTGGAAGTGAAGCAAAAGCAGAGAAGGCGGCACAATGGAGAGGAAACAGCTGTTGGAAACGAATACGATGGCTTCTTTTTTCCTTCTTCCCTTTTGCAAATGTCGATCCTACCATCGATTTGTGGGCATAACTACTCTCGAGATGGGGTAAGAGGGCAAGAGCACCAGGCTTTAGTAGCCACCTTGGCCTCAGAAAAAGAGAAAAGTGCAGCAGCAGCAGCAGCTGCTGCAACACCACCACCACCACAGGAGAGAGGGTCTCTCGGAACCGAGGAGGCACTGCAGGAAGATGTCTCCCATTTTATAAGGTCCTGCCACAAATGGCTCCCATGCCATGTCCATCTCTCCCTTTGTCAGCAAAAAAATGCCATTTTTAACTGCGTGACAGCCAGCAAAAGAATGCCTGTGAGTCAAGGAGAAAGAGGTGTGCGCAAGCATTGGTTTAACCTGGATCCCACCTACACTTCTGGATCTCACCACGTGTGCTGTTCTTCTACTTGCTGGGGAGTTCAACCGCCGCAAAGCCCGGGTTGTAATGATCGCCCTGATGAATTCAGATCATACTCTACTCCCGACGATCCTGTTAAGTAGGTGGATCGAATCTCTCCTGTATCTCGTATCTCTCTTCTGGCCTCCGAGATCACATCACTCTTGCCAGTTTTCAGAAGGATTCAGCCAATCTAAAATATACGGTTCATTCTTTCACGAAGAGTTGATGTTAGTATCCAACACTTGCATGAAAACGCAGCTGGTGATCACCACAGAAAGCGTTATGGGACTCTCCATTCTCGTGTTCGAAAGTTCAAGCTATTAAGTGTCAAATGCATCAAACGCATGCTCGCAAGAACCTGCACAGCTGCGCGGGAAATTGCACAAAGAACAGAAGAAACATGGAGTGATGTCATGTCCATGGAAGGCTCCCAAGAACAGTACATCAATGATTCATTGCCTGCTCACGGGACTCGAAATCGTACCCCAAGCAGTCTCCCATGAATACAAAATGGCGTGGAAGCCATGTCGGTCAGGATTATAAGTGCAATTTAATGCGTCTTTTCATCGTCTGCCAGCAAAGGCAAGCCACTCCCTACCTGCCACTCTCATCAGCATAGACCCAAGCTCGTACCAACCAGATTTGTTTACTTTCTTTGGTCGCTTCCTCACGTATGCATCTCTCGATGAACAGAGCAGCAGACAGAAACCGGAAGATTCAGAGAACGAAGAAGCAGAATTTGGGATGTCTCCGACTTTTAATTATTGCTGGGAATCGATTGGCGGTCGAACGCTCTCGGCTTCACAGTCACACGATTAAGACAGACTCTTCCGAGTTCTCTCTGCCCTCCATCTTCGTCTCCATTTCCCTGTTGGAGTCAAGCGGTGATCTCGAATGTAAATTTCCTCCCATGGCCCCATCACGGACTCACGCTGTGGTGAACTGTTTCAGGAAGATTTGAATCGACCTTGGTGGTTCCAAGCTCATCGAACGCTCGACTCTCTCCACAATCAACGCCATGGGTCAGGCACATGCGCGTTTTGACGTATCTCGATGATGATGTGAGAATGGAGCAGGCAGAATTGGGTAATGAATCTTCGTGACTTCTGGCACGCAGAGTATTTGGTGGTTAGTGGACCTTAGGGGTTTATTAATAAATATATTTAAGATATTGTTTTCTTTCGTATGTTGGGCTGACGGTTCGGTTCAACCTATAGCGGGCTTTAATAGCCCACAGCCCATCTTTCCTTTGACTAAATCTTAGATCTAATTAGGGACGAGTGGGGGCTGCGATTTCGAGGGAGGAAAACTGTGAGACAGATTTTTGCAGCAGCAATTTGATTCAACAAAAAGGAGAAAAAGACATATGTTCTCAATCATTTAGGCAGTGCTCTCATCTCAGGTTAGATCAAATCTACGATAGATTCTTGCTGTTATTACTTGGGGAAGAATTTAGATATTATGCACGATAACTAATTCTTGTATCCCAGTTATTCTCTTGTGATTATTACTATGATTTTAGGCAAAAGATTGAGATTTGTATATTCATTATTCTTACAATGGATTATCTCTAGTTTATACCGTAATTTTCATCATTCCCATTAGAGAGGTTTTCTACGTAAATCTTAATGTTCTATTTTATTATGATTTCATTTAATTCCGCTACGTGTTATGACCTGTTAATATTTATTCATATACAAAAATTTATTTCTTTTTATATCCCATCGTCATAATCCGGGATCAAATATTTTAAGATGTTTGTCTGGTGAGTAAAATTCTAATTCGATTCAGAATCGTGAAATCATTGATCAATTCCCATTCTGATTCTGATTTTAATCGATTAATTTTTTTTTATTCAAATTGAATATATGAATCCCTCCGTTCATGGCATCGATATTCTTCATATGTAAAAGTTAAGATAGAACACTCAACATCTGAGCGACAGGAATATCCTCTATGGAATTACACACACATGATACTCCCACGGTCTCCCAATTAAGTGTACGATCAGTGTTCCCCCACAAAATCTGTACATTTCTCTTTCTTGTTCGAAACCACCGAGACGATGGATGATATCCTGCACACAGTTTGCATTCCTTCTTTACTGGATACGCTGCTCCTCGAACCTCCCCATGCGGCGAATGCACGCAGATTCGAGTGGGAAAAGGATGATGCGGACGAAAACCTCGTGCAATCCTCGTTCAGAGGATAGGTACGAAACTCCGTTCACCGACGTCGCCCCGCAACATCCGACTGAGGAAGGACCGCAAGTTCTAAGCCTTCCGTGTTCCTGTCGCTTAGCATTTTGGACCGTGATGGCTGCAACCCCGAGATCAGTTCTCTGAGGTGTTTCCCTCCCAGTTCGAATCCAATGAAATCGCTGAAATGCACCGCGTCCAAACAAAGAAGGACTGACAGATAAATGTGTCGATCATACCAGCAGGGATGCGAGTGTCGGACCTCGCTTACACGGTCGCGGGAGTTGTCGCAGAGAATTTGGGGTGCCCTACGGAGCAATTCAACGAGAACTGCAGCAACGGCACAAGCTTCATCCGGACGAATCATTGTTCTCGACGGGGACCTTCGGCCTCATGCCTCACGCCTTCCTCACCGTCCTCCACCAGGATCAGGTTGGGGGCCTATAGCTGAAGAAGGACTCCAAGTGGATCGCCGTCGAGCCTATCCCAGATTAACTTAACAGTCAACATTGGAGATCTCTTTCAGGTATCTTCCCCAACATCAATGTTGAAGCCATTTCTCTCCCTGTCGAAGCAACACTATAGGATCATCTCAAATGATTCGCAACCATGAGATGATATTTACCAGATGGTGCGGAACATCGCGGCCACCCGTGAAATCACTTCGAACACTAGTTTGTATCTTGATTTCAACTCGTTGTGATTGATATGGGTTGTGGTAGAAACCATGTCAACAAGAGTGTCGAGCACAAGGTGATGACCGACGGAGCCATGAAGAGGTATTCGGTGGCAAATAATCCCGTACCATCTTAATTAGTCTCACATGAATTCAAATTAACTTATCATGAATGTATTATTATTATTATTTTTAATTTAGTCATTTTGATTAACTATTTAGGTTCAATAAAATTAATAAAATAATTATCTCATCAAAGTGATCAATGTAGGAACCCACTTGATTATGATGTGATCCCAGATGGAAAGTGGGCATTAGCATTTAGGGTGGACAGACCGACCCCGTGCACCATGCGAAATTTGGTCCGATTTATCTTGTTCTTTTTCTCTCCATCATATTTTATTTTATTGTTGTTCTTTGGAGTCATATGGGTGTTTGCTAGGACCGAGTATGTTATAGTATATGATTTTATTTAATTAGATAAGATATATTATATATTTGATTATATTCTAATTATAGCTATCGATTAATTGAATGAAAGTTAATTCATGATGAAATTCATTAAGAGATGATCGTGATGAAAGGGACTTTTCTAATTATCATCTTAGGCCCTATGTTTTTAATTATAAAAAGATGACTTCTTAAATCATTAGAATTTGAAATTATAAATTTATTCTCAATTTTTCTTAATCGATATTTTATTATAGTCATGTGAAGGATAGAAAGTGAGGAGAAAACGATATAGTTCTCTTTGTAGATCAATATCATTATTTCATTTGGATCGGAGGACGGTGTGTTTGCATATTAGAATAAAGGTATTCTGAATAACATCGAAATGTATGCATTCATAATATTTGATATATAATTATTTAATTTTAGTTTTTGATATTAATTTTTTTTGTATAATAGTATAATTATAGTTTTTATGATAACAATTAGTATATATATTTTTAAATCAAAATACATTAGATCATAAAAGTATATCTAATCTAATTTTATTTTTAGATTCGTTTTGTTCTTCGTTTGCGAAAAGGTATTATCCGATTTTGATTATATGATACTCAAATGATCCATTTGTATTATTGATGTTTTCCTATCTTATCTGATTTATTGCCTACTCATCGAGGATGATACGTTGCCCATGCTTGATCGACAGGTTGTCATCGATCATTTGTTATCAATAATAATATTGTTGAGGGTAGCAGATTGGTGAGACAGTTGCTCGATACAGTAGTCGAGCAGTTGAAGTGCTACGACAATGCCATTTCATACGGCTATTGCCATCATGGGTGGTAGCTACTTTAGTGGCGTCGCTCCTACCTACTGTTGGGAAAAACTATTATAGCGGAATAATTTTTTTCCCTCTTTGTGTATCAAAATGAGTTCCTAATCAAAATACAAACTTGTTACCAAAATGTAAATATTAACCAGAGCATCATAAATAGTAGAATAATAAATCAATCATAAAATGAGACCAAATTTTAATGTGGAAAACCCAATGCAGGAAAAACCATGGGATCGTAGTTCACTTTAAACTTTCACTATTACTAATAACGATAATAGGTTTACAATAAGTATTCTCTAAAATAACAAGTGGATCATAATAACATCAAGACCACATATCTTGGCTCAAGAATAGTATATCATCATCACATGGATGGATCTCATCAAAAAAAAAAAATTAAGTCTCACCAAGTGGGTATAGCAGAAAAGTACATTAGAGATGATAAACTGCAAATCAGCATGGCTAAGATTGTAGAGCTTGCTGCAAGGATTCTCCACATATAATTTGGGTCAAAACTGACAAAGTTTGGCTACCGATCGTCAAATAGAAAAATCTTAATTATCTCTCTCCGTATGCGACCATCGTTCACTGCATGCCAAAACCCTTCGTTGCCCTCAATTGCGCATATGTCTCTTTTTTTCTTTTTTTTTAAATTATTGATTCGAGCTCAAAGACCCAATTGTCCAGTCCAAGCTCACATATGGGCTAGACCCAATAATTCTCTCCCTCCAACTCATATGGTGGGCTGTACTAAGCCCACTCTTTGCCTACATGCTTTAAGCTTTTCCTTAGGCAAAGACTTTGTCAATATATCTGATTCATTCTCATTGGTATGCACATTATCCAAGTGTAATTCTTTCATCTTAAGCACATCACGAATATAGTAATATCTAATATCAATATACTTGGATCTAAAATGGTATGTTGAATTCTTGGAGAGATGAATGACACTTTGACTATCACAGTAAATAGTATATATCCTTCCTATTTTAAGCCTAATTCTTGTAGAAACCTTTTCATCCACAAAGTTTCTTTGTAGGCTTCAGTAATTACTATATATTCTACTTATGTGGTTGATAGATTAATACAATTCTATAACTTAGACTGCTCCCCTTATAAATGTCATTAAGAATCCTAAAGTGGACTTCTTGGAATCAGTATCACCTACCATGTTTGTATTTGTGTGCCCTTCTAGCACAGGTTCATCACTATCAAAACATAAACAAAACATGGAAGTACCTCTTAGATATCTTAATATCCATTTCACTACTGCTCAATGTTTCTTACCAAGATTAGAGAGAAAACAACTGACAACTCTAACTCCATGAGCCATATCTGGCCTAGTATAAACCATAGCATATATCAAACTACCTACTGCAGATGAGTAAGATACTCTAGATATTTCTTCTTTTTTTTTCTCACTTATAGGATATTGTTTCAAACTTGAAATGACATACAAGTGAAGAATAAACTGCTTTGGCTTTACTCAGTTGAATCTTTCAAGAACCTTTTTAATGTAAGTCTCTTGAGATAGCTAAATCTTCATTTTCTTCCTATCACGAAGAATCTTCATGTCAAGTATTTGTTTCACCGATCCTAAGTCTTTTATAGCAAAAGACTTACTTTGTTCTCTTTTAAGTTTTTCAATTTTACTAGCATCATGGCCAACAATCAGCATATCATCAACATATAGCAGGAGAATAATGAAATCATAATCTGAAAACTTATTTGTAAATATACAATGATCAGATGTGGTTCTATTATACCCTTGGCTCATTATAAAGGAATCAAATTTCTTGTACCACTATCAAGGTATTTGTTTGAGTCCATATAAGGTTTTTCTAAGCTTGCACACTAGATTTTCTTTTCCCTTGACTTTGAAATATTCTGGTTCCTCCATATAATTTCTTCTTCTAAGTCACCATGAAGAAATATTGTTTTCACATCAAGTTGCTCAACTTCTAAATTCAAGCAGGTAGCCAAACCAAGAACAACTCAGATAGAAAATATTTTCACCTTTCTTCTGACCGAATCCTTTCACAACTAATCGTGCTTTATATCTTTATTATAAGTTATTATTTTCGGTCTTTAATTTGTAAACCTATTTATTCTTGAGAGCTTTCTTCTCTTTAGGCAACTTTACTAAATCATAGCTGTGATTCTCAAGTAAGGACCTCATTTCTTCTTCCATGGCTTTAACCTACTCATTCTTATTCTTATGCAAAATAGCTTCTTGGTAAGTTTCTGGCTCTCCCCCGTCAATAAGCATAACATACTCATATGGAGGATATCTTGTAGATGGTTGTCGCTCTCTTGTAGATCTTTTCAATAAAATCTCAATTAGTGGTGGAGGTGCTTATTCAATTGTTTCAACATCATCAATTGTAGGAGTACCATCACTAACATTCTCACCATAATATTCTTGTTCATCTCCCCCATGATCATCATGAACTACAGGTGAAGGAACTTGACCTAAACTCCAAGGAATATAAACATAGGTTTTTGACTTTTCAACATTATCACCATCATCAAACAATTGGTCTTCAAGAAACACAACATCTCTGCTTCTAATAATCTTCTTATTCACTAGATCCTATAATCTGTACCCAAACTCTTCATGACCATATCCTAAGAAGATATATGCTTTTGTCTTATTATCAAGCTTGGACCTCTAATCTTTGGGAATATGAACAAATGCTTTACACCCGAAGACTCTCAAGTGATTATAAGATATATCTTTTATTTTCTATACTCTCTCTGGAATATCACCTTTCAAAGGAACTGATGGAGAAAGATTTATCAAGTCAACTATAGTTCTCATAGCCTCCCCCCAAAATGACTTAGGTAACTTGGCGTGGAAAAGCATACACCTAATCATTTCTTCAATGGTTCTGTTCATCCTTTCTAGCACACCGTTCTGTTGATGAGTTTTAGAAATTATTTTCTCAAGCATGATACTATGGAACCTACAATAATTCTCAAAAGGACCCCTATACTCACCACCATTATCTGCTCGAACAAACTTTAGTTTTTTGCCAGTTTCTCTTTCAACACTAACGTGAAATTCTTTGAAAACATCGAGTACATGGTCTTTAGATTTCAAAGCAAAAACTCACACATTTCAAGAATGATCATAAATGAAAGTAACAAAATAAAGAGTACATCCAAGAGTTCTAGTTTATATAATACAGATATCAGTATCAATCAAATCAAAAACATTTGATCTTTTAGATGATGGATATGTATGAAAGGCAACTCTATATGTTTTTCCAGCTAAGCAATGATCATAAGATTTAAGAGATGAACCTTGCTAACTCTGGTAGGAACTATTTTCTAGCAAGAGTTTAAAGTCATTCTCGTTGATATGACCAACCCTTTTATGCCAAAGATCTATACTTTCACCATTCTTAATTGTATTAATCTCTCCTTTGTGTAGCTTAGCTACCATGACATAAAAAGAGTTAAGCTTTTTTCCTCTTGCTATAATTAGAGAATCTTTAATGAGTTTTCATTTGCTTTCATCAAAATAGTGTGTAAATCCCTCATCATCAAGTCTGCCTGTAAATATCAAGTTAAGACGAATATCTAAACATGTATGACATATTTGAGTATCAATTTGCTCTCAATACTAGTCTCCAAGCAAATATCTCCAATACATACAATCTTATATATTACACTATTTCTCATTCTGACATTACCAAAATCACTAGCAGTGTAAGATTTGAAAAAATCACTATGAAAAGTAACATAAAATAAAGCACCAAAGTCAATTACCTAGTTACTGTCCTGAGCTGCAAGACTGACACAACTGTTATCACAAACAATAATGTAGCAGTAACTGTATTGGTCTCTTTCTCATTTTTCTTTTTTTCATTCTGTTCTCGTTTCTAAAGCCTACACTCTTTCTTCATATGACCTGGCCTATTATAGTGGAAACATTTGATATTTCTTTTATACTTGAATTTTCCTCTATAATCATGTGGATTTCTACTATAACTTCTTTCACGTCTTTCTTATTTTTCAATAACAAATGCACCAAAAGAAGATTCTCCCTATTCTTTCCTTCTGGTATCTTCATTTAATAAACTATCTTTAACTATATCTATAGTTAGAGTCCTCTTTGGCGTGGAGTTATAAATTGTTACCACATACGTTTCCCAACTTTCTGGTAAAAAGCTAAGTAATAATTCTTGTATCTCATCATGTATATTTATTTTCATAGCAATCAACCTATTTACAAGACTGAAATAGGCTTATATGCTCAACAATGTTACTACCATCTTTATACTTCAAATTTATAATCTTCTAAGGAGAGAAATTCTATTTCCCACAATATTTTTTACAAAGAGATTTTCTAATCTTTGCCAAACAACATCAGCTCTGGTTTCATAAAAAATATGCTCATGTAAATTTATATCCATTCATCTTCTAATATATGCAATTGCTTTTCCATGTTGAACATCTCATTTTCTATATTAAAAAATTTATTTTTAATCTTGATGGGCTTATACAAATCTTTGTAATAGAGCAAAACTTTCATCATACGCCTCCAAGTGGAATAATTTGATGAGTTTAATTTAACCATACCATCTGATTGTTTCATTTCAAACACACAAGAAAAACTATCACCAAACAACCTATTGCTCTTATACCACTTGTTGGGAAAAACTATTATAGCGGAATAATTCTTTTCTCTCTTTGTGTATCAAAATGGGTTCCTCATCAAAATACCAACTTGTTACCAAAATATAAATATTAACTAGAGCAGCATAAACAGTAGAACAATAAATCAATCATAAAGTGAGACCAAATTTTAACATGGAAAATCCAATATGGGAAAAACCACGGAACCGTAATCCACTTCAAATTTCCACTATCACTAGTAATGATAACAAGTTTACAATAAATCTTTTCTAAAATAACAAGATGATCATAATAACAAGACCATATATCTTGGCTCAAGAATAACATATCATCATCACATGGATAGATCTCATCAAAAGTAAAATTTAGGTTTCATCAAGTGAGTATAACAAAAAATATCTCAGAGAGGATAAATTGTAAATCAGTATTTAGGATTGTAGAGCTTGCTGCAAGGATTTTACATATATAATTTGATTTAAAACTGATAAAGTTTGACCATTGATTGTCAAGTAGAAAAACTCAAAATCTTAATTATCTCTCTTGGACCCAACAAGTCTCTCTACCGTACTAAACTCGCTCTTTGCTTACATACTTCAAGTTTTTCCTTAGGCAAAAACCTTTGTCAACATATATGATTCATTTTTATTGATATGTACTTTTTTCAAGTGTAATTCTTTTATCTCAAGCAATGACTGTCATTCATCACTACCCTTACTGGTGACAACTAGGACAATGAAGATGGCCGGGGCTTATCGCAACAATGCTAGAGGGTCGCTGGGTGCGGTAGTAGAAAGGAGCTCGGTGTTGTTTGGGGGTCATCGTTGGGTGTTGTTTGGGGGTCATCGTTGGGTGCGCTGGCATGAAGAAATAGCGGACGACAGGAGGGCAGCGGCTGTGTAGGTAGTAGCCGGCCGTAGAGAGGATCCTACCTTCGGTGAGGGTGAAGCAGGTTGCAACATGGTGAAGGCCATTTTCCAAGGTTGGGTGGAGGCCTCCAGTGAGCGATCACGTGGTCATAAATGGTGGCCTGCTGCAGAGGGATTGCGATGGTGACTGACAGTGGAGGCATCGCATTGGCGGGGTTGATTCGTAACACGCCCCGAACGGTGACGCACTGTGGGATGGTTCGACGGACGATAGCATAGGCGACGACGGGCGTCAATGCATGGCGACCACGTGACGGAGGTTCCGCGGTGAGGAAGGCCATGGGGTGTCCACGGCAAGGTGTCGCCTGCCGATCCAATGAAAAGTGGCCGCCATGAGGTTACCACACGGTGTTTGCTGACCAAGGCCGGCGCCGCGCAAGCACTGAATGGAGCTACACGCAGATTGCGCCGGAGGAGCCGCGCAGGTAGGTGGAGGCGTCGCGTGGTGCTGTAGTGGATGCAGATTGTCGGTGGGTCATTAGCTGCCAAGGATCGTGCGCGGTGGTGAAGCCGCAGATCGCGGAGGTGCGATGCACGGGCAATATTTAGTGCTGATTTAGTCAAAAATCAATTTTTAACCAAAATTGTCCGAGTCTTATGATTTAGGCTTTTAGATTCTTGACCTATGAATTTTGACCCGATCAATCCTGATTTTGACTTAATTTGGGGAAGTCCAATTTTTAACCTCGATTATGGTCTAATCTGAATTCAAATTTGATCCATTTTTACCTTGATCAATCTTAAACTTTGACCAGACTTGAATTTTGATTATAGCTTAGCTGATTTTGATCGTAGCTTGATTTAGATTTAATTTGACTAGAATTTAATTTTTGATCAATCTTGATCTCGGTCAACTTTTATTTTTATTGAATCCTAATTTTGACCGAATATGATTTTGGTCAACTCTAATTTTGAAGGACCTAATTAGGTTGATGTTTTACTCAAATCTATAAACTCAATTTGGATAGTCCAATTCTAGACTTGCCCATTTAAATAGGGTTGATTGGTTTAATTTAGGGTTCATACAATTTTTTTTTAAAAATATATAAATTATGATTTTTTATAATTTTCTCATATGAAATATTGGTAATTTTTCATTTACTTGTGGTAATTAAATTTTAATTATTACTTTTAGATATTTATGTGATTATTCATATGTATATTAAAAATAATAAAATATTATTTAGTTTTACATAAAGGAATGATTTATGTTTTATAATAATTATAATCATCAAATAAGTTTTTCTTCATGCTAATGAATATTCAAGAATTATTATGGTTATTATTATTTTTTTATTAAATTATTTTTATATGTATTATATTAAAAAAATTAATGAATATTATTTGTAATTTATTTCTTAAGTTCTATTTAACTTGTAATTCTCAAAGTAGCTTAAGATGATAGATTTATAGAATGTGAATTATAATAAATAAATTATTATTTATATAATATTTAAAGTATATTTTATATTTTTGTATTAGTCTTGTAGCTACCAATGTGACCTAGACTTGTTATATATATATATATTATATATATGTATATATATGTATATATATATATATATATGCTTGAGCAAATATAATTTACAATATTAGAACTATTAAAAATTCTATGAAATAATTGAAAAAAATCTATTTATGCTTATCTTTATGATGATTACTAATAATATTTAGATTTAATTATAGAATATAATTTATATACTAAAATTTATTAATAAGTCATTGATTGACACCTTAATAAAAAAATTGACTATAGCTTAGTATTTTGATATTCGAGAAATTCTTGAATATATCCTCGTTATAATTAACAAAACTATAAAACTCAAGAATATTACACATAAGCCCTTCTCATGTAATTCATTTTTAGTTTTCTTTCTTCTTAGTTTGACTCATTTAAAAGTTATTAAAATATAAATAAAGAATAAATAAAATTTAAATGAGCTAACTGGCATATAAAAAAAAGTCTCATTATATTTTGATTACTACTCGAAGAATAGATAATAATAAAAAATTTTGAAGCATAATTTACCAAGTAAATCAATTGAGTTTATAAAGATTATACAAACTCATTAAAAAAAAATCTTTACAGTAAAATGCTACTTTTGTCGTAAGAAAGATAGTATGGAAAAGGATTATAAGATTTGTTGTAAAAGGAAATGATATAAGCTGACGTTTATATGTTTTAAATTAAATATTATAGAAGTCTCTTTGAATATTCAATAGATTGTACTGTTACTAATAATGAAAAGAATTTTGTTTTAACCTTAAAAAACCAAACAAATATTAAAGATTCATCATTATAGAAAATCATTTTAAGTGATAGTTATAGTTACTTATTATCAACATTTAAAGATGATTCATATGATAAATTTTGAGAATTCATGTTATGTTCCAATAATTCTAGAAATTTAGTTTATTTATTAAGAATTGTTACGATATTATCTTTCTTTTACTGACAATAAACTCGGTATAGTTTATGATTTAATAAAAGTTGATTATGAAATTTTGTATATTTTATGATTATGAAATCTCGAGTTTACAATGATCCTAAAGTCAAATATTTGAAATAGAATGTAGTTTCATGAACTCCTCTAGGCTATATATACTTAGATATATGGATCATTCTATTTTTTCAATTATATATAAAATTTTTTATCATCTTTATAGATGATTTATCAAAATATGATTATATATATCTAATTTATATAATATTTTAGGCTGTTGACATATCTTAAGCATATATAAATAAAGTTGAGAGATAATTAGATAGAAATATTAAAATTTGTTAGATTTAATAAGGGCAATAAATTTATGGACGAGGATCATAATTTTGATCCCTTTGCTGGATACATATATAATAGTGAATTAATAGGAGCAATAATTTTGAAACATAATATTGGAGAGATACCTTTTATCATTTTCTATTTAGGAGATTATTATTTCTCATATCACTGTATGAATTCATGAGGGTAAATAATAAACTAATATTGACAAACTCCTATATGATGTTGATGTGATTGTTAATAATTTTTAAAATAACCTCAATCAATAGTTTTAAGAAGATCTGAAAGAGAAAAGAGATATATCATTTTTTATAATTATGTGGTATATTTATAAAAATTAGATTATAACAGAGGAATTAAAAGAGACATCTTATCATTTTCATAAGCCATGCAAAGTAATATTGTGAAAGGTGGTATAATATAATAAAAGAAGAGTTAATATTAATGGACCGGAGTGGTATTTGAAAAGTCATCAAATTATCCAATAATTATAAAAGAGTCTGTTGACTAAACATGACTCAAAGGGCAATATTGAATGATATAAAATCAGATTTGTGGTCAAAGATTTTACTCATAAGGAAGGCAACGACCATAATGAGATTTTTTTTAAAATTTTTAAATGAACTCATTAGGAATTGTCATGCAATTGGTAGCTACTTATAATCTTAAGTTATATAATATAAATGTAAAAAATTAATTTTTTTAGTGGGGATCTAGATGAAAAAATTTACATGAAATAACCTAAAGAATTCACAGAGAAAAAAAATGAAAATTTGACTTGTAAGCTTAGAACATTTACTTATGACCTTAAATAAGCTTTTGGACGATGATATATAAAGTTTCATAATACTATTACTTCCTTCGAATTTAGACAAAATACTATAAATGTAAAAAATTAATTTTTTTAATGGGGATCTAGATGAAAAAATTTATATGAAATAACCTAAAGAATTCACAGAGAAAAAAAATGAAAATTTGACTTGTAAGCTTAGAACATTTACTTATGACCTTAAATAAGCTTTTGGACGATGATATATAAAGTTTCATAATACTATTACTTCCTTCGAATTTAGACAAAATACTATTAATTGGTGTTTATATATGAAAGTCAATGGGTGTAAGCTTCTTATATTGGTATATGTATGATATTTTTACTTACCACTAGTAATCTTAGTTTATGGACATAACAAATATATTTCTCACCAATAATTTGAAGAGGATTGATATGAATAAGAAAGCTTATATTATTAGCATTATAATATTTATGGATTAATATCAAAGATTACTAGAATTATCTCAGAAATGATATGTTAATTGGAGAGATTTAGTATGCAGCTTTATTCAACTAATAATACATCTATTATCATAGGTGAAAATTTTAGTCAAAACTAATGTAGAATAACTTTAAAAAAAATTAAATAAAAATATTTATTATAGATATATAGTTAAAAGTCTATTATATGCTTAAGCTCATGCTAAATCATATATCAATTTTATAATAGCGAATGATGGTTAGATATTATAGTAACTCATAAATAAAATATTAGAAGGCTACAAATAAAGTGGTAAGATGTTAGTCATAGGTGTCCTGTAAGCCAATCACTCACGTGTGACTAGATACATAGTCTTTTTTCTTATTATTATTATTTGATATTTTATCAATTTATATTGCTTATTGCATGAATATATTGTGATATTCATGGATTTGTGCAATGAGAATCAGATCGTAATGAGATCATAATAATGATACCAATTCACCTTTAAACACAGATCCTAAATAATCCCAGTCATAGGTTACTCGAGAGAGACATCGAGATAACCAGACAAACTAATATATTATATACACATCCATATGATGGATGCAGTTGGTCTCATAGCTGCTCGTGTGGGGACACTCGAGATACAGTGCAGGTGCTCATTGGAAAATAAGTTTACTGATTGATTCGCTCACGAAATGTTGGATGGTTGATGATGCCTTATTGTCAAATAGCGATTCCGTCGTCCTAGTGGTGTATATGGTCCTTAGACTTGAGATACTAAGGATGTCATGTATGAGTACTCTACTCTTTAATACAAAACTTATAGGTCTGAGGGTTCCAAATTTAGCATAGTCGATCATCGGGAGTGGTAGTCAACCTTATGAGGGTTATTGAGTGTTGATAGAGGATCATCCGCTCTCGGTGTCATGAGAGGAATATCTCATGTGTTCTTGCTCAAACAAATCCTTGGCTAGGGTCATTCGGATTAAGAGAGAAAGAGTTTTTCAGGAGAATCCGATTAGAGTGAGACTCGAGTAGAAATTGTATAAGCATGATAGTACCATGCTCGGTATACGGTCTTTGGGATATTAAATGAATGAGGGACTATAGATACATGGTAACTAAGAATAGATATGTCCAAATGATTAGATTCCCCTGTATCATTTGGGGATTGCGACACAGTGGCATAGTACGTCATTGAGCCAGAAGGAGTTCTAACATGTATGACTCATGACCAGCTCGATATTGAGCCTAGAGGGTCACACACATATGGTAGGCGTTGCAATGAGTAGAGGTTCGAATATGAGATATCCGTCGAACCCTCTATCTTATTGGATATCCAATAAGCCATGAATTATTAGATCCTATGGATGAGATCTAGTAAGAACTAATGAGAGATTATTGGATAGAGATCTACTAATCTAAGAGGCTTGGGCAGTTGGATGAAGATATAATACCCAATAGGACAAGATCAATTAGGGTTAAGTTGACAATTATCCTTTATAAATAGGAGGGAACCAAACATTCATATGTTAGAGGTTTTCTTGGTTGCCACCTCCTATTCTCCTCTTCCCATGTCATCCTCAGATAGTAGGCCTGGAGATTTGAGGAGCGTCGTCACAACCCTGCTATGTGAATCACCGCTAGAGAGAATGACGCTTGACCTCCTTTATCCTCTCTTACAGATCTATAGAGATTCAGGGATATACGATCTCCTTATGTAACATAACTATCTCACGCGTGGTTTTCAGTTTTACGGATTTTGCGCACCAATCTTCGCACGATGACGAACACATCTTTAGGAAATTTGATGATTTTGTTTCTCTATTCTTCTGTTGCACATGTGATGTCGCCCTTAGATTTTCCTACATAAGATACATGTAAGGGACAAAATATTATATACTCACATATAAGAGATCAGATCAACTTGAAATTATATGATTTTCAAACATTGATCTTGCAAATTCCCTCGATAGTACAAGTCCACTATATAATTTATAATTATATTATCTATAATGATAATTTTTAAGAATAATATAATATAAATTATATTATCATAATTAGAAGCTGATTTCATTTTATAATTTGAGATCATTAATCAAGCTTTATGGTTATGATATTTAAAGAATATGTTCTCATGATCAGACTCGTGAGCAACCCATAAATAATATGGTGATGCATGTTTGAGTAGACATTATAATTAATATTTTTTTACTTACATAATTAATATTATTTTTTTATGCTATTCTATTTATATTTATATATGTATATATTATGAATGATTATGATAATAGAATTATCTTAAAAAGATAAATTATATAGATCAATATAAGCTATATTATGAAAGATTAACAGTGTTATGGTATATAAAAGGAAGTACGACATTAATGATATATAACAATTATGATTTACATTAGTAGTCGGACTTAATATAGTATCATTATATTTATTAAACTTGTTCACCCGTTTTAAAATTCTTGGCCATGTGTAAAATACTTTTTAAAACTTTAGAATATAATTAAGTAACATTATTTTTAAATAAAATTTTATTTTATTTATTTTAATTTTAATTATTTTTATGTTTTAGCAATTAATAAGTTTAGATCAAGTGATCCTATTTAATTAAGTAGGATATATTATAGATTTGATTAAATTTTAATTATGAGTATCGACTAATTGAAATGAAGTCTATTTATCATAAGATTACTTAGGAGATGACGTTGATGAAAGTGAATTTTTAATTATAATTTTATATCCTCTTTATAGATAAAAATCCTTAGACAAAAAAAATAGAGAAAATAAGTTTAATCCTTTTTATAGATCAATATCGTAACTTTCCTCACATCAAACAATAATACGTTTGTAGGTTACAAGAAAAATATCTTGAATGATATCGAGAGATGAATAATCATATCTTTGATCAATGATTATTTGATTTTAATTTTTAATATTATTTTGTATATAATAATATAATTATATTTTTATATTAACAATGATTGGTAATTTAAGCTTAATAAAATTAACATGATAATTATCTCATCCAATCGATCAATGCATGAACCTACTTCTGTGATTGAAGATGAAAAATGGGCATTAGCCTTTTGGGTGGAGAGTGATAGAAATAAAATAGAAAGAAGAAGATTGCATTGATTGAAACAATACACAATACTCCATATTTATACATGTTTGGAAGGGAGAATTTTTCTCAACAGATTTACGATATCTCATCATGTAGTTGGGGAGATCTTGGCTGTTATTGAGGTTGTTATCGCGGGAGATCTTTGACTGTTATCATGCCCCCGTAAAATGGTGCTTCTGTTAAGGACGCCGATCTTGGACTGATGTGATGAAAGTGATTTGCGGGTGAGAGGCTTCGTAAGAGAGTCTGCTAATTGATCAGCCGTATGTACGTGAGAAACACGTAGTTGATGTCTGACAACTTGTTCTCGCACAAAGTGAAAGTCGATGGCGATGTGTTTCATGCGTGAGTGGAATACCGGATTGGCGCATAGATAAGTGGCTCCGACATTATCACAATATATTGTAGGAGTAGAGTTGATGTTGATGCCAAATTCCTTGAGGAGATTCATGACCTAATTGAGTTTTACAGCAGCGGTGGTAATGGCACGGTATTCAGCTTCAGTTGTAGAATGTGCAATTATCTTTTGCTTCTTGGAACTCCAACTTATTGGATTATGTCCAAGGAAGAGAATGTACCCCGATGTGGATGTTCTATCATCAAAATTCCCTGCCCAATCAGCATCAGTAAAGGCATGGAGATGAAGGGGGGAGTGTTTGAAAAAAAAAGAGGTCATGATTGATAGTCCCGTGAAGATATCGTAATATTCGTTTGATTGCAGACCAATGCATAGTAGATGGTCGATGCATGAATTGGGATAATTTATTGACCGCAAATGAGATATCTGGATGGGTGAGAGATAAGTATTGTAAGGAGCCGAGGACTTGACGGTATTGAGTTGGGTCTGTAGCAAGGCTTCCATCACATAGTTTGTGCGACTCGCCAGTAGATAGAGGTGTTGTAACTGCCTTTGCATCTTGCATGTTTGTTTTAGATAATAGATCTTGAAGATATTTTCATTATGATAAGAAGAGCCTAGAAGATATGTATGTTGCTTCCACTCCTAAAAAATAGCTCAAGGTTCCTAGATCTTTAAGGGAGAATCGATCTGCTAAATGCTTGAGGAATGCCTTGATTTCTATAGGATTGTTGCCTGTGATAATAATATCATCCACATATACCAGAAGATATAATATATTGCCACTTTGGTGATGAAGAAATGAGGAGGTATCAGAGTTAGAGTTGATGAAGCCAATTGATACAAAAAACGAGCCAAGTTCAGTGTACCATGCTCTTGGAGCCTAACGAAGTCCATAAATAGCTTTTTGTAGTTTACAAACATGCTTTGGATATTGAGGGTGGATAAAGCCAGGAGGCTACTGCATGAAGACATCGTCAATTAGGGTCCCTTGTAGAAAGGCATTGTTAACGTCGAGTTGACGTAAATGCTAACATTTTGAGATGGCCAAACTCAGAATAAGTTGGATTGTTGTGGGTTTAACAATAGGGATGAATGTCTCTATGAAGTCAACACCAGGCCGTTGATAAAACCCTTTGGCCACTAGACGTGCTTTATATCTGGCTACAAATCCATTTGGGTTCCGCTTAATTCGAAAGACCCACTTACACCCGATGATGTTTTGTGTGGGATGAGAGGGTACAAGGGTCCATGTAGAATTATGGATGAGTGCATCATATTCTTCACACATGGCTTTACGCCAGTATGGAGATTTTTGGGCTTGAGTAATTGTGGCAGGTTTAGTGGTCTCTAACGAGGATGTTGTGATGGTATGTAGGTCAAGGATTTATCGTGGTTTAAAGACACTACTTTTGGAGCGTGTTGTCATTGGATGTCCAGGGGCAATAGAGTGTGTTGTAGGTATGAGCGGTGGAGGGGCACAGATTAGGGTAGGCTGAAAGACTTCAGTGTCATTGGTCCCAGAAGAGGATAAAGGTAGTGATTGTGATTCCGAGGGAATGCCTTCAGTCGTAAGAGAACCTTGTGAAGAAGGGAGAGGCACAATAGAGGGGGTGAGGAGCTATTGCACTGGGAGAAGGAGAGAGTGTGGATCCTGAGGAGAAGGACTAAATGATATTATGGGAGACTCGGTTGACGGGATTGATGGCATACTCCAGTGATGTATATGTGATGGAGTAGGTCGCACAGTAGGAGATTCAGGGTTGTGAAACGGAAAGGTAGTTTCTATAAAAATAACATGACGGGACGTAAAGACTTTTCAAGATTGGGGTTCATAGCGTCGAAAGGCATTATGGTCAAGGGAGTATCCAATGAAAATGCAAGGTTTAGATTTTGATGTTAACTTATGTGAGGCATAGAGTCGAAGCCATGGATAATATAAACATCCAAACACTTTGAGTTTTTGAAGGTTTGGGGATTTGTGAAATAATTTTTCAAATGGTGACTTGTACTCAAGGACAGGAGTGAGCATATGATTAATGAGGTAGATGACAGCTTGAAATGCTGTAGTTTAAAAAGTTGGTGGCATAGAGGTTTGGTGTAGGAGTGTGAGACCAGTTTCAACTATATGTCGATGTTTGCGTTCAGCAGAGCCGACGAGTTGAGGAGTATGTAGAGGTGACTTGAGGTGTTGTATACCACAAGCAGATAGGTAGGATGTGAGGGTTTGATATTCACCGCCACCATCAGAGTAAACAGTTTTAATTTTAGACTGAAAAAAGTTCTCGATCAATCTTCGAAAATTGGTAAAGACTGTTGAAACTTCAGATTTATGATGAAGATGGTATAACCATTTGTATTTGGTGAAATAGTCGACGAAAATAACATAAAATCTGAATTTGTCAAAGGAAGTGATTGGAGCGGGGCCCCAAACATCAGTGTAAATAACCTTAAGGGGTTTAGAGCAAGATATAGAGGATTTTCCAAAGGGAAGTCTATAACTTTTATTACTTAAACAAACATCACAATGAGTTATGATGTTATTGGTTGTAAGCATAAGAAGAGAATAATGGGAAAGCAATTTTTGCTGAACAAAAGTTGAGGGATGACTAAGACAACGATGCCACACATCAGTTGGAGTTGCTACCGAAGAGTAGGCAGTGGGTTGGGTGATTTGTGGATTTGACAGCCACTCGTAAATGTTGTCTTTACTTTGGCATCGAACCAACGGTGCCCCCGTGCTCAAATCCTTGACAAGAAAGGAGTTAGAAAAGAATTCAATTGATGTATGATTCTGTTTACAGAATTGAGAAACAAAGATGAGGTTTCGGTTGATGTGGGGTTCACACAAAACATCATCTAGCGTAAACGAAGTGCTATGTGAATTAAGCATTGTAGAACCAGTATGAGTAATTGGGAGTCCGTTACCGTTACCGATGATGATGTCTTCGTTTCCACTGTAGTCGTTGTGGATGAATAAGTTTTGTAAATCAGAGGTGATATGATGAGATGCGCCAAAGTCCACAATCCAATTTTGATGATTAGTAGTCGAAGTAGCTGTAAGATTTGCTTGAGGCCAATGCGACTGAGGAGGAAGTCTAGGTCGAGTTCGATAAACTTTTGCAGAGTGGCCAACTTTGTCACATAGCTGGTAGACAACTCTTTGTTGATTTGTGTGATCAGGACGCCAGGGTTAAGGAGAATTGAAGTAGCCGCCTTGATGGTTGTAACTGAAATGTTTCGGAGGTTGAGGAGGGGAGGTTTGTTTGGAGCCCACAAGTTCAGGAGGCATGCTTGTCAAATCCACAAATCGCCCAACCCACTGCCTACTCTTCGATCGCAGCTCCAACTGATGTGTGGCATCGTCGTCTTGGTCATCCCTCAACTTTTATTCAGCAAAAATTGCTTTCCCGTTATTCTCTTCCTACGCTTACAACCAATAACATCATAACTCATTGTGATGCTTGTTTAAGTAATAAAAGTCATAGACTTCCATTTGGAAAATCTTTTATATCTTGCTCTAAACCCCTTGAGGTTATTTATATTGATGTTTTGGGCCCCGCTCCAATTACTTCCTTTGACAAATTCAGATTTTATATTATTTTCGTAGACTATTTCACCAAAGACACATGGTTGTACCCTCTTTATCATAAATCTGAAGTTTCAACAGCCTTTACCAATTTTTGAAGATTGGTCGAGAACTTTTTTCAGTCTAAAATTAAAACTGTTTACTCTGATGGTGGCGGTGAATATCAAGCCCTCACATTCTGCCTATCTGCTTGTGGTATACAACACCTCAAGTTACCTCCACACACTCCTCAAATCGTCGGCTCGACATATAGTTGAAACTGGTCTCACACTCATACACCAAACCTCTATGCCACCAACTTTTTGGACTACAGCATTTTAAGCTACCGTCTACCTCATTAATCGTATTCTCACTCCTGTCCTTGAGTACAAGTCACCATTTGAAAAATTATTTCACAAATCCCCAAACCTTCAAAAACTCAAAGTGTTTGGATGTTTATGTTATCCATGGCTTCGTCCCTATACCTCACATAAGTTAACATCAAAATCTAAACATTGTGTTTTCATTGGATACTCCCTTGACCATAATGCCTTTCGATGCTATGAACCCCAATCTCGAAAAGTCTTTACGTCCCGTCATGTTATTTTTATAGAAACTACCTTTCCGTTTCACAACCCTGAGTCTCCTACTGTGTGACCTACTCCATCACATATACATCACTGGAGTACGCCATCAATCCCGTCAACCGAGTCTCCCATAATATCATCCAGTTCTTCTCCTCAGGATCCACACTCTCTCCTTCTCCTAGTGCAACAGCTTCTCACCCCCTCCATTGTGCCTCTCCCTTCTCCACAAGGTTCTCCGACAACTGAAGGCATTCCCTCGAAATCACAATCACTACCTTTATCCTCTTGTGGGACCAATGACACTGAAGTCTCTCACCCGCAAATCACTTAAGGTAGAGCAGGGGACAACAACTTGGGAGAAGAGCAAATCACTGCTGCTGCTGCAGTTGCTGCGGCTGCTGTGGCAAAGAGGGCTACTGCGGCTGCAATAGAGAGGGCATCGGTTCTGCTTCTATAGAAAGAAGTAGAGGAAGGACGACAGTAAAAAATGCCGCTGGCAGAGGGAGAAGAAGAGGGCGCGGCGTGGTTGCCCTTGTTCAGCTTCGAAGGAGGTCGATGCAACAATCCTGGAGGACGTCTGTGGAAAACGCTGCAATGATAAGAGCTCGATGGAAGAAGATGTCGCTGTTGCTGTCGCCTTTCGCCAAGGAAAAACTCCGCATTTGATGGCGACGCCAGGTGAGATTCGGTAGAGTCCGGTAGGAAGACGGGTCTACTTCGAGATGTTTAGAAGTGACCTTCATCACGAGAGCTCTAAGAAGGTTGCATTGATTGAAACAATACATAATACTCTATATTTATACATGTTTGGAAGGGAGAATTTTCCTCAACATAAGAGTATTTTCCTCAACAGACTTACGATATCGGGGAGATCTTGATCGGAGGTTGTTATCGTGGGAGATTTATCCCTGTGCACCGTGCGGGATTTCTATTTGTTCTTTGGTCTCCTGGTGCTTTTGTTCTCTTCTTCCTCGTTTACTTTCTTGTAGTAGCTCGGAACCGTGTCGGTGTTTGCTGCGGCGGAGCTGGAGATCAAGAGATCCATGTTTTAGCTCCGAGTGCTTATACCTCGAAACAACTGTGCATCCCCAAAAAGAATGAACCAGACTTAGCTTTTACGCCCAAGCTAGTGACGCTTCATCAGATTATAATAACTCAGCCATGGACGCTACCAGTACACCAGACACAGAAAAACCAACGCCACCTTTTGCCGTGGCGCAAAACCGCCTCTCTCTCTCTCTCTCATCCCCTCGGAACAAAGTGAAAGCGTGCTGCTCTACCAGTCTACAGCTTCAGTCTCAATCACTGTTCCGGTACTCATTGGCCGGCGGTTGATCTCACAAGCAAACAAAAAGATCACCAGAAGTGTTGATCAAAGGCGTGGTTTGCAGTGCTTGAAGCCCGGTTTAGGTAGACCTGACTGACGTCAAGTTAAAAGAGATGTTTCCTTTTCTTTGAGGCGGAACGGTTGTCCTCCCAACGCACAAGTTTGACCGGGTTCCTTGGATCAGCATCTTTAAGCCTGTTGGGATGGAAGCTGTCTTTGTATGTAATCCTGCAAAGAGACAACAGATTAGAGGATGCACTAGGCAGCACTGTTAAACAACAGTTCTTAATTTAATTCTTCTGGGATTAAAAATAAGAGAAAAGATTAAACATTGCATTGAATAGAGATTTCATGAGAAGGTACATATGAACTCCCGAGTAGGTGCATGGCGTTTATAGATAGGGATTCATGATCTTGAGAGTATGAAGAAAACTTGTCTTTGTAAAAGCTCTTTGTTTGTAGAAAGGTTAGGTGAATCAATGTGGAGCCAAGAGCGAGTTGACAGAGTCAGATGAATCAGTGAAAGGTCAAGTTTAAGTATTAGATTAATTATATTATCATTGTTACATAAAATAATTAGTCAATCTATCAAATATATATATCGTATAATTTTTAAATAATTTTCTTGAAGAAGTATTTATAGATTTGTTTTTGGAATATATTAAAAATGATAATGAAGAAAGTTTTATATGGCCTAAATCAAATACCTAAATAGTGGAATTTTAAATTAGACATTTATTTTAAGTAAAATTATTGTATTTAATGCTCTAATGAGAGTATAAAAGAAAAGAAGACATATTACTTATTTCTGTGTAGGTAGATTTCGAGTAAATCATGTGATAATCGACATAAGATTGGTGTCTTATTTTCTTCGTATTCAAATAAAATAAAATATTAAAGATATCTTTCTTCTAAAAAAAGTATATATAAATGAAATTATAAAAAATTAAGATGGGAGTTTGTAGTACCATTAAAACACCGATAGGATGTGGTATGTATGACAAGATTATATGATGAGGCAATCGATCGTATATACTTCAACAAATATTTTTTAGATATTTGACATATAAGTTGATTTAAGAAAGAACTTTAAGTCATTAATACCGTAATTCGTGACTTACTATATTCGTATTCCAATAGTATGTTGTTGTTAGCTATTGAAACAGTGAAGTATAGAAATTTAGAAAATCAAAAAATTCAATTGGTTTTACCTATTACTTGATAGATAGTATCTTCACCTTGTATTTGAAAACAATAATATATTGCGACATACATGTAAGATGGAATATATGACAATATCTCTATATCCATATTATATTATATTATATGGTTTCGAAAGCTCAATCAAGAAATTATGCAATAAAACAATAAAAGTTTATGTTGATAATAAAATAATAATAACATTAGCTAAAAAATAATTTATTATCGAGAAGACAAACATATTGGTATTTATTTTCATTTTTGATAGGTAAAACATGCTAATGATAGACAGGTAATTACCACATGACAATATGTGATCGATAGATTGATCGTCAAAATAACATTAGTTGCTCGTGCATAACTCATGGTGATTAAATTAGAATACTCATAATCACTATATGATAATACATGACCGACTAGTTAACCATCCGAACCCCATGATTGATGTAGAGTGTTGGATGTGACATTCGTTATGCCATAACTTAGCTCAAAACTCCCTCCAACCATCAATAATCGTCTCTGTTGTCGCCTATAAAATTCCCCCAAGGACATTTTAAAACACAATTCATTTTTAGCATTCATCGATTAGTTTAACCAATCTGAACCCCTAAATTAATTTGATCGTCAAATTGGTATTCGTCAAAAACACTCTCAGACTTAGTTTTTACATATTCGACATTGTACGAATCATGATTTGAATCGAGATTAACTTGAAATAGATATTAGTTAGATCTGAATCATCATCCTGATTTAGACAATCAGAACCTTTACTAATAGTTTTGTTAAGGATCATATAAGATCAAATATCAAATTATAGATATATTCAATAAGTCCCTCAAGTCAAAAATATCTTTAAATTAAATAATTTGCTTGGGGTGTAGGATGAGAATAAATTAAATTTAATAGATGTTAAGTAATAAAATTAATTTAATTCCTCTTAATTCAAAGTATGTTTGATAATACGAAAAGGTGTATAAAAATCAAACAACCGTATTAAGTAGGCATTTCAGAAAGAGTTACATGAACCTTTGGACAGATGCATGACGTTCAATGTGACATTTCATTAGATGTTCTCGATCCGTATAAATATATATAGATATGGATTAATGGCATTGAGAGTCCGAGAAAAATTTGTATTGAGAGAGAAAATACATAAGAGATTCGTTTGTTTCCACCAAAGTTTCACCGCTCTCTTCCTCTCACTCTCTTTTCTCTCTCTACAGTTTGTTTCATGGAGCGCAGCGTCGACGAAATAAGCAATGAGTTCGACGAGGTGTTGGCGGCAGCCGCGGACGTGATACAGGCGAGGGAAGCATCGTTCGGCCTGCGGACGGCGGCGACGGATGCGGCGCTCGAGAAGTTTAGGCAGCGGTGGGGGCTCTTCAAGTTGTCATGCGACCGGGCGGAGGACGTGGTCGACTCGGCGAGGAGGAGTATCATGGGAGAGCGTCTGATGGACGCGGCCTCCGGGATGGCACCGGGGCAACCGGAAACAGCGGGGTTGCAGCATCTCAACGTGCCCCGCTTTGAGCGGGCGCTCCACAAGGTCAACTCCATCGCCGCGGACCTCGGACGTGGATCGGCTGCCATGGCCGCCGCCTCCTCATCCAGCCCCTCCGCTGCGACACCTTCCGTAGACAAGGCGGATTGAGGTATATCTGCTCTGCTTGAGATGACGCTGTGACGAGTTCGGAACGCTGCCTATGAGCTGTGCAATTACCTTATGTACAGTGAAAACAAGTAATTCGATACCCAGTGCTACCTGCCCCTTTCTATTCACATTTCTAGCGACATATATCATCACCTACAGATGAGCTGATTCGATTTCACAGTGTAATGCAACATGATTTAGTTTGAGCAGGTGATCTTACGATTCAAACAGACGAGAGTAACCAACCAAGTCTCTATCCTTTGATCCCTGTTCACTCGACATGAAACTCGATGCTTTTACAGAATTATTACATCTCCGTCTCACAGGTTCCTCGATAAGAGAAGCGAGGGTACATGACAAAGCATCACTCTCGGTGGTTGCTCGATCCATTTTTAAGCTTAAATTTCATTTATCCCTTCCCATCAGATTCCGCCGAAGAAGAAAAGATGATTTTGACGTTAGTTCCTTCCTGCATTATATCATCAATGCTTGATTTTGATAGCACGAATGTCCATGGCTGTCTGACGAGTAGTCACCGGTGGAATGCCCCTTCCAAGAACATGATATAAGAAGAGTCAACGCCTGCGTCCATACTCGCTATTGTTATTTTCATTCATTTCTTTTTTTTTCACTGAATGACGAAACTTTATTTTTTTTAGGATCCTTTAAGTTTAATATTTTTTTCTAAAAATAAATAAAGAATATATGATTCCAACACAGAATATTATGATAATATATCAAAATATATATATATATATATATATATATATATATAGTGAAAGCGATGGTGAAAACAATTTATTAGACACGTGTTGTCGATCATATAGGTGACCAAAAGTTATTTTTGTGCCATTCATAAAACGTTATAAGTTAAGAATTTTATCGCAGATGCCCCAATAGAGGTTGTTTAAGTAAATATATGTTCTATTTTTTAATTTGAATTAATTGGAATTCTAGAACGGCTCAAAATAATATATTATTAAAATATCATATCTGTTAATACTATTAAAAATACAGAAAATTTTAAAAAATTAAAAGATTGGCTTCAAACAAGTGATATAAAATTATAAGATAACAAAATAAAATAATTATATATTAAAGTAATTAAAAATAATATCTAACGATCATGACAAAACATTTGCGTTCGATCGGAGTCCGATACCTGCGCAGCCTCGGTGCCGATGTAACGGTGGCGATGCTGTTGACCAGGGGGATGCGGTGGTGGTTGTAGTTGGCCTTGAACTCGACGAAGGTACCGCGATTCTCTCCTCGCTGTACCAAGAAGAATCCGCCACCAGTTCTCTTCCCCTCGCATGGCGCAGCTCCAGCCGCCCATTCCGTTTCTTCCACACCGCCCACTTCTCTCTCCCCCGCCCCAGTTCGCCCCTCAAAATATCTCCTCCTCCTCTCGTCCTACTATCCACTATTCCCTCTTCCGCTCGCTCCTTGCTCGCGATGGCGATTTCCTCGTTGACTGATCGGAATCCCACGGGCCTTGTGGCTTGAATCCCGTCAATTTTCCCAGTTCGAATGGTCGATGGTCGAGTCCTGGCTGCGGTTCTTGCCTGGAATCGATGTTCCATGTCGACCCCGATGTGAATCGCGCTGCCCGTCATTGGATCGGGTTCAGCGCGGCGTGCCCTCTTTCTTGGCATGTCGGTGCCGCAGGATTCCTTCGGAGTAGCGACTCAGATAGGAAATGCTAGCGGAGGCAGAAATCGGCATCGGCTTGGTCGTAGAATTGGTAAAAGATTGCGTTTTGGGATTCGCTCGAATGAGCTTCGATTTAGATGCGCGGCATCTACGCCACCGGGGAAGAGTGGTAACCCCAACTTGCCCGATGATTTGGTTAGCTCTGCTAGGGGAACTGCCATCAAACAGATTTCGGGCAAGCTGGACAACAAGGATCCGAAACACTTGGCGTCCAGCTTTACGAACTACAGGGACGATCCTTTGGTGGATAAGCTAAGGACGCAGCTTGGCGTGATTCGTTCCATCCCTTCTCCGCCCATAAATAGGAATATCGCAGGCTTCTTCGTGCTCTTTTTCTTCGTTGGAGTGGCTTTCGACAAGGTTTGGAATTTAAGGAAGAGGGAGAAGTCGGCCCGGAACGTCGACAATGGCACGTGGCCACAGGCACCAACGAGCCTCTCTATATTTCTTGAGAAGGACCTTCGGAGGAAAGAGTCGGTCGAATGGGTAAACATGGTCTTGGGGAAGCTTTGGAAGGTCTATAGGTCCAGAATCGAGGATTGGGTTATTGGGTTGCTCCAGCCGGTAATAGATAACCTCGAAAAGCCTGATTATGTGCAGAGAGTTGAGATTAAGCAGTTTTCCATTGGGGATGAGCCACTATCTGTCAGGAGCGTTGAAAGGAGAACTTCTCGTGGTGTTAATGACTTGCAGTAAGTTCTTCCTGTCTCAATTCTAAGAAAAGCTGGTTGCTCGTTATGGGCTTGTGGTTTTAACTTGTTGTATGATTCGTTTTTTGTTGCCTTGTATCTGTGGTGAGATTGCTTCTTTATGGTATCCACTTATAGGGGTAAAACTGCATATATTCATTCTTCTCAGATTCCACATTTGCAGCCTTAAATAAGTTTGATGTTCTGTAACTTTTTTTTTAGCATCAGTAAACCTCCTAAATGGAACTTTATGCTTACTAGCCTTACACTAATCTGATTGATAAGCTAAATGTTCAGTGTTAATTTTTTTTCTTCCATGACATCCTGTAAACTCCTCATCTTTTGCTTTGGAAATCACGAAGGAACTGATGTCTGAAAGAGATAGATTGGATTTTAAATTTTTGGTTTTTCTAGCTAGATTTATCAGTGACTGATTTTACATGGTGATGGCCACTTTGGTTGAAGATGTTGGGTTTCTATATTACCATCTTTATATTTTATTTTTGTGATTTTGAAGTTGCATGTTCTGAGTCAAAAAGAAAAAAAACAAGGATTTAAGCTTCAAAGCAACATAAGAAAGTAACATATGGCATATATCATGGAGTTTCTCTACTCTTTAACCTGTCTTGCCTTTTTTATGCTTTTCTAGAGTGAGTTAGTCAGGATCATATGTTCTCATTCACTGGCTCATGCTTCTTTTGCCATGTTCTAAATTCTGATATATGAACTAGATTATGAAACATAAACTTTTAGGAGGTTCAACTTCCAATTTGGTTCATTCCATAGTCATATCAGCATAGCACATCATAGAATACCATATTTCATTTCATACATTTGGAACAAAATATTAGCATCTTTTGATACATTTTTTTTAACATCAGGTATCAGATTGGCCTTCGTTACACTGGTGGTGCTCAGATGTTGCTGTCCCTATCATTAAATTTTGGCATTATTCCCATTGTTGTACCTATTGGGATCCGTGATTTTGATATAGATGGAGAGCTTTGGGTTAAGTTACGGTTAATACCCACTGGACCATGGATAGGGGCTGTGTCATGGGCTTTTGTATCTCTTCCAAAAATTAAGTTTGAGCTGTCACCATTCAGTCTGTTCAATCTAATGGGTAGGTTCTTTATTCATATATCATAAATCCTAGGTCTCAACTCTCAATGTCTTTTTTATAAAGGATACACTTCAATAGTTCAATTCACATCATAAAAGTGTGAAATGTAATATGCGAAGTTTTGTTGGCGTGTTCTTATCTCAATGAGCATTTTAGGCATCAAGTTGCTTGCACCACCTAGTTTTGTACACATCAGCTATTTGTCTATATAACAACTTATTTGACTTCTACTGACATTTACTTAAATGTCTTGTGCATGTGACGATTAATCTGGAGTCAGCAATTCCTGTTCTCTCAATGTAAGGATATCCATCATTTGTAACTTTTTAAAATTTTCAATTCTGTCCACTGTGTATTTGCTGTTTCTTTCTTTTCTGATTCTAAGTCTTCTTATTGTACATGTTGTTGTACTTGTCAACATGATTCAACAATCCACATCATTGTCCTGTTTTGCTGAAACTTTGCCTGTGTAAAGTTGGCTAATTGTTTTTTTTCACATATAGTTTGAGTTGCATTGCATTCTCATTTTATACAAACCAATATCGTCCACAATCTACTGCTACACCACCTTGTTCTTTTCAGTCTTACTTAGCAAGACAATTTTCTTAGACATCGACTTCGCATCATTTTTCCAAATATAGTGGTCAGAATTGTTGTCATGCAGTCAAAAGTTTCAGATTTACAGTTCATCTTAGAATGGATGATTTATGGTAACTAATGTAAGTGATACAAGATTCTATTTTTCTTCATATTGTATGTTTGTTTTAATTTTTCTAACAAGCAAAAACTTGGTTTAGATAGTACTTTGTGAAGGTGTATGACTAATTTTGTAGCTTTGTGCATGTTGTTTCTTTTATATGTAAATGTGATTGGTCTCCAAATTTAGTAAATCTCGTAAGAATGCCTTCAGTTTTTAACCTTTAGATTAAGTGTCACCAATACATATGCATACCATGGTTTTATGAATTTTCCTGAAATGGAGTCATCACTTCTTTTTAGGTTTCTTACAAAGCTTCTAACAGAAGATTTGCCTCGACTCTTTGTGCTTCCAAAAAAGATCGTTCTTGATTTCCAGAAGGGGAAAGCACTTGGTCCTGTTTCACATGATTTTAAAGTTGAAACGGTGCAGGAGAGAAGTAAAGATTTTGTTGGAGAACTGTCAGTCACTCTTGTGGATGCTCGAAAACTTGCTTATCCCAAAATTGGTATCAATTCTTGCCTTTACAGTATTTTTGTATATGTATCTTGACAATACCTAGGATACCTTGGCCTTCTATGAACATCTCCATTTGGCTGGATACTAGAATTGGAACTTGGTTAAGCTGCATGTCTTCTTTGAAGTTGACCTGTTGCTTGTTCCCAATTCTTGTTGTTGCCCCATATTTATTTGTTTACTCCAAATAAAGTTTGTGCTGTGCCTTTTATGCTTACAATCACTTATATCAATTTGTTTTAAGCCTGAAGATATGGTATGCCTGGGCAGGGAAGACAGATCCATATGTTGTTTTAACTCTTGGTGATCAAGTATTTCAGAGTAAGAAAAATAGCCAGACAACAGTCACTGGACCTCCTGGAGAACCAATTTGGAACCAAGTGAGATCTACTGTAGTTTTTGTTTTTGCTTGTCATGTGGTCTTTATCTACTTATTCGGTAGTATATATTCTGTAAACAGGATTTTGATCTGTTTGTTGTAAACCCTGGAAAGCAGAAGCTGTACATCCAAGTAAAAGACTCCTTTGGTTTCACAGATTTCACAGTTGGCACAGCAGAGGTAGATTAATATTGCTGGTCTATTTAACTTTCATGAGTTCTTGTACCCTGACATGCTATTTGTACAATGCACTAGAAAGATTCTGCTAGTTCATAAACCTGCTGCTGGATCTTGATAAGTGTGGAAGTTGACTTGTGATTTGTCCTATAAACTTGGGACCATTCCCTTCTAAGTCAAAGGGCTAGTTTTAGAAGTTCTGAACAGGTTCTCTTCCTTTTGCTTTAGCATGCTTACTATATAGTATGAGCAAGTTGGATTGAACTTTTAGTTTGAATGTTCTTGGTTACCTAATCAGATCATGGAGACTGAAAATATCATGCAATGATCTCTTACATTCTATAAATGCTATATTTATTGCTATATATGATCAAGTAGATTTTGTTGATGTATAATTTTGTTCAATAATTCATGTGTAGTTATAATTTGGTATGCTAAATGCCAAAACCATGGTGATTGAGCTTCAACATAAACCATGTAAATTTATGACCTTGGTCATTTGTGCACAATCTCGTTGCATATATATATATATATATATATATATATATATAACGTTTCCAAAAGAATGTTGAGACATGTTGTAATACCCTATTTTAGTCCCACAAGGGAAGTTGATAAATATTTGGATTGATTTATAAGGGCTGTCAATGGTTTAAACTTAATAACTTAATGACCTAATTATTTCATTGGACTAGGCATCACATGCATCATTTAATGGGAGAGATTGTACACCCAATTTATCCTTAGCATAGCTTGAGGATAATAAATGACAAAAGAGTAGCATATAAAAAGGGTGATCCAGTGCATGAGGCTCCTAGCATTGTGGAGTCTGGTCAATGTACTTATCTCATAGTTTCAAACATTTGTTTGTTCGGAAGCACAGAAGTAGACATCCTATAGTTTTATTTGTTATTGTAATTTATTTGGATTATTCACCCCTGAAAGTGACTTCACTATGAAGTTCTGCCACCATGGGACAAATCAGTAAGACTAGGTTTTGTTTGCTTCCCCTGAAAGTGACTTTTCTATCGTTTTTAACTAGGTCAAGCTAGAGTCCCTACAAGATACAGTGCCTGCAGACAGAGTAGTTGCTTTACGTGGTGGTTGGAGTCTATTCAGAAATAAATCATCTGGAGAAGTATTACTTCGACTCACATATAAAGCTTATGTTGAGGATGAAGAAGATGATTTGTTGGAAACAGAGTCTGTGGATGATCATGCACCTGATGATATCTCAGACTATGACCAACCAAATGGAACATTTGAGCAAAGTGGTTATCCTAGTGGACAAGAAAGAGAAGCTTTTATGGATGTCCTGGCGGCTTTGATTGTGAGTGAGGAATTCCAAGGAATAGTGACATCTGAAACAGAAAATTCAGAAGTTACTGGTGAATCTAGAAATGTGACATCCCCAGTATCAACAACAATAGGTCTTACTGATGAGACGTCTACTATTGATTCAAACAGAAGTTCCAGTAGTTCTGATGGTATGCAACTTCTTTCATCTTTTTGTCTAGATAAATTCTAATATTTTTGTTCTTGTCAGTTTACTGAATTTGGGATTTTGCAGATTTAGAACTAGTATGGCTTGCTGTGGCAACGGGTACAGTGGTGCTGATTGCTCGTGCCATGGGTGATTCAAGCTTGTTCAATCCATAGCATTTGCAGGTATATATGGATGTCCTTGGTGTATTTGAAATAAGCAGCTCTTAGCAATTTAACATGATATGCTTGCATATTTGATGTCTAAATTATCTGTTCATTTTTTATGATTTATATATGAAACAAACGTCTCTATGATCAATCCAAAAGGTGTCTTTAACTCGCACAAACTTACACTCTTTTGTGGCATATAGAACTTTGTACTTACTGAAAGAGTTTACCAGAAATATCTAGTTGGTTGTTGAACTTCTGGTGATCCTGTCCTAGCTAGGGAAAAAAGAGAACCAAACCAATTATTAAATCTGATAAAAGGGTGAACCCGATGCATATAAGGCTCAGGCCAATGTAGAATCTGGGTAAGGGTTAATTGATAAAAGTATTTTACCATGGACTTAATATTTAACAAAGAATAAGGAGAATTTTGAGGTCCCAGGTTTCTCTGGTCATAATTATGCGAATGGATAATTAGAACCTGAAGCCTGGACAAAAGCTTAACAGCGAAAATAAATTTACCAGCCATTGTAAAACATGTTTCCCACAAAATGAAAATCCACATATTGGAGCTCAAAAAAGTCCCAATTACAGCTTGTCCCTTGATGTCTAGTATGATTTGCTAAGCAGTTAACATGGTCAGATTCAGAACCAGGGAGATTTTACAGAAGCATTCAGGCATTCAGAGATCCAAACAATGTTTCCAAACTCCTAATCCAACATCATGAAGACCAAGAACTTTTATAGTGTAAGACATGGGATGAGAATACTATCCCATATTGGTGAGGCATTCATATTGGAACTAAATGATTCCTGATCTTCCTACATTTATTGTTTTGGATGGTAGAGTGTCATTCTCTTTTAGACAGCAGTTTAGGGTCTAATCTCCATCTTGCATGAGCTGTTAACCGCCTTCATGGTGGATGATACCTCTGTTGGCTGTGAGCTTGAATAGACTTATTGAGAGTCATGTGCCTACTTGGGTCCATATTGGTGAGACATTCATAATGGAACGAAACAATACCTGATCTGTCGTCATCCATTGTCTTGGATGCTAGAACAACTTTCTCCTTTAGAGGGGGGGTTTAGGGTCTAATCTGCATCTTACACAAGCTGTTACCTGCTTTCATGATGGATGACACCTGCGTCGGTTGTGGGGCTGAATAGAATTAATCAATCACGTGCCTATTTGTGGTCTATGATGCCTTGCTTCCCTTGTGACTTATGCTACAGGATGCAGTCTCCCTTCTGAAAAAAGAAGACGGTAATCGGTTTTGAGATTCTAGGCCTAGCGATACAGAAACCAGTCAGATTGTTGTATTTCAAGTTCTTCCACCGGTAAGGTACGTATGTACTTGCATCTTGTTTCTACGTTTTATTTTGCATCCTATTTCCACCTATTATTTAATAACAAGTAAACAGTAATGTTTGTCCATTTCAAATTGCACTGGAGTTGTCAGATTGATGATGCCCATCATCTGCTTCTTTCTACAATTTCTTTCCATCCTCATAGATGAACATGCAATTTGCTTGATATTGTGCACCCACACCCTCCTGTGTGATGGTCCAAATTTTGTTTAAACATGCATGATCTGATGACAAGCTCTGTTGTTATCTGCAGGCTCCATTCTGTACATGCTCCAGGGCAGAGTGGAATCAAGTAAATGATTATTGTTCAACATTCTTCTTCTCATGTAAAATTAGCTCACTATAGTAAAAATGCTTTTGCAGCCATTTCTTCGGTTCAATTGGCATCTCTAATTCTCAGATCTTTCCTCCATTGTCCACATAATTGACTTAACTTAGGAATGTTCCGTTTATGCCCGTCCATTAGGGATGGCAATCCCAGTGGGCTGTATCTACAGGAACAATGCCCTGTCAAAGTCCTCCAAACCGTATGAAATCTGAAGGAAAAATTAAAACCACAAAGACTCTTTTGAGGCGGAACTTGGTCTCGAGACATGGCTTGGTTTCGTGATGAACATGTAAGTTGTTGTCATATATGCTACTAGCAGGGGGAAGTCGTCGACTCAATGTGTTGTTGCAGTTGTTGGTATTGGTGGGTTAGAGATGCTTCAGTGGGATTTGTGCAACAGCTCCAATACTTCCCTACTTTTGTTTTGTTAATATCAGTACGAATCATATTGTTGGCTATCATCACTTAAAACACGTTAGCTAATATGTTGTTGTGAATCTTCATGCACTGGTGTAACGCCCTCAGCACTATAGATTTTCATATAAAAAATATAAGGTCAAAACTAGAACAAAATACTTTTATAGTATAATTATTGTATAGATTAATTCATAATAATCAACCCACAAGACAATATTAATAACATGATTCAATCCATCCATACGATATTCATTAAATTCAACAACTTCTTAAGAGTCATAATATTTCTATTCAAATAATATATATACACAGTCATCTCAATGTATAGTGATCTTAATAGAATAATTATATAATTCAATCATTAATATATTCTATCATGCTTTTACTATGCATTCTAAAAAACTTTATCAGCTTTTCAAACTCGATTTGATATTCTGCGACTGACATATCTTAATCTAAGAAATCTTTCATTTGCTTTTGAACACTCCTAGAAAAATACTTTTGAAATATATATCAACCAGTTAGTTCATGCTTATAAAATTTACAAAACATAGTTTCATATCCATCTCAAATCATAACTTAACTTGCTAATAATACTTTTTAGATGTAAAATATATTTAAATACATTTCTAATGAAAGCATAAACATTATAGTCCAAACATTATCATTAATTTTTCGTAAATAAATATAAAATATAACTAAGGTGAACATGTTTGAATAGAAGTCCGTTGTATTAATGGCTCGTTATATCTCAATGACAAGGTCCAGAATCATAATTAACTCCCATGTTATAGATAATATATATCTTCTTATGTCAAGAATAAATTAGTTTCTAAACAAATACCAATGCATAACTCTTTTTGGTAAAGTCTTGTTCATAGCCAACCAAGCAAGTGTCATATCACCTAAAATAATATATCAATTACTTTCTTACAAAACTGAAGGTATAAAGAAATCCTTTTTGCATGTTTTTTTAAAAACAAATATAATCATATATTATTTTTTCTAATTCTTTCAAATATAATACTAAACAAACATGTTTATATAAATTTTGATAGGATAACATAAAAAGACTTATAAAACAATAACAATAGTTCAAATCATATGTTTTTTCAAACTATCAATATTTACATTTTTTATAATATTTCTTAATAATAAAATAATTTCTAAATTATGTAAATCATATGTATTTACAAATATCAAACACATGCATTAGTGTTTCTGAAAATAGATTAGAGGGAGTCATACATACCCTGATTGTAGATCTTTGATATAACATATTTTGTTCTTTTTTCTTTCAATATCATCATTTTTCTCTTTTTTATTTCTTTTATAATATAAATATTTAATTATCTAAAATCATTATGATACATCAATTAATAAACCAAAACATAAATCTAATTAATGTGAATAAATAAAATAAAATCATACATAATATAATTTTTTGAACTTATCAAAATCAATTTGATTTCAAAACCAAATCCTTCTCCTCTCTTCCTATCTTTCACTGGATCGAGATAACATCTCTTTTTCTTCTTATTTTCAATCCCTAGAGGTCCGTTTATTTATAGGCGAGAGCAGAAAGTCTATGATAAGTAATTAGGAGAGTTCCTCAAATCAAGATTATCTTCTAAGTAATCCTATTTTTAAGTAGACTTCTTTTCTATTGGCCAATATATGTCATCAGAATCCAATTAGTTATATTATATATATCTTATCCAATTATAAAACATCACAAAATCTAACATTCTCCCACTTGACCCATTAATTGATAAGATATAAAAAAGATATTTAAAATCAAAATAAATAAAATAAAATTTGTTTAAAAATAATTTTACCTAATTGGATTCCAAAGAATTTTGAAAAACATTTTATACATGGCCATGAATTTTAAAATAAGCCAATAAGTCCAATAAACACAATAATACTATATTATATCCAACTATCAATGCAAGTCATAGCGGTTATATATCATCAATGTCATACTCCCTTCTATGTACCACAACATTATTAGTCTTTCATAATATAGTCCATAATGACTCATGCAATTTGTCTTATCAAGACAATCCTGTTATTACATTCAACTATAATATGCATAAACATAAATATAAATAGGATAACATAAATAAATAACTTTAATTAAGTAAGAAAACTATCAATAATAGCATCGACCTAAACATGCATCACCATATCTTTTATGACTTGCTCACAAGTCTCATTCTAAAAACATATTCTTTAAATATTTTACACTATAAAGCTTTTGCCAATGGATTAACAATCATCAATCATCATAATGGTGCTTAGGTTCTTAATTGACAATTATTGTTTTTGGACTTTTTCTCTAACCATCAATTACTTTATCTCGATGTGCTTGGAACCATTAGAGTACTTGTCATTCTTAGATAAGAAAACTACTATGGTGTTATCACAAAATATCTTCAGTAACCTAACAATTGAGTCGATTACACCAAGTCCTGAGATAAAATTTCACAGCCATAAAGCTTGATTTGTGACCTCAAAGCATGCCATAAATATAACTTCCATTGTTGATGATGTAATAAACGATTGCTTTGCACTTTTCCAAGAAATTGCCCCACCAACTAGCATGAATACAAATCCTGAAGTATACTTCCTGTTATCAAGGTAATTTACAAAATCAGCATATGAATATCCTATCACTTCAAGCTGATCTGATCTCCTGTATGTGAGCATATAACCTTTCGTCCTCTATAGATATCTCATTACTTTCTTTGCAGCTTTCCAATGTTTCATTCTTGGGTTACTTTGGTATATTTTCAACATTACAACTGTAAAACTAATATATGGTCTTGTACAGGTTTAAGCATATAATAGACTTCCAACTGCACACTCAGAAGAATATTCTTCATTTGATTCTTTTCTAAGTCACTAATCGGGCACTGATTTTGGTTGAATTTTTCACCTCTAGTAATAGGTATATCATTAGCTGAGCAAAGCTACATATTAAATCTCTCTAAGATACGATTAATATATTATTTTTGAGACAATCCTAATAATCCTTGAGATCTATCCCTAAATATCTCGATGCCAATAACATAGGCTGTCTCATTCATATCAACAATCTTAAAGTTCTTATTGAGAAATATCTTGGTTTCATACAATAAACTAATATTACTACTGGAAAGTAAAATATCATCCATATATAAGACCAATATAATAAACTTGCTCCCACTTACCTTCAGATATATGCATTGATTAACAGTATTTTCCTTAAATCCGAAGGAAGTAATGGTATTATGAAACTTATATACCATTGTCTAGAAGCTTGTTTAAGGCCATAAATGGATTTCCTAAATTTACAAGCCCAACTTTCTTTTCCCTTTTCTATGAATCTTTCATATTGTTCCATATAGATTTTTTTATCCAGATCCTCATCTAGAAATGTTATTTTCACATCCATTTGATATAACTCGAGATCATAATGAGCTACTAATGCCACGACGATTCTCAACGAGTCTTTTCTAGAAACCGAAAAAAATATCTCGTTATAATCGATGCATTCTTTATGAGAAAAATCATTGGCCATAAGTCTGGTTTTATATCGTTCAATATTGCCTGTTAAATCACGTTTTGTCTTAAAGACTCATTTACAATGACTCATTTATAATTATTAAGCAATTCAACAAGTTCCTAGACACCATTCTAGGCCATTGATTTTAGCTCTTCTTTCATTGCATCATATTATTTTTCAGAATCGTTACTTTCTATAGCTTGTGAAAACGATAAGATGTCTCTTTTTATTCCTATATCATAATCTGATTCTTGTAAATACACCACATAATCATCAGAGATGATATATTTCCTTTTCCTTTGAGATCTTCTCAAAACTACCGATTGTGATTGTTCTACAAGATCATCAGCAGCGACATCAACATTATGTGAGAGTTCTTCGATGTTATTTTGTTGTTCACCCTCGTCAATACTCTCATTAATTTGAGGAACAACAATCTCTCGAATAGGAGATATATGGGAGAATTAACCTAAATCTCCTTAACATCAAAATTGATTCTTGAAGATTTTTCACTCCCACTGATTTTGTCATTTTCTAAGAATTTTACATTACTAGATTCTACTATCCTCGTAATATGATTAGGGCAATAAAATATGTATCCCTCGGATTTTTCTAGATAACTAATAAAATATCATGAAATAGTTCTAGATCCAATTTCTTTTCATGTGGATTGAATACTCTTATCTCTGCAGGACACCCTCAAATATGTAAATGTTTTAAATTGGGTTTCCTACTAATCCACAACTCAAATGGGGTTGATGAAACTAACTTACTAGGAACCTATTCAAGATGTATATAGTTGTCCTAAGAGCTTCATCCCATATCGACTCAAGTATAGAGGAATAACTCATCATGCTCTTAACCATATCCATAAGAGTATGATTTCGTCTTTTAGCAACACTATTCTGCTATGGCACACTTGGTAATTATATTGAGCACAAATACCCCATTGTTCTAGGAATCTAGCAAAATGACAAATATTCTAACTAGATTCATCATATCTGCTATAAAATTCACCACCAATATCAGATCTGACAATGTACACTTCAAGAGTATCAACGGCTTGAGACTTTTCATGTATTAGATAAATATAGTCATATCTAGACAGGTCATCTATAAATGTGATGAAATACATTTCTCCACTAAAACAAAGAATATGGAGTGGTCCATAGATATCAGTATAAATAATCTCAATAAGTTCTTTACTTCTTGTGGCATTTTTCTTTGTATATTTAGTTTACTTTCCCTTAATGTAATCTATACAAACATCAAAATCAGTGAAGTCTAAATGTTTTAAAATATTATACTTCACTAATCTTTCAATTCTTTCCTTAGAGATATGCCCCAATCGTCTATGCCACAATATAGAAGATTTTTCATTATTGAAACTACGTTTCAATCCAACACTTGATTGCAGGGTCAATAATGTCTTTGCAAACTCAAGATTCAAATTAATTCTGTACAAATCATCACATAAAATTTTAGAACAAACTTTTATTGAATCATAAAATATACTGAGTTTACCATTATCAAAAGAAAGATAATATCCTAACTCATCAATTCTAGATAAAGAAACTAAATTTCTAAAAATAGTAGGAATATAACATGTGTCAACAAGATCCATTAGATGACTTATCTCTAAGCGTAGACGATAAGTCCCCACTGATATCACTTTCTCTTTAAGACGATTTTCCATAATGATGAATCTCTCATGTATTTTTGGTTTTTGGATTGAAAGAAATCTCTGCAATAAATAACATGAGTTAAAGCACCAGAATCAATCCACCAAGTATTAGAAGAGACTTCTGTAATGTTTGTTTCGAAACATACAAATATCGAGTTAATACATTTCTTTTCGAACCAAGTCTTGTGTTTAATGCAGTCTTTCTTCACATGTCCCTTCTTGCCGTAAAAGAAACACTTTATAGTAAAAGCTTTCTTTTCATTAGTCTGTTTAATATTTCCAAACTTGGCAAATTTCTTTGATGGATGATGCTTCGATTTTCTTTTCTTATTACCAGCTCCTTGAGTAGTAGTCATGACATTATATGAACTTTCCTACTTTAATCTCAATTCTTCCTGAACACATATGCTAGTCAACTCATTCAAGTCCTACTTATCCTTATTTGTATTATAGTGAACCTTGAATGAGCCAAACTGAGAAGGAAGGGAATTGAGAATGAACTGCACGAGGAAAGACTCATCAATATTCATATCTAATGCTTTAAGTCTTGTAGCTTTGTCAGCCATATCGAGGATGTGATCCTGAATTCCTCGAGTGCCATAATACTGAGCCTTAGTCAGTTCTTCCATTAGTGTGCCAGCCAATGACTTATCAGTAGATTTAAATCTGTCTTCAATAACATTTAAATCTGCATATACGCTAGTTACAATCGGTAATGAAGTCTTTATATTATTTACAATCGTCATTCTTATGAACATTAAACTAAGCCTATCATATTTTTCTCAAGCTTTTATTTCATTAACTTGTTTCATAATACTTTCATTAGTTAAGTCTGCATGCTTTTCAATAAGCAATGCTAAATCAAGATCTAATACACCCAGTGTAAATTGCACATACTCTAACCATTCTAAATAATTTGATCCAAAGAGTATAGGGACACTAGAAGCATATGAATGTATGGATGAAAGTACAACTACAAAAATATAAAATATAAATTAATATTAATATTGTATTTATTAATTTGTTCCACGGTACTTTCATTAGTTAAGTCTGCAGGCTTTTCAACAAGCAATGCTAAATCAAGATCTAATACACCCAATGTAAATTGCACATGGTCTAATAATTCTGAATAATTTGATCTAGTGAGTACAGGGACACTAGAAGTATATGAATGCATGGACGGAAGTACCACTACAAAAATATAAAATATAAAATAATATTAATGCTTTGAATTTTTTAAAAATTTGATAAACTATTAATATTATCTATATTACATGGTGAAATATTGACATATATAGTATTCACTCAAGATCATCTATAGAGGACTGATATTATCCTTGTGGAATAGTATTGTTACGTTTGAGTATATAACCCTAAACTATAAGGATATCCAAAACAGTATCATCCTACCCCATCACATAATTATTTGAAGTAGATTCTCCTTTGAGATTATCTAAAATCTCATAATTATGTGTGTCATTGTGAATATTATTTCCTTAATATTATGATTGATTCCTTAATATTATTTTATAAGTTATTGGTCTATGTCACTTTGGTGGCTACAAGACTAATACAATGATATAAAATATAATTTAAAATGTCCTATAAATGATAACACTTTTATTGTAATTCACATAATAAAAGCCTATCATCTCAGGCCTCTTTAGCAGCTACAAGTCAGATAAAACTTAGGGAGATGAGTTACAAATAATATTCATCAAATTTCTTCAATTTAATTTATGCTAAGCAGTTCAATAATAGAATAACAACCATAATAATTATTGAATATTAATCATTAAAAGAAAACTCATATAATAATCATGATAACATATAAATTATGTCTTCATGTGAAAGATAAGCATCATTTCACAATTTCAAATATATACATGTGAATAACCAAATGAATATCAAATAACAATAATTGGATTTTATTTACCACATGTAAAAATATAATCAATAATTCATATGAGAAAACTATAAAAGTAAACTATAATTTATATTTTTTAATTAAAATTAAATCAAAAATATAATCATGATTAAATTCAATCATTATTATAATAAATCATATTTATCAATTTTATAATTGAGAATATAAATTAGAAATTCTCAATTTCATAAGGGTAAAACTATAAATATTTGACAAGATATAAACTAGAATTATGAAATTTAAATAGGGCAGAACTATAAAAAAAATTAAAGGATAGTAATAAAATACAGAAGGGCAAATCTATAATTTGACCAAAGGGAAACCCTAGAGCAAAACTGTAATTTTTTCCAAAACCTTACTACTTGCATGTGCGACGCTATCGTTGCCCGCTTGCGCATGGGTGGCCATGGTCGCTGCGGCGATTATTACCCGTGCACGACACTGATGTCATGAGGCCGCCTTTGCCCGCGTGTGGCCGCTGCGGTAGTTCTTGCCGTGCGCAACCTACCCATGCGAGGCCATCACCGGGGCTGTTTGCCTTCGTGTGGTCGCCGTATGGACGCGGGTTCTGCCCACGTGCGGTCGCCACATGGGTGCGGGGCTGCCCACAAATGGTCGTCGCCTACTACGCTATGGCAAGCACACTGCCCAGCGCAGCCTCTGTCGTCTACAGATTCGTTGGTTGTACACAGCAAAGTTGGCGACGATCATTGTTGCTTCGCGATCATTAGAGAATATGGATCATTCATGCATTGTAAACAAAAATAATATATCTAATAAATTTGATCTCAATAACCTAGGCTCTGATACCAATTGTAAGTATAAAATCTGTAATATGCTATAGTAAATACAGAAACAATCTTTTATACCATGATTGAAATAAAATATAATTAGATCTAATTTTACGATGCGTACCTTTTGATGTCATTTGAAAAAGATATCTATGTTTTGATTTGCAAGAGCACCGTATTTAGATGCAAGAGAATTAGATCCTTCTCCTCTCTTCGTATCCTTTCAGATGACCACTTAGATTAATGATTAGAGAGAAGAGTTGAGGGAGAGACTGTAATCCCTCAACTGAGATAATCTCTTTTTTTCTTATTATTTTCATTCTCTAGAGGTCCGATCTATTTATATACGAGAGTAGAAGGTCTAAGATAAATAATTATGAGAGTTCCTCCCATCAAGATTATCTCATAAGGAATCATACTTTAAATAAATTTTTTTTTGACCAATATATGTCATTAGAATCTAATTAATTATATTATAAATATCTTATCCAAAGCACTACAAAATCTAACAAAACTTTTTCCATATCTTTTCTTCCTTTCTTCACACTTTCTTCTCTATTATCTTCTCGCTCTCAATCTTTTTCTCTGTTCTTCCTTCTCTCCAACTGACGCAGACTCTCTATTTTCCGTACGAGAGGCATTGGAGGTGGTAGGAAGCAAACCGTAATTTTCTTCTTGCTTTTGCAATTTATATCCTAACATTTTTGTATTTACACTTAGGTCCTTGAAAAAATAAGGGATACCACAACCGGCCAACTTTATTTCTGTCCTTAGAAAAATAAGTTTAAGAAGATGACAAACAACACTGAAGAAGACGAGCACTGCTTATCATTTTTTTTCCTTTTTCTTTCTTATTTTCACTATCGAAGTCAAAATGATTTGATACAGCAATAATAATTATCTGAAATGTAAACAGTTACAAGTTTTACAGGTTAGATTTGTGAATAGCTCCGGAATCAAAATAAAAGTTGATTATAATTAATAATTCATACGAAAAATATTTACTCCAAATAACGATGAGATGGAAGGACCTACGTCACATCAACATTAGTTTGAAACCAACATTTCGAAAAATATTTTGAAAATGATGTGACAAGGAATATTTCTCTTGTAACATAGAATATTTTTCGCGATTAACCCACTATAAAAATGATACTTTGGGCACAATAATAAATTATTATTCATTAAAATTATTTCACTCTTGTTAATTATTAACTAAAGCATATGAGAGATCACATCGCATAACTCATTCAATCTCGATCTTCATATAAGTAAGTCGATCGTGGAGCATTAATCCGAGTCCACTTCTTATATATGCAAATTAAAACTAACTACAACTGATCCAAACATCATCGATATTGCCCATATCACTAATATAGTAAAACATATATGATTTATATTTTTAAAAAATATCTAATTATGTATTATTTTATTTTTTATATGCTTTTATCATATAAGTTATATATATTTTCTATATCTGTAGTTTGTCTATGGCATATTATAAAGATTATGTTATAAGATTTTATTTTGATTTTTGTTTTCTAATATATAGATGTACATTTCAGTCAAATGTTGACTCCAAATAAGCTCACATTGTTGCACATAAAACTCATGTCGTGCTTATTTTGCCGGCGGTTCAGACGTGCGTCCAATCCAAACCAGCCCTCGTTGAAACTTGGCAGCGCAATCATTGGTCGATCACTTTCTGGTTCCTGTCGGGCACGCGATGCCTGGCTGACACGTATTTCGCAGAAGAAAGATAGAAGAGAGAGAGAGAGAGAGAGAGAGAGAGAGACTAAAAGAGAAATCGAAAAAAAAAATATTAGTTGAAGGCTTCAGCTAATTTTTTTTTTTTCGATTTCTCTTTTAATCTCACTAATATTTTTTTTCGATTTCTCTTTAAATTTTTATGGTAAGCCTTCAACTAAATTTTTTTTATCTTTCTCCTACGTTGGGGTGTGATGGATGGGCAATCTATTTGTATAGACTTAAACCACAAAATTATAACTTAGCCTCTATTTCAACTCAATTTTTTAATTAAATTTAAATTACAATCTTTAACATTTTTTAATTTAATTTTTTTAAAAAAACTTAAAGAAATCTTCACAAGTATTAGTTTTTAAAGATTTTATAAAAATACTGTAACTTAACCTTCACTCTTATAATATTTTAGTTCGATCATTTTGTTCTTTACTTGATGTCTTACTCAAGGCTCTGAGACAATATTGACAATATTGGTAAATAAAGTATTCATAAAAATCAAGATTTGAAGTGAGAAAATATTTAAAAAATAATTAAAAAAAAACTCTATTACTTGAAGGCTTACAGAATAGTATTTAACAGCACCTCACCCTCGCCTTTTGCACCCACGCTCCACCTCTCTCTTGGCATGGCGTGTGATGAATAGGGCACAATCTTCTATTTATAGACCTAAACCACAGTCATAACCCTATTGAAATAAACACTCATCCTTCGATTCAAACTTCTAATTTAATTCCAATCAAATGTAAATTGTAATCTGTTTAGGCATTAATTCCATGTTTCGTCTTCATTCGTCTTTCGAATCACCTCACTTTGTGATGGAAAGGGATCTTCGATGGTGGGTTATTCCGTTCCTTATGTAGTTTTATTTTTTAATCTATGATATAATCGATTATTTGACTCGATAATGTTTTGGTCTTTCGATTTATGGACTCTATAATCAGGATTGAGATGGATTGTGCTGCTTAATTAAACTAATGTTGGTGAGAGGGTTTACCGCAGGATGTCATGCCGACAAAGGTTGATGTTTGCAATGAGGGATGCAGGAGGTGAAGCCATCTCAGAAAATGATATCGTAGCAATAGCCCAATGCGAATCACTCGGTAATCCTTTCTCTTTACGCTTGTTTAATAATATATGCTTTGGGATGGATGGATGGTGCGTGGCTTGTAGTTTCGAGTTTCGAGTTCCGTGCTTGTGATTGATCCAGTTAATTAAGGTCGTCTCATTCATTCTCTTGGCTTTTATGTTTTCATTGTTATCTAGGTTTGGTTCGAGAACAAGTTCTATGACAAAGTTTATAATTGGATGGTATGATTGACGGAAGGGAAATTGCCTGTTGAGTCTGCATCATTTGTTGTGGCTATGGTTGCTTGGAAAAAGACTGAGCTTGTTGGAGATGAGTGGCTACGAGAGATTGGTCGAGTGCTTCAACCTAGTGGCAAACTTGTATTATAGAATATATGTGTTACAACCTCGATATCGTTAGACCGGAAAGTCAGCACGATGAGGGCACCTCCCTCCCGAAGGCACAAGCTCATCTTCAAAACCCATGGCACTCTCGTATGTTGGTGGAGCGAGACAAATATGGTTGGCACAATCTCAAGATGTTGCTCGTTTGCCCGATGTGAGTTCTGCGCTGGACCGAGATATGCCTTGGCCTCTCAAGGTTTCTGCACAAGAGATTAACATCGAGGAAGTTCCTGACTCGACTCCTCCAATGATAAAGTCAGTGATATGAATGAGAATAGTAAAAAAAAATTTCATCACCCTTTCAGCTTTTGGGGATCGACTTTTATACCTAGACGGTCGATGGTGGGAGAATGATGGCTCCTCCCTCAATTCGTGATCCTTCATGGGATCATTCATGTCGACGGTCGTTTGGTTTGTTTCCCTGTCAATGAGGGATGATCGTGGAGACATCGTTTGTCTGGACAGATATTTGCACGAGAAAGAGGATAACGATTGCCAACGTCGAGCGATCGAGAAGGGGGAGATAGACTTCGTCGTCAAGATCTAATGCTATTGAAAAAGAGGAGATGAGTTCCATGATTAAGGATTAATGCTTCGGAAAAAAGAAAGACATGTTCCATCATCATTTATTGAAATTGTGATCGACTAACATGGGAAGTATATGGGCTCTTCTACCCTGATTACTGTAGAGGTGGAAGTGGGTCCCTTAGTGAGTCGATGACATCACTTTATCTCCTATAAAATAAGTTTACTTAAATAAACGATAGATTAATCTTTGGAATCTTAAGATGCCATCCAAATCTAGTTTTTGACTTAAATCTCAATCCAAAAAATTTGCAACATATCGTTATAGACTTGGTTGCATATACACATACTACCGCAAAATGGGAGCCATCATCCACATGCGAGCAACCAAACCGATATCTCTCCTCTGAAGCCGGAAAAGTTTCTCGAGAACATGCCGCGGATTAGGGCTCAAAAGTCGTCCCAATTTCGTGCTTACTTCCTGCCATGTTGTTGACAGGAAGATGGGTTAAATGATTTATATCGTACTTCCGCCTTCTTCTGGTCAGCCAAAGCTAACACATCCAGCCGGCCGGAGAAGGTGGAGAGGACTACTTGGTAAGCAATCCCGAAGACGCGATCCGCGCCGTCCATCACGGGATGGATGGCCCAGATTTACGTTAAACAGCCGCGACGTCATCGGCCTCGGTGCCGGTTCGTCGCCGCATTCCTCTATTTAAACCGGGGAATTCTCGAACATCCATGCGAACCATCGTCTTCCATTAGTTCCATGCGTACATCGGAGGAGACGTTGCGGGATTCTGGACGTGCTTTCCACAGGCTTTCTTGAACCGTGAACTTGTGCAGGCTTCACTGGTCTCTCTCCTCTTCTCAGTCTTCGGTGCAAGCTCGAGGAAGAAGTTTGTTGATGGTTCAAGAAAGTCTTTGGAAAACACGACAGATCTTACAGACGATCGTTTCAGTAGCTTTTTCGAGTTGTCTGTTCAGTGGAAGATCAAGTCTGCATGCAACAATCTCTTCAGGCTCTCGTGATCCTGCGAAGTAGAACTGCTCTTTTCCGCACCTTCAAATTCGATGAAAAGCTGTGGAAGAAACGAGTGGGAGTATCAAACATGAAGGATCATGGCGGCTTTGTTGGGTAGTCTATGCATTGTAGGAGTTCTTATTGAAAAAGGGGTTATATAGCAAGATTCTGGACATGCTTTCTTGAATTGTTGACATTTCAATCTCTTTCTTGCTCTGGTCAAGAACCATAAAACATCTATTTGTCCTACTTTTTCTTTTCATCATATTCAAGTGATGCATAAACTGTTGATTAGGCTTCACGGAAGCAATCAGTAGAGTTTAAGAAGCAGCTTCAATGTGACTCCAAATAAGATGGTAGAAAATGTTATTAGCTACATGGAGACGACACCAGCACTGTATATCGTAGTATATATATGAGAAGCATGTTCTATACAAGAACAGAGCACAACTAAAATTTGGAGGATTCTTATCCTTTGCCTCCTACGGATCACCATCTTCTGTTTAATCTCGTCTGCAATTGTTCTTTATTGTCAGATACTCTGCAATTTACTGGATCAAATCTGCTACGGAGACAGGGATTCGATGAATGAATCCACCTTCAGGTTGATGCTCCTCGACAAAAACTTCATGCATATGGGTGGCTTCACTTTGGCAAGAGCAAGAAATGACTGCGGAAGAGACCAGATTCCGTCGCCGCAGATCAAACCCGAAGCCACGGCTGGCGCGAATGCGTCTGCCTTGGCCTTGTTGATCCTTTCCCAGACGAACAAGATCAAGCTGCCCACGCACATATCGATGGCGAAGTAAGATCCCAAGTAGAACGGTATCGCCATGGCCATGGGGAGCGGTATCCACCTGCCCACCTTCTTCCCGGTCACGTCCCTCAGCAGGTTGATGAGAATAGCAGCAGCAAAGAAGACATAACAGAGGGTGAGGCAGTTCTTCGGCAACGATGAGAATCCTTCCACCCCAAGTATGGCCATGTTACGATAAACAAGGGCATTAGGTGCTGGGTACTCCGATCCGGGGATGCCGATGTCGTCGAACGCCTTCAGGAACAACCAGAAGACGGATGGGGCGATGACGCAGCCCATGGCAGTGCCGATTACTTGGCTGATGAACATGGACCTCGGCGAGGCCAGAGTCAGATACCCTGTCTTAAAGTCCTGCATCAGGTCCGAGGCCGTGGAGACGATGTTCATCATGACGCCACAAGCAGCGAGGCCGGCGAGAACGCCGCCGTGGGCGGCGCCAGCCCACCCGCCGATGGCGAAGATTGCAAGCTTCCCGTAGGTCGACGCAAGGGACCAGTCGGTGAGGCCAGCGCCGTAGGCGTTGCAGAACGCCAGCGCCGGTGCGAACACGTAGGCCACCAACACATAGTACCACCGCAGCTGGGGAAAGATGTGGGGCAGCGTTGCGGTCGAGACAGCAGCGAGGAGGAGATAGCCTCCGTAGGCGATTGGTTTTGGGATTTGGTCTTGAAGGAAGAGCTCGGTGCGGCGCTTGTCGTCGAAGGAGACGGCCGATGTGTCAATGGCGAAGGTGTGCGTTCTTGCAGATCTTCTGCTTCTGATCTGTGACGCGAAGGCGGCTGTGCTCTTGCCCATGACCTTGACGAAGTTGTAGAGGCCATCTCCAAGGATCAAGGCGATTGCTATGAACACCTGCAACGTGCTTATGCTTACTCAAAAAGATCAAAGTCGATCAATGAGCGAGGAAGATGCTTATTACCCTGTAACCTTGGAGCCCATCAAGACTGCCCAACGCGTCTGCTGGGTACCAATCGCCTTTCTTGTTGCCTATCAGAGGCCACATGATTCCCCATGAGAGGATGCCTCCCAAGAGCACAGATATGTTCACGATGTACGGGCAAATCATCCCGACCCCAACGTAAGTAGCCGAAAAATCAAAGTAGAACCTGCAATCCTTTGCGTATCAGATAAATGTCATACAGGATTTGAAGGTTTTGAGATGCATACATGTTGTCGTAAGCCTTGAGGCCTAATGAAGGGAAGTTGATGAAGCCACAGTCCTTTCCACCTGTGTAAAACCACTGGAAGAAACCCCACAGGAAACTGCAAACCGAGAGCTTGCCCAGCGTTCTCACCTGCTTCCTGCAAGAAACATTAACGAGTCAGCCGCCGGAGAAAAGAAGGGCTACCGTTCATGGTTGTTTGGAGTTACTTCGCTAGGTTGGCACCCTGAGGGGTGTGGAAGCTGTTGATTAGGTTCGCCGTCGCGGTGCCACTCGGATAGGTCAGCTTGTAGTCGATGATCATTATCTGAACACATCAATTTAGCATGCAATTTTACTGTGGAGATCAGGTGAGACTGCATCGAAGCAGACAACTGACCTTTCTCAAGGGCACGAGGGAGAACAGCCCCAGGAAACTAACAACAAAGAGGAAGCCGATCATCCATCCTAGTTTTGGATTCTTTATGTTCTGTGAATCGTCAGCTATTGTGGATTGCTTGGCGATGGTTTCACTCATGGCAAAGAGGTAACTTCCGAAGCCCCCTGCATCGCGTAGAATAAGCAGCAAGGAAGATACGAGGGGGAGGTGATGGTGGCGGTGTTACCGCTGTAGGCGATGCCGGAGGCGGCGACGACGCATGTCTGGATGACGGTGTTCTCCTGGCGGGTGAATGGGCGGCGGAGGAGGCCAGCCCTCCCGAGCGCTGCCGTCCACGTCCGGACGAAGAAGAAGCCGAGCAGGCCGGCGGAGACGTTGAGGGAGGGAACGATGCCGGTGGTGAGCACGAACTTCATCACGATCACGTTGAACACCACCGCGAGGACGAGGCTCACCGCGAAGGCCCGCGCCGTCAGCTGCTCCCGCCACGTCGGAACCCGCTTCCCGTCGAACTCCCTCTCCATCGACGCCGCCGCCACCAATTCTCTCTCTTCCTCCTCCGAATCGTCCTCTTTCCTCCTCCTCCTGGCTCCGGCCTCGCCGTTCTCTGCCTCTGAGGCCTTGTCCACCTCCATCACCTTCGCCTCCTGCTGTTCTGCTGCCATCCCCTCCTCTCTGATTTCTATGGTCGAGGATTGGGATCGACAAGCGGCAGCATTAATAGATTGCGCTTAGTTCAACCTTTGACACCGAAATCTTTCTCTCCTTCGATTTGGCTTCAGGGGAATCGTTGGAATCTGGGTGGAGTTTCCGAATCATCCAAATCGAATCAAACCACAGGAATCATTTCGAAAGCTCAGCCAAAATAATCAAATCGATTATTTTAGTGCTTACCAAGAAAGCACATAAACTTCACCCAACATCTCACCTCGCTAAATGTACAGAGGAAGAGTCTCGGTTTTGCCGTCCATATCGGCTCTCCCTCTCTCCCAACTAAATCTTGTAATACCATCTCTCTGTATTCGCTGCTGCAATCGCTACTCCATGAAAGCTGTTCTTCTACAGTGGTCGAGACTTCTTTGTGCATTTTGTGGGCCTAAAAAGACATTAACATGTATTATATTATGCCTGTACTTTAGATTAACACGATGCTTCTTAGTGAATTTTAGGCCTAATGTCCAACATCTACTACATTAAAATATAGATATGATCCTAGTTTTGGAATTGATGATTTCGATTTCTGACTTTCAGAGATCGAAATCGGATCCGAGACTCTTTTTTATATGTCGTTTTATAATTTTTATTTTTAATAGAATAATTTAAATTAGTATAAAAATTTATAATTTTATTTTAAGATTCATATCGGCTCTCCCTCTCTCCCAACTAAATCTTGTAATACCATCTCTCTGTATTCGCTGCTGCAATCGCTACTCCATGAAAGCTGTTCTTCTACAGTGGTCGAGACTTCTTTGTGCATTTTGTGGGCCTAAAAAGACATTAACATGTATTATATTATGCCTGTACTTTAGATTAACACGATGCTTCTTAGTGAATTTTAGGCCTAATGTCCAACATCTACTACATTAAAATATAGATATGATCCTAGTTTTGGAATTGATGATTTCGATTTCTGACTTTCAGAGATCGAAATCGGATCCGAGACTCTTTTTTATATGTCGTTTTATAATTTTTATTTTTAATAGAATAATTTAAATTAGTATAAAAATTTATAATTTTATTTTAAGATTTCGATCAAAGTTTCATTTTGAAAAGTTGATGTATTTCCATACATATAATAACATGCAAGTGAATGAATTGGTGTAAAAAAAGAATAAGAATTTTAGACTAACTGTTATTTGGTTATTGAAAAAGATAAATATATTTTTTATGTTTTAAATTTTAAATAACTAAAATCCCCCTGTAAATAATCATTAATTGAACTTTTTGTGATGGCAAATCGATCATTTAACACCCTGGGTTGTTGGGCCAACCAATCAGTATTGGGCCAATGGTCGATCTCGGGCCCAAATATTTGGTCAATGGTCAATTTTGACTATTGTTTGTTTTAATATGATCGGTTTGAATTGGAATCAGAATCGAATTGTAATCGTTGGTTTCAGTTCCAATTTTGCCCAGTTGGAATTGGAACCGAACCATCCAGATCTACTTTTGGTTCGGTGCAAACCAACGAACCGTTAGATCGATTTGGTTTCGATTTCGTTCCAATTCGATTCGATTCGATCGTATCGTGGTCCCGCCCATTAGGATGTAAGTTATCATTCGTGAGTATCGTATAAGCCAACCTGAGGCTGCTATAAAAGGGAAAACGTAAACTCCCCGATCATGACTGATTCCGAGCAGCAGGAGCCATAGATCAGCTCGGGGCGAACGCCGCCAACAGCGGCCCCCTCACACCGCTCAGCTACCTGAAGCGTGCCGCCCCCATCTACGGCGACTGCCCCTCCGTCGTCTACAACCTGGTCCCTGACCACCGCCGCTGCCTCCGCCCTCTCCTCCCTCGGCATCTCCCGCGGCGACGTGGTACTGTGTCGCCCGAACCTTGCGTGTCCCAACTTCTTCCTTTACATTTCCCCTAAAAATTCATAGATCTTATCTTCTTCACGCTTTTTTACTTTACAATCTGATCCTGATGGGCATCTTCTGGTGTAAAAATCCGATCTTTCTAGGTGACGGTGCTCGCCCCCAACACTCCGGCCATGTACGACATGCACTTCGTCGTGCCGATGAGCGGCGCCGTTCTCAACACAATGAACACCTGCCTCGATGCCCGTACTGTCTCCGTCCTCCTCCACCATAGCGGCTCCAAGCTCGTCTTCGTCGACGTCGCCTCCCTCCCCCTCCTTCGACGGCGCCCTCCGCCTCTTTCCCGATTCCCTCGAACCGCTCCGAGTTATCCTCATCGAGGCCCCGCCTGTCCAAAACTCCACCCTCACATATGAGAAGCTCATCGAAAATGGGGACCCAGAATTCCGGTGGGTCCGCCCCCTGACTGAGTGGGACCCAGCGTTCCTTAACGATACTCCAGCACCACGTCCGCTCCACTGCCACCGCGGCCTCTTCTCAACACCATCAACTCCCTCATCAATTGGTCCGTCCCGAAGCGGCCCACCTACCTGTGGACCCTTCTCGTGTTCCACTCCAACGGGTGGAGCATCGCCGTCGCAAGCAATTTTGATTTATTTTTAATCTTGGATGACCTTTATTTGCTCATTGTTGTGCTTCCACCCATATAATAAACAAACTTTAAAAGACATGAGGAATTATTGGCAAAATATGCTTTATTTTCTTCTGAATTTTACAAGGTAAGACAGAGAAGAGCTAAAACAAAACCAAATTTACTCCCAATCAAGTAGCTCTCGCAGATACCTAAACAGTATCAAAACACTGTCAAATCCTTGTGTCTTACGGAGTTCAACATTTGCACCAATCACAGAGTCTCAGCGATAGGCAACAACTGAGACTGCAGCTTGAGGTCCACCTTGAATGTAGACAAAGACGAACCCTGCGCCAGGCTCCAACACCTGCAGCCATGGTGGAAGCTCGTACATATTCTTCTCCTGCGTCTGCGAGAGGCCCCAGAGAGGCCCTGCGAGGTTCTCGATCTTCAACTTGAGGTACGTGATCCGCTCGCCGCATGTGTTCTTGACGGCCACCTGGTGCCGGTAGTAGTCCTCTCCTTGGTACTTCCATGTATTGGTTATGGTGTGCACGAACTCAACGGCTGCTTCTGCAAACAAGAATCGACTTGAGAGCTTGAACAAGTCATGGAATGCTCAATCACATCCTTGAGCAGCAACACTACTCACCATTGGGCTTTGGATTTGGCCCTGCTGATTTGTGTTTAGAACCTGCAATTGTATCAGAGCGCACACATTTAGTTACCTTTCTGAATTACCCATTCAGCATTTCAACCTGTCATCGAGACACGTTGAAATGACCTGCAAAGCTCACATCCTTGAGTTCTCTTTCTCGGACTCTAGTTTACAGCGAGGAGATCAGTCATGCAATGGATTACCTTTGTCACCTTCTAAACCGTCCAACGCCGCAAATAGGCCGACCAGGGGAGCGTTTCCGGCGATGGAAGGCTCGGTCTGCTCGTATTTGCACCGGTCATCGTAGAATTCGTCTTTCAGATCAGGGCCTCCGACCAGAGCTCCTTCGATGACGTTGGGGTTGCCGTCCTTGTTGACGTACCAGTAATCGAACCCATCGATGCATCCCACAGCAGAAGGCAGCTCGAATATTGATGGAACCGAAGCTCCCCTGTGGTGCACATGAGTGGGATAGTTCCATCCGTAGCCAACCAAGTAGCTAATGGACTTTGGATTCTTCCCCAGAATGTAGTCGGCCTGATGAATTGCAGCAATGCAGAAGTTGTCTTTTACGAGGACTTCTCGTGCTAAGGAAGCAAAACTTTCTGCTACTAATTCGGAATACTACTAAGCCAGAGATATACTGTGAAGTAGAATACCTGAGACTCTGCAAATTTTAGTAGCATCTCGGGACTGATTTGGCCATCAGGGCAGACGAGGTTAGCATTTGCCATTCTCAAGTAATTGGAGTAGACTGCCGACAGAAACGCTGCCGAGGAAACATATTGCAGGTTTTGCCAATCATGGAAGTACAATAAACCCCCTGTTCACGACATCATAATCATGCAGCTTAATATGATACAATGACGTGAAAGGATGCTGGCTACGTTAGAAATGGAAGTAGATGAGCATGTCAAGAAACAATCTCGTTGTCGATGGAAAACCTGGAGTCATTTCGACGTTGTCACCGTTGTTCTTCTGGAGGCACGAGCATAGGAAGAACTCAGCCTTTGCCTTGTATTGATTGAGTGTGGCATTGCAGGTTTCACCACCACCCCTGACCAACACCTGCAAGAACAGAGGTTCTCGTACAGACGTCGCATGTGAAGCCATGATTTCCTGATAAATCTGTGTTGTGTACCTTTGTCAGAAGGACCTGCAAACCAGCATACTTGTTGTCCCATGAGAATTCAGTAACAGCCCATCCAGTTCCTCCAAGGACGACAGCATTCTGAGCTACATAGTTCAGGTAGGACTTGTCGTCCGTTGCTTCAAAAAGCCAAGCAGCAGCCCACAGCAACTCATCCTACACCATTAACAAGTGCATCAAAGCTTCGGCCATCGACATGGTCGAACTCTAACAAGGAATTCGATCACATCAAACGACAGATGACATAGTGGGGAAAGAAGTGAAATCGTTCTTACGGAGTAACCGGAGGAAGAAGGATAGTACTTGCGAACAGAGTGAACCGAATCGTCGTATCGACCACGGTATGTGTCAGCGAAGGAAAACAGCTGCAGCAACATCAGATATTGATCACTCAAGCTCATAATAAGAGATGGTGGTTATCACCGTAGTTGATATCTTTACCTGCCGTGCATGCAAGAGGAGGAGATCGGAGTACTTGGAATCGTACGGTCTGAAAACTATGGAAGCTGCAGCCATCGCAGCAGCAGTCTCGGCTGCCACCTCGGAGCCTGGGTGCTCGCAGTCGACCTTGTATGCGGTCCTCGGCGTCGTCATGTCCTCCGCCCTCTCCCAGCAGATATGGTCGGAATCTCCATCGCCGACCTTTTCAAGGCTCACCACAGGTTGTCGAAGTAAGAAGAGTGCTTTCCAAGCTTTCATGTTGGTTGCCGAGTCATTACCTGCACCCAGAGGAGATCGGGTTGCCTGTGTGCTTTGACGAAGTAATCGGTTCCCCAGCGAATGGCATCGAGAGCGAACTCTAATTGCCCCGCGTCAACTATCTCTTTCTCGAACTCGATCACGCTCCATGACAGCATCGTCACGGCGTATGCCATCGGCAAACCAAATTTCACATGATCACCGGCGTCATAGTAGCCTCCTACCAAGTCCACCTGACAAGGAAGGAACCTCGATTAGGTTGATCGAAGCAACCATGATGGAATGCAACGATGAACTAAGAGACTGACCCCTTGGGTGTAGCCATCCTTCAAAGCAGAATCACCTCGCCATTTCACCCTCTGATCCGCCGGCAACTTGCCCGACCTCTGCGCCTCGAAGAACAGCAGACTCTTGGTCAAAGCTTCCCTGTAGCTGAATCCATCTGCTGCGGCAGAGCTCAGCGAACACCCAAGCAGCAACGCTGCCAAGGCGAACGACATTATCGGCCTCGCCATTGTGCGCTTCGGTGGGGAACACAATCGAACACAAATGTTGCCGAAACCTGTTTTGGTTCGAGTCTTATATAAGAGACTTTAAGGAAGAAAGAAGGTAGGATGCATGTCGGAGAATATGTGTTGCACGTTCGCATTGCGGATATTACAGCCATCCACGTATGGAAGCTGCTTGTCAAACGCAGATATTTTAAGCGCATGAAGTGCCACAGAGGAGGCATTGGTTGGACTGTTCTAGATTTCATTCTAAAACGGAATCTCAAAATTTTGTTTTTATTAATTTATTTGTTTTCTGTTAATATTCTTCTATTTATATGACGTTCTAATTGGAGTCGTTGTTTATGATTACACATATTAATTATTACCCCCTAACTTCTGTTTGGTTTTACACTGAAAAAAATCTTCTTCTCCTTACTTCTAAGATTATCTTTTCTGAGAAAATCAATTTTAAGATTTTTTTTTACAAAATATATTTTCATTTTTATGTTTGCTTGTGATATTCGATCAAGAGAATGAATTCAACTATAAACCTCCACAAAAGATTGGTAAAATTATTCCGATTGATTTCTAAATCTTATTATTTAATTATTATTAATGAAATTAAATTGAATTTTATTATTGAGCTTTTACCCCATGAAAATATTATGACACTTGAAATTGGTAGTAAAACTACCCTATCCAATATCATGAGTTTTATGTTAATCTCTTTATGTTTTTTTTTTTTAATTATGGGGACTTTAATTCATATTAATGATAATATTTATGTTATTTAATATCTTTTGAAATAATTATAAGAAAGGGTTAATGATAAATTTGTATCTGCAATATCATATGCAAATTATTAATTTCTAAATTTTATTAGAAATATGAAGATTTGCATCTCCTACTTATAAATATGAATTTATTTATATTTTTATTGGCATAATTATTACCAGCATTTAACTATACATCTTGTATGAAATAAATTACACGTTTATTCATATCATCATGATTTTAATATTAAAATTAATATAACTATATAATATGTCATGATTGTCTTCATAGAGGTATAGATAAAAGAATTATTATCCTAATAGGGAGATATGTTAGGTTATAATAGGTGTTTGACCAATGATAACTTAATCTTTGTAATAAGTGATCCTTGAAAAATGTTTAATATGACAATAATAAATTTATTAGTCGACTCAGAGGCATATTAAAAAATAAGAAATAGAAAACATGCTAAAAGTTTCGTAATTACGTGAGATATATGGTTGGATTTGTAAAGTGTTGATCGATGTTTTTAGATCAAATTGATTTTGTATTTGGTTGAAACTATACTAACTTGTCAAGAAACCATTGAACTTAAACCAATACTAAATTGGACATGTTAGAAAGCTAAATCAATGATCTAAAGTGGGCTTGGGCAATGGTATCATTAGGCCTAAGCAGTAGTACCGCTTGAGTCGATCGAAAAATATTTTTTGTACGGTTTCGATGATAGTACCACCCATGCTAGCAATAGTACCGCATAGGATGATGGTAGTACCACATAGGCTAGTGGTAATATCGCTAAAGTCTTGATTCATGGCTCTGTTATGATAGTAGTAACATTCGGTACCAACGATGGTATCACTAGTATCTTGAAATTTTAGGAATTTGAATTTTTAGTAAGTATTTTGGAGTTTATAAATATCCTACTCATGCTTGCTTGATGGAGCACTAATTTTTGAGTACAAAGGTATTGTAAACTTTATCTTTGAGTATTATTTAAGTCTCTTCCTTCTTCTTAAGTTTAGAAGTGATTTTAAGTCGTTGGAGGTGAGATCTTTTGTAAAAGCGTGAGTATGGATGTTCTCCCCAAAGTTTGTTAAAAGGAGAAGTCCATATAGATCGGGACAATTGAACAACTATAAATCAGTTTGCATTTCTTCTGTCTTGATTTGCTATTGCATACTGATTTACTTAAAAATAATCTTTACTCATACTTTTTAATCATATTTTTAATATACATTTGTTAATCAAACTTTTAAAATCGAAGAAATTTTGTTATAGCATTAATTCATCCCCCTTCTTAGTGTTATTATGATCCTAATAATAACATATAAAATCATGATGTTTATATCAATATTATGTACGGTGGTTAAAGTTTGAATAAAAGGAACTTAGCTTAAGACTTGATTAATTTAGTTTTGACAAAAACTATCACACTAAGTAAAGTTTAAATCTCTAAGATATTTTATCCATAGTATAAATAGCAAACAACTTATTTGAGTAAATATTTTATATTTTAATATTTTTTAATAAAAACTTTATGATGGATCGGTAGAGATTTTATTCTAAAACGAAAATCTCATAATTTTATTTTATTTAATATTTTAATTAAATTTATTGTCTATGATTACAAATAATCATTATTTTTTGCCCCTATTAGTTATATATCAACTCTTCTATATAAAAAAAAATCTATTGCTTGATTTTATACTGTCAAAAATCATAAATATCTTCCTTGATTTTTTTGCTCTTCTTGTGTTTGTAATATTAAACCTGTACCAAATTCTTCCTTAAGATAGCTTGTAACGGTTTCAAATAATTTTTAAATCTTATTATTTTATTTTAATCAATAGAATCAGATTTAATTTTATCGCTGAGTGTTTACCTCGTAGTACATCCTAATTAATAATCCTTAATATTATAAAGGGCTGCTGGAACTATATATATATATATATATATATATATTTATTTATTTAGGATCTAGAAACGCCTTTGGATGTGAGACATGATGTGTGATTTGACATTTTCACACCCACTGACATGCGTGGATAACAAATTGACTTACTTCTTCACCGCATGAAATTTAAAATTAATCGAAGATATAAATATCTATTAATCTTCGCTATCATCTTAAATTGTTTATTAATATTATTGCATCTAAGTCAGATAAGACAAGGTCAATGATTTTATATTTTAACATAAACTAATTTGTCATGCTTGACTTGAGACATTAAGAGAGCCATGATTGAAAGCGAAGTAATTCTCGAATCAATTGACCCAAACCCATCTAGATAGAGAGACGTAACCAAATCACAAAGCAACACGTGGCTGTTCAGACACGGCCTCAACAGGAAACCCCCTCCCCCTCCTTTCCCAGAAACTTCCCCTGCACGCGTATTAATCGTTTAGTGGTCATGGTTGGCTGCAGCATATCCTATGCGTCCTCCACGGACACAGAGGGCGAAGAAGACAAAGGGAGAACAGACGTGTGCCCTAATGGCCATATTTTTCCTACCCAGCGTAAGCCAAAGCACACACGAAAGGTCTACTCTCACACAAAATCTAGAAGGTATATGACTTGTGAAGAACGTTTCTCTTTTAGTCTATAAATACTCTGTTATGACCTGCTGGGATCAACGAAGAAGAAGACTGGTGCATTCCGAGAGTGCCTTCTTTGTGCTAGTTTCCTCTGCTTCTACCTCTACTCCTCCATCCCTAGGCATGATAGTTCACAGGATGGCGAACGGCTACTACGGCTCTAAGTTTGCGACGGAGGTGGTGCCGCCAGAGCTGGTCTCGGTCGTGAAGCGCAAGGCAGCGAAGGTATTAGACACGATCGAGGAGGAGGAGGAGGAGTTGGAGTTGATGGAAGATCTTTCCGGGACTTGGGAGATCACTCCTGCTGGAATCGATAGAGAAGGATTGTGAGTCGATGAACGTTGTTCTTCTGTAAACTCCTTTGAGTTCTTCTTTCCAGCCCTGTACAAATTACACCTGTGCTGATACTGAAATTTTTGTGGCTTTGCTTAGATTAGATGCTGCTTTGTGTTTGGTGTTTCGTGCTCAAATCTTGCTTCCAGATGTAATTGTGCTTTTACAGTACAGTGATTGGCAAAGAAGCTCATGTGGAAATTGCCTGATTCAATCGATAGGTTCCCCTGTTCTTACTTTTACAGTACTATTTCTACCACTGTAGATCAGATTTATCTGCAGTACAATAACATAATATTTGTCACCCAAAAATTCAAAATGAGTGTTTTGCAGAACGAAGTTAAAAAAATAAAAAATAAAAGAAATATTTTGCCAATAATTTAAATAAATATTACAAATGGTATCACATAAACATATCCAATATTGTACCCAAACATTATGCCACCGAATGATCCCTGTTAGTGGCTTCCGGAATCACTTGCTCAAGGTATTAGAATTAAGCCTCAGACCATCGTACCAGAAAAGAAGTATATATATATATATATATATATATATATATCTTTTTTCCCGATAGATAAAAACAGATCAAAATATGGAGATACTTGAATTCTGGATGCATCGCTGCAAAATGCTGGAATATACCTCGGAGAGCGTCCCTGAGTTCCATCCTGAAAGGGAAAATAGCCAGATTAAAAAAATATATAGCAGGAAAATATTTTGCAGCCATCATCAGAAAAGTAGAGAAATTTTGTAGATTAAAACATCAAACATTCTTTCCAAGACTTGGGAGTGAGGAAAACAATTGTTGAGGTGAATGTAAAGTCAAACAAGAATGGGAAGGCTGCTAGAAATTTGGAGAACTCAAGACGACACCTCCACGCATTTTTCCTTTTTTGCCAATGGCTGCAAGGGTTCTGGATTTACTTAGCAAGTGAAAAGTTTTCTCAACAACAGTAAAGTAGAAAAAAGAAAAGATCACAAGTAGAATAACAAATGATTCAGAAAGATGTAGTCAGCATTCACGGGAAATGCTTGCTGCCATAAACATCAACTTTACAGCAAAAAATCTGGAATCAATTGTGTGATTGTTTGCAGCTTCTACATTGAATAAAACAGCCAGAATTTCAACAAAACCAGGGAACAACCACCAAACGTAGAATCATAAAATGGAACAGTGCGTCACAACCCCAACTAGGCTAATGAATAATCAATCATGGGCAGAGTACAGAGTGAGGAGCTATTCTGTGAACCACTGTAGCTTCCACATTGAGAAAAAGCCAACGTTTCAACAAAACAAGAGCATACCCACCAAAGAAAGAATCATAAATATGTAATGAATTATCGATCATGGGCAGAATTCAGAGGATTGTTATTGTACTAGTCTGTCCACACACGTGTAGGACACATGTTGATGGGCTTGGCTCATGTCCTTCGCTGCCAGCTGGTAAGTGGAATGCATGACACTGATCCTCTTTCATATAGTGACCACACCCAGCTAAAACTTAGAAGCTATACAAGGACCACAACTGAAGAAATAAAGATGATATAGGAAAGACCATTGTGTCTGCTTTGGTCGATGTTTATCCTTTCCATTTCTCTCTTGCTAATTACAAATTAGTACCCAGATCATTAAACAGCTAATAAGGTAATTGCACCGGCTACATGTATATGATTATCAATGACTAATCCAAAACTTGTTCCCCATTTTCTTCCAACACCAAATTTTGAGGGCAACTTTTACCAGACTACATCAGCAAAAAACAAGCTTAATATTCCCTCCAGTACCAAGTTTATATGTCCCTCTTATGCCAAAGTTCTGCTTCAACCAGGAATTTTCTACCTGCAATTAGAGAGTTATGGAGACAACCGTTACTCGGATTTTCTAGCTCCTTTATATAAGTATGCCCCTTGGGACTATGGTACAAAACCACAAACAAGGCTCCTTTATCAGTAACATAGCAGGATAGTAGTTTTCTCCTATCTGGAGCTCCTCAAATGATACATATCCAGATCTGATTTTGGAGATGCCAATAACTTATCCAAAGACTAAAACTTCTTGAATCATCAAGATGGCATTCAACTTGCACAGCTGCTACATGTGCAGACTGCTTTGCAATTTTCCGTTTAGCCTAGAGCTTGAAACATCACCAATCCAAGGTTCTGCGTGAAGATTGAACCACATCTGCTGCATCGACCAATTTGTCTCATTTTTCTTGTGCTAGTTGAAGGTTATATATTGTGTATCACAAATATGAAAGTATTTGTGCCCCAATTATCTGTGTGCTGGAAGGTTGGTTTAAGGTTCATTATGGTTTCTAATACTTTCCGAATCTTTTAAACCAAAACTTGAGTGGCCATTGGAAGGTCATGAATGAGGTCATTTTAGTTGTTGTCATTGACTATTATCACTAGCCATGACCAGGTTATACAACACATCTGGAGAACCCAGTTTCCTGCAGTTTAGGTGGTTTAAGAACGATAAATCAGGATGCCATGGTGGAAATTTTGGGAGGTTTATGGAGGAGAATGTATCAGCCCTCAGTAATTTTGACTGCCACTTCTATATGCATGTACATTCCGCTGATGCAACCACACTGGCTTTGTGTGTCCTAGACCAGCACAATTAGATGCAGCTATTGCAGGAGCCACTAAGGCGCATGTCTTTGCACCAAGATAGATGGAGGGCAACTAACCAAGCCAACTAGTGCCATACACATTGTACATCAATTCATATCTGATGTTCCGTAATTTTATACATTCATATGTTTTACTATTTCTACAAATAATAATTTATGCGCAATGTCTATAACAAGTTCATTTACAGACAGCACTGTTACAAAATTTAAAAGGTAGTTTGGTCCTGCATATGCACTTCAATAGATGAAAATTTGCTACCAATATGCATGCATCTACATTTAATTATGTGAAATCTATCTTCAAATATAACTCTATATTTACTAAGCAACACCTAGGAGAAAGTTGTTTAAATAAATCAGAATTGAAATAAAAGATTATTTTATTTAAAGGGACATCCATCTAAAACCACTCAAATCTAGCATTATCCACATCAACCATCAAAATAGAGAAATTTCACATCATCATATCCATTTGAAGTTATGCGACCTATGATGCCATAATAGTCTCATGTGTATCTATAATAACTTTGAGTCCCAATTTAGCATATTCATCGAATGGCTAAAAAGGAAGGTTAACCATACCACTAGTTCATTCGAACTAATGGCTGTTTACCATATCACTTCCTCTCTAAGCTTCTTACATATCATATATTCTGAAGGCTAAAATTCTTAGGTAGCATGTGGGGATAATCATAACAAGAAAACACATTTGTTGACTACACCATTAAAAATTACAGCACTCTTTGTTCCAACTTGGTCAACATATAAAAATTACAGCAAGAAATTGATCGATTTCAAGATATTTTTATAATCTGCATAGTTCCAAGAACTAAATAGTGCAGTCTGAAATAATAGAAATAAAGAAGTGTGCAATAAAATCTAGTTAGAAGTATTATTAATTCGGTCATATCAAAAAGAGCAAGGCAACCTAAAACTCAATAATCATATGGAGAAATGTGTCTGAGTAGTTATGAATGATAATAATCTATCTCTTAATAGAAACATCATAATATAACAAACACCATGAATCAAAATGACAAAACATTCAATGGCTTTCATTATCAGAAATGAAAGAATCTCAAGAGTAATGTCAGAGACTGTACCTCTCAACTCTTCTCAATCCAGATCTTCCTGCTCAGCCTCTGACTGCCTGTACCCTTGCTGACCAGAATTTCCGTCATTGCTATTACCACGGGCGTTGCCATTACCCCCATCACCAACTCCAACAACATGCCCATCCAGACCTTGAGTTGCAAAAGGCATAAATGGCCAGGGCAGAGAGATACTAAAACTCCTCTGCAACATCCCCGATCCTGGAGAATTCCCCTCTACAGAAGCCCCAGCTGTGGACCCACCAGAATTCCCCACCCCAGACAATGTCCTCGCTGCAGGGGCCCCTCTGCGCTGCTCGTAGTCCGTATCGTCAGTAGGGAGCTCATACCGGCACACCGGACAGGAATTATGCAACCCAAGCCACGGCAAGATGCAGTCTTTATGGTAGATATGCTTGCAAGGCATCAACTTCGCCTCATTCCCTATCTCGAATGCGTCCTTGCAGACGGCACACTGGGCCTCGTCGGAGGCAAGCATCTCGGCCGAGATCCTGATGTCCGGCAGGGATTGAACAGCGGATTTGGCAGCCGGAGGCGTGCCATAACGATTGGGATCGTTCTCCGCGAGCTGCTGGATGAGCCGCTCGAGGCCAGGGCCAATAAAATAGTCCCCGAGGTTGCCGGCGCCGACGACGGGGCCACCCTCGAGAACGACCTGGATGTTGGCGCCACCGGACAGCAACTGCCGCATGTAATCCTGGAGGAAGAGCATCGGATTGAAAGGAGCGGGTCCAGGGGTGGGGGAGGGTTCGGGGGAGCGGACGGGGCCGACGAGGTCGGCGAGGTCCCTAGGGCTGCGAAGCTCGAAGTTGCCGGTTGGAGACAAGAGAAAGGGGAGGGGGGATGGGGAGAGGAGGAAGGAGTCGTAGCTGCCACGGGGAATGGAGAGGGGGAAGATGGCGTTACGGATGGGGAAAGGGGCGGGATCGGGGCTGGGAGGCGTAGGGTCGACCTCCTCGAGGAATCCACCACGGCAGATAGGGCAGGTGATGTCGAGGGTAGAGGAGGGGAAGATGGCGACGTTGCGTTGGCATTGGTGGCAGAAGTACTCCTGGAAGTCGGAGCCGGGGCCGGCGGAGGACATGGTGAAGGGGTCGGGAGAGGGAGAGGGAGAGGCAGAGGGAACTTTTGGTGGCGTGAACGGAGGGCAAAAGGGAGGTTTTGAAACGACCGAGGGCGCTGAAAGAAACGCACGAGACTCGTGTCAAGCGACAGCACGATACCCACCAAAAGTAGCAACCTTACCAAGAGCTGAAGACATTGAATTCCAAATTATATATATATATATATATATAATTAATTAATTATTGACAATAAAACATAAATTTGTTCGTCGCTATTAAAAATAGTATAATGATCTGTAAATTTAAGAATGAAAAATGGTAGAATATCATTACTGGGATTCCTTTTTCATAATTTAGAAAAAATTTGTTGGCAAAAGGCAAAAGAGAGATCACTAAATCTTGTGCTGAAGAATTACTAATAAATCTACATGATAATTAAGGTTATTTTTCCATATTTTAGCATGCAGAAGAAGAGATGACGCTAAATTTATAGCTAAATAAATAAATAAATAAAAATATCGATAAACCTGGTTCGAAATGTGAGGCATGTACTCGACACTTCTATGTCGCGATTCGACGCTCGCCATTCCCAAACGAGTGGACTCGGATTACCACGAGCCGCACGAAGAGCCACACAGCTTTAGAAGCGCCCGCGCCCTCTCCGTTCATGGCGACGACGAGCTTCTCCCCCTCCGCGGCCGTTCGAGCCCCCTCCGCCTCCTCGTTCGGCCGGCATCTCGACCTCAGCCGCCGCATCCGCCTCCCGCTGACACGCCCTCCTGCTCCGGCAGCTCGGTGGGGGGCGCGGCGGCACGTCGCCCCTTTTCGCCTCCCCGCCAGGAGGCTCTCCGTCCGCTGCGGCGCGCTCGTCCAGATCGACCAGAGCGAGTTCCCGACTGAGGTGCTGGGGTCTGATATGCCGGTCCTAGTGGAGTTCGTCGCCGATTGGTGCGGGCCCTGCCGTTTGATCTCAACCGTCGTCGAGTGGGCTTCCCAGGTCTCTTCTTGTGCCAAACCATTGCAAGATTTCTCCTTTCTGTTAATTGTCGCGTTATATCAGTATAAAAATCGATTTTTTGGGGGTTGTGTTTTATGAGAGATTGAATTCAAAGGGACATGAGCATTTTAATTCCTTTTTGTCAGAAAATGATGCTTTTAGGCTAAAATAATATGCATTGAATGTAAGATGCACGTCCAAGATTGTTGCGAAACCAGTTTTAGTAGATTCTCAATTAGGAAGATGCATAGAACATCGAGATATTGCGTGACAAAATATTTGTTGTTTTGTTTTATTAAAGCCTTCTATTGGTAGATGACAGCATTTTAACCTGTACTGGGTTGAAATGATTCTTGTATCTAGAAGGAAGCCTCCTTTGTGGAGGAGCCAAATCTCTGGGGTGATCGATGGAAATTGGCTACTGTGAGACCTCCCATCCCACAAACAACCACATCATTCGATTCTGTGCCTTTGGACAACTGTGATTGCGTTTTTCCTGTCCTTAATCTCTAATCGCCGCCATCCCAAGTCCATCTTCCCCTCTTCTGCTTATAAAGAGGAAGTAGGTGTCCATGTTCTGCCACAAGCAGCTTATGCCTTACAATGCTTCCACTACCATGCCGCCCCCTGCTACCATCAACTCAAGTACTCTCCTTCCAACTTCTTTGCATCTTCCCATGGAAGCTAATCCCTCCTATGTTCCCACAGTTCAGGTCATCCATCTTCCTGACACGAATGAGCACTTCACCTACTTCTCCTCCCGTGTTGTTGTCAGGTTGGGGAGCCAACAAGGCATAGTGGATATATATCAATTTCTCTGTAATTTTAGCTATTAGGCCCATAATTATTGAAGTTCTTAGTTCCATCACGATCGTGCTTAGAATCAATGCTAGGTAAATTAATTTTGATATTCCACGTTAGCCTTACACCAAGATCTTTGGCATGTTGTTACTGGTGTTGCCACAGTATCTTAATTTGATATCTCATTGTGTATGACATGTAAAAATTCATTTCATATGCTAGAATAATGACTAAGATATGAGAATGATTCTCAATTGTGTTCTTATTGCTCCAGAATTGATGAGTGTGTATGATGGTGCCGGGTTATATATTGTCAAACACTGGTGCATTATCTATTCAAAGAAGTGTCATAAGTCTATATCGCAAAGTTACATATTAGGATTCTAACCTGTGAGATAATGATATGGAGAAGCTATGACTGTTGTTACTTTTGAGATTTAGATAGAAAATGATATGCAGTAGTTCCATGGCAGAACTTTAAGGAGTGTCGCAATAATTGCTGCTCTTAAGCTATGATGTCCAAGAGCTAATCAGCAGACATAACTGAACTTTTTTGTTATGTTATTAGTACCATGTAATCAATCTTAAAATAATGCTATTTAAGTTTTAGTTTCCTGAAAATATAAGAGTAAAATATGTGGAAACATGTTATAGATCTGTTCCGTTCAATTAGAACTAATGTTGATATTTGAAAAAATATAGATGTACATGAAGAATCAGACAATTATTCATCAAGGATAAGTAAACTGCAAAATGCTACATTTACTGAATGAGTTCATTGGATGATAGTCTTGTATCAGACAAAAAGGACCAACATAAGTTGTCCTTGCAATCATTCTCTTTTTTGTTTTTGATGTGGAGTCTCTTATTGGTTAGAGGATTGAAATGATGTATAACATGCATGAGTGCTGTAATAGGGTTAAATTGAGCTGGATATGTTGTAAGTTTGTATGCTAATCTATTAAATTCCTCGCTGAATTCCTAGATCTAGAACAAAAATTATAGTATGTAGATATCATAGTTTCTCCGTTGGATCATGTAAGGTTTAGCCAGTCCGTTGAAGTGAACCAGATTTGCAAGTACATGTTTATCTGATTCACATTGTTAGCTAGAGATGCATATTGACCCACTTTCTTCCCAAACATGCATAACTAAGAACAGATACTTCAGGTTCCACTAGTTCCTTGAAAATTTAACACTTTATAATGGAAGACAATATGCAAAGTGTAATCATTGCCTATGAATAGGAAAAGTTTTAGAATATTTCTTCTCTATTCATGTCTAGCTATACGATAGAATGATCATAAAACAGTTGTTGTCGGACAGTTCCCTAGGAGTGAGTACATACCTGAACCTAATCTAAATGCACTGACTGGTCACTGATTTAAGACCAATTGAACTTGTTTTTTAGTGATATTACCTTCAATAGCTTCAATCGCAGGAAAAATTCCATGTAACCAACCCAATAGTTGAGATGATTGCTTAACGTTCATGTTATACCAGCAAAACTACAGCTCTAAAGGTTTGCTTGATATCTGCTTACAATTTGATCACATGTTTCAGGTACCTACATGTTTCTCAAAAACTAGTGTGTTCATGTATTGGGCATCATAGTTTTACTAAATGGTGTAAAGTTTAAATTCTCTGACTGGAAATTTGAAGCTTTCAGGAATACAAGGGCAGATTAAAGGTTGTCAAGATCGATCATGACGCAAATCCTAAGTTGATCACAGAGTACAAGGTTTATGGCCTGCCAACGTTGATCCTCTTCAAGAATGGGCAAGAAGTTCCAGAAAGTAGAAGGGAAGGTGCAATCACCAAAGTCAAGCTGAAAGAATACTTGGACAATTTTTTGGAGCCCACATCTGTAGTCTAATCTCTTTCAAGCTCAAGTACACTGTTGAATCTCGATGACCCAGACATCTGTAGTTCCTCTTAAAATTTCATGTAAGCTGCAGCCTCTTGCTTCAGGCTTCAAATGAGTCCAGGAAAAAGTTCCCTTCCTCTTGGAAATGCAAGCTGGCCTCTTGTAAGACCAAAATATTTTTCTGTACACACCTAATAAGATTTGTACTGTAATCTGCAGTTGTCTTTTGATGGCAGTATGTGGATTAGTTGTATTAAATATGAGCTTTGACAATGTTGAGCTTAGTTCAGAGCTGGCACTTTCCTACTTTAAGAACAGAGTTCCTTTTGGTGATGTATGGGAATTACCTCAAAGGTATGCGTTGTAAAACCTGTTTCTCCTTGTTCACATCTCATGAATACATTTTAGGCAATGCCCCTTTCTCAAAGAACAGTGGACAAAAGAACAGAATAGATGGATCTATCCATATGGATTTTAGAAAGGAATTATGACATAGATTGCTGATCAAATGATTGCTCTGCTGCCATCAACTCACTTCAGATACTTCACTGCAACCATTTGTTATGGGGGATTCAAGTCAAAATTGCAAATTTTAATTTTCCATAAATATTAATTAAATGTGGATTCTTGAGGGATTTTTTGGAGTGAGATTTTCAGGAATGTTTGACTAAAATTTCCTCATTTTTATGGAAAAAAATCCTCATAAAAAGTCCTCCAATATCTTGTCATAGATTGTGCAAAATGCTTTGTTTATATGGGCTTTTGGATGTACAAACTCTTCAATTAAGCTTCTCAAATTTCATAGGAAACTCCTCGTGGGAGCAATCTATGAATCACATGGTACTGCGGCCTCAACTCCATCAAAATCCAAGACTGTCCAATCTATCAATCACTTTCTTGTGGATACTCGACATCGTTGGTCTCCCGACACAGTCGAAGTCTCCTTTTTCTTTTCCTGTACTTGAGAAGTAGGATCTGCTCATCAACTTGCTAATTCACAGTTCCAATGGCTTCTGGGCATCAACGAAAGCCTTCGAGATGGCGAGGATTGCACTGTAACAACTGTGGTCGTGATGTCTCATCCTTTCTTTTATCTTCGGAATCAAACGATGCCTAAAACCATCCCTTTCTTCGGTTAGATAAAAAGAAAGGATGATCGAGGGCCCGAGAAAGATCGATATGCATATGTACTAATGACTGTTTGGGTGTGGTTAGTGTTTCTGCTATTCGTTAATGCATTGTTCGATAGGGAACAAAGGCAAAGTTGTGATGATTACCGATATGTGTTGTTTTAGTTCCAAGCGTCTTCACTGATGCTGGAGGAAAGGCTTGAGATGGCGGCTTTCACTGTCACTGGGCTTCGAGGACTACGATGTAAAGATGAAGTGATGATCATTAGTGTGTGTTGTTGCTTTAGATTCAAGTGTGCCTTCGAACTTTGATCTATGAGACTCATCCAACTGCCAAATGTTCTTTCAGGGAAGGAGGAGAAAAGATATGTTTGTCCAACTCGAACGTTCGTATTGATGTGTGTGTGTGGTTTACACGCAGCCAAAACTCATGAAGAGGGACAGTTTGGCTAAGTCGATCCTGTCCATCCACTTCGTGTATATTTTACTTGAACGTTGCTTTAAGATTAACAAATGTTTGGAATGCACGACCGTTGACTTGACTTCTTTCTTCATGGAAATACCATTCCATGCGATTGTGTATGATGAGATGATGAACGGTCGTTATCTTGTTTCGTAAATACTCATCAAATAAGTCGTTATCTTTAAATTATTGAGTAATGTTTTAACCGTAATTTATATTCCATGGAATATTAAATATACACATGTATTCCTCTCACCAATTAAAGGTATTTGGTGAAAATGTTAGTCATTTTTGCCCTTTTTCTTGCACAGTAATTAAAATAAGTCATGTCATAAATAGCCCACTTCCTCTCTAACCACCTCTATTTCTCTCTCCCTCGCTCTCTCTCTCACGCACACACACAAACGCAAAGAAAGGTTCGAGATTTGCCGGCAATGGTGTCTTGCCTCGGATCTCCGATGCCAGTGGCGCTCTCCTGCTTCTGGATTTAGCGTCTTGTTCGAGCTTTATTATTTGTTGTTTTCGTTTGGTTTGAGATCTTCCTCGTTCTTTTCGTAAGATTGCTCAGAGATGATGGCGAATCCGCGATGGAATTCTCAGACAGATGGATATGACACTGCGATTTGGGCCGCCAAGATCGCTTTTTGCTTCCTCGGCATCCTCTCCTTCGGCGCAGCAGCCAGGGCCGCCATCCCTGCTGCTGCCGGGGCGCTGGCCTCCGCGGTCCCTGGCTTCTGGGAGTTCCTTCGCTCTTGGCTCGCGCCTCCGTACCTTTTCATCGCCGTCCATTTCATCATCCTTGTCATCTGGAAGCTCTCCGATCAGAAGCAGGAGCATCACCAACACCGCGAGCAATGGGCGGCGGCGGAGCGCATGGCGGAGCCTGATAATCCTGCAAAGGTCAAATCTTTCGAGCCTTTGCATATTTCTCCCGTGCCCATTCTCCGGAAACCCTCGCCGGAGATGTGGCGCGACGAGATCTCGCCGTCTCCGACAACACCGGCTGTCCGGGCGCCGGATCCCGGCGAATTCTCGACGTCCGACGCGTCGTGCCTGACGACGGAGTCCGGAGAGATTTCCACCGCTTCGTCAGCGTCTGCGGTCAAGAAGAGCGCCGAACCGGAGTCCATGAGCAGCCTTACGGTGAAGAAAGATGAGGACGAGGCAGCGGCGGCGGCGGCCACTGCGGCTGGGACAGCGAATGACTCGATGGAGGCAACATGGAAGGCGATCATGGAGAAGTCGCCTCGGGCAGCGGGGGTACCGCCACCGACGGCGTCGTCCGGGCGGGGCTCGAGGCAACCGGAGCCCACTCCCTCATCTACGGGTCAGGACGAGTTGAACAGGCGATTCGACGATTTCATCAAGAAGAATTACGAGCAGATCCGATTCCTCAGCAGCCGGCGGCTGTAGTTGGAGATTGTAAATTACTCGTTATGCTAGTCTTCATCTCTTCTCTTTCTCAACTTAATCTTCTTAATAGCTCGTTAAGCCCTTGTAATGAAAGCTTTTAGTGTAGGGAGACTGCTGTGTGCTGCTAAAAATCCTATTTTTAAGGTAACTACTGTATGATGCACTAGCCAAAACTAGTTTACATCTGTCCTCTGCTTCAACATTTTTAGCCTTTCATACGTAGAACAATCCAATTTTGGATTCATTTCCTCTTTCGTATGTAGATCTTTCTTTCTGCAAATGTTCTGCTGTATTATTCTGAGGGATGACAGGTTTGTGTTTCATTGCCTTGTGGGATTGCAGGTACTTCTGATATGCTGAACTTATTCTTGACTTGGTGCTGCTGATTGGACCGGCTGGTGACTTGTGCTGATAGATGGGATGTTTGGTGGTCTTCAGTCTCACCTTTTGGTCTTCTGTTTGGTACTCTATTAACTCACTGTTCAATGCATGTTTGTTTAGTGATGGTACAGGAGTATATCCGGACAATGATCTAGAGTTCATATAAGCTTTTTACTTGCCATGTGGGTTTGCTGAATGTTTATTAAAGTGACCATATTTACTATTTGATGATGGCCATTTTCCATTTTTGGTGATGGCCACAGATCTTCATGGCTTGTCTTTTGGTTTTCCCTGCTGCTTACATTACATTGTACACTATGCTATACTTTGGCACTAGCAGTTCACTGGAAAATTATTTGAATCATATTGAAGTGTGATCTGAAAGGTGGGAGACCTTTGGAATCAGTCTTGCTGGTAATTCTCCTTTCACGTGAATTGGTGTAAAACTATCTAACTTGCTACCTCATGATTAATTTGTTTTGAGGAAAGCATTAGTATCTCAACATGTTCGATACTCTTAAAAAATTGTAATAACCTGTGAAAATTCTGTAGCTACCACATGCTATAAATTGCTGATCTAGTCCCAGTCTCTGTGAATTATGATTCCTTGAAAGAAGATATTTAGAACTGTCAGGCTCTCATGAACATCATGCACTGATCACTCAAACCAGCTGTATTTGATGTGCATGATCAACATGAAAGATGAAAATGATTGATGGGTAATAATTGGGTACAGACATGACTACTGCAAAGGTAGAATTTACTATGAATGCAGCTAAATTCACGTTAGAGATTCTCCTAAAATATGTATGGTTTGGGATGTTAGGATGAAATAAATTGGGAGTGTGATCTGAGCTTGGCTTTATAATCTGGTCTTATCCACAATGGCTGACTTTGAGACACACTGCCTCATGAATGTCAATATCTGTCACTCATTGTCTCTGATATCTTCCAGAATGACCGTAGTCTTGTGGTGATTAAGAGGCATAGCTTCTTTAGCAGTGACTGCTGATCATTGGCAACTGCAGCAGGTAAAGGGAACATATCTTCTTCCTTAAGACACCAAAAGTGGTTGCAGAATTTATTGGATTAGGTTGATTGGTTTGGTCTGTTCATATACACTTATTTGAAGACAATTCTTACTTATCAAATTGTCCTTGATCTATATTGCTGACCTTTAACTAGTTTTCGGTGGCACTACCTCATTAATGACAATTCTCTTTATTGTGTGATTTTACACTCATTTCTCTTTGAAGAAAACTGACTCAAATTTATTACTTACACCTCTTGAGGAGATCCTTTTGCGTAGTTCTGCAGCAGTATCTGAGTTGATAGCATCTGGCTAAAAACTAGTTTGTTTTTTTGGTATACATTATACAATGGAATGTAATCCCTTTGTCAAGGTTGAATTCAGCTTGAAGTGATTCTCACTTTCCTGTTGAGGTTGACAATACAAGAGTTCATTTTCTTAGATTGTGTGATCATTTGTGCCTCTCAGAGTTGAGTCTTGGTCCAACATGATGGTGACAAGTGAAATGGCATTCAACACAATTCTAAGTGCATTATCAAGTTCAGCACAACTCTTCCATTTCATGCTACAGTCAAGTATCACTTTCCTCTTCTGATGTTTTAACTAACTAGTTTTTGCAGACCTTTGGCATAATCATTGTCTTTATCACCCAGGTGATAAAGTAGAAGATGTTTCTTGTCTTATAAGTACAAAGTTGTAATAGGATTTTGGAGCTTGACTGATTTAAACTTGTCATTCTGTCTGTACAAAATGTTCTGTATCATTCTGTCTGTAAGTACAAAATGTTTTCGAGAATCATTCTGTCTGTTCTGTTAATGACAATTCATCTTATAGCATTATTTTGGCTCTTTTATTAATCGATGTTGAATTGCTTGTCACCCAAATGCATGTTAACACAACACAAGTGTAGGGTGTTGCATAAAGAATTGTAATGGAAGATTAAAACCAAAGAAGATGATTGATTTATCAAAACTAATCAGAAAAGGTGATACCTAATCTATTGTACTTGTGGTTATTGGCACAGTTTCTTGGCTTAGTACCGGATAAGTCTCCCAGCAAGATTGATGGTGACTATAGAGTGGCTTCAACAGAAAGAACTCAAAGCCTGTAGATCCTTATAAATGCACAAGACAATCTAAACAATAGCTCATCATGAGTTCAGAGAAATGGTTCTGAAACTATCAGAGGATGATCCATATCTTTTTCTTCATGTCGATGGTGGCCTCTCAGTACGATCTGATGTGTTTGTGAACACTGTCATCCATGTGTATGTAATTTGATGGATCGTGAACTGTCAAGCAACATACCAACCAATGGAAGGTGAACTTTCTAGGCCAAACAATCACGTCAAGCCAAACAAGTGATCAGAAGGCCATGAAGAGATGAAGGTGGAGATAAGGTTAGAAATAATTTGGTAAGCTTGATTGGAGATCAGCCATTGCTATCATTTCCCACCAGCGCTAGGACATCCAAGATGGCGTTAGATTTGAGTGATATATATATATATAT
>LVTN01000050.1:438470-455834 GCA_001649415.1 Musa itinerans | reverse complement strand
TGTTCCACTCGCGCATGAAACACATTGCCATCGACTTTCACTTCGTGCGGGATCAAGTTGTCAAACGTCAACTTCGTGTCTCTCATGTCCATACAGCTGATCAACTTGCAGACTTACTCACGAAGCCTCTAGCCCGCAAACTATTTTTGTTGCATCGATCCAAGATCGGTATCCTTGACAGGAGCTCGATCTTGCGGGGGCATGATAACAGAGAGATTTCCTCTGATAAAATAGAGATATCCTCAACTGCATAACAGATAATATTTCCTCAACTGCATGAGGAAATCTCTCTGCTCAGTTAAAGAAATATCCTCTTTCACCATGTATAAATAGACTTCACATGATACTACTTGAAATGTACTTTTTACTTTATCTTTATAAATTCATTCTTCATTCTCTCATTCTATCAGGTGGAACAGGAGTAGGTGCCGAGGCAAAGGAGAGAGGGTTCTCGACGTCGGCTCAGTGGAACAGGAGGAGGATACTGGGGCAACAGCGATGGCTGTAAGATCAAGGAGAAGTCCCAGGGGCAGGCAGTGCATGGGAGCCGGGGGAAGAGGGGTGCGTCGAGCAGGTTCAACAGCGCGTGCAAAACGCAGGGAAGATGGGAGTGCGCTGTGTAATAGAGGAGATCAAAGTTGCTATCACCGAGAAAATCTTGCTAAGGCAAGAGAGGCTCTAATAACATGAAAGAACGAAATGAAGATACGATGCTCCCTATTTATACACGGGATGGAGGATTTTGCTCAGCAAGATTTCTTCTTGCAGTTGGAAAAATTTTAGTTGCTATCAATTATGTCATAATTTCTAAGTCGCTGCTCCAATAACACATCCATCTTCCAGTATAAATCCAGAATAAATTAAAAGGTGAGGAGACCTGTTAGCATTATGTCTAATTTCTTTTGCTTTTATGCATGCCATGGAGAAGGCTAAGGAATGGATGAGTTTTGAAGATTGTCTGAGTTCTTCAGACTCGTTCAATCATGGCAGGAGTGCTAGGAAAGTGTCATTGCTCCAAGTCGTCAGCATGGACGAGTTGGGGAAGACTTGCATGATGAAGGATTCTATTTCAAGAACAGCATTGAGCCTGACTTCTTCTGAGAAATCGAGAGCAGTTTCAGTACCAACTACAACAAGAAGTTGTGACATTTTCTCCACTTGAAATGTACAAAAAACAGTAGAAAGCAGTCTCCGACTCTGATGAATGGATTCACTGCAAAACTCCTACTTGTGATTTTGAAATCACTCTTCTCAAGTAGTTCAAAGATCTCTGATAGCTGAGAAATCCCATGAACCAGAACTCAAACTCATCCACAGTCACTATCTGGATGTACTTTTGGTTAGGCTTCTGTGAGTTCTCACACAGGCTGGCTCTTCTCACCCTTCCTACTGGGATCAAAACCTGTGGGAAGCGATTGAACTCAGTTAGGTGTCAGAAACATTCTACTCACTGATCAACAAGTTTGGTTCCCAAGAAGAAGTACCTTGTAAGGAACTCTGACCAAATTTCCTCTGGGAGAAGTAACTCTGATCGACCTATCACTGCGGAAGGCGATCTTGTGAGTTGAAATGAAGAGCAACCCTGCTATGGGACCAGCTGTGGTTGACAGATAGCACTGGAATGCCTGCAGCAGCTTTTCTCCTCTTTCAACCGAGAAATTTTGTCTGAAAACTCTTTCGACACCTCCAGCTCGAAGGATCTTTGCACCCAAGCTCAATTTTCCCTTCACAGTCTCTGAGATTTTGGGCCCTAAACTCACTGCACTTGCAAAAAAATGACAAGGCTTCTTGCTTAGTTGCTAATGTTTGGCAACAATATTTGCCATGGAGGGAAGCTGTAAGCTTATTATGCCGTGAGCTTACCATGATCTTTGATGCCTTTCAGATAGCCGTCCGCTTTTTTGCTGAACTTTCTCATCCAATCAACAGGTGCATCCGCTTCTGCATTCCAAAACGATTCTGTGAGCTCCTAAAAGGCATCGAGGATAACAAGTAACTTCACATGAGAAAGATGGTATTACTTTGTTTGTACTGGGAGGACTCGTATGAGGTGGGTTGAAGACACAGTCTCTTGAGCTCCGTGACGACTGCAGACTTTCCACACATTTCGGCTGCATATCTGATCGACTGAACAGGAACGCCTACAGCTTGAGCACGGCTTGTGTTCTTCATGTTGGACCGAGGCACAGCTACCGCTTCCACTCTCCGGGAGAAAGGTTGGGGAGAGTCTATTTTCCAAGAGACCGGTGTGGAGGCCTTTTATAAGGCGAAGCAACTGCTGATACTGTCACCCCAACCATACTGCACAATGCGTGGAGCAGAATCAGCATGGAATCATCAGCCACAAAGGCATCCTCGTGAATCCAGAAACGAAAAGGAAAAGTCGATCGACAGTTCATCATCAGCCACCAGAAACTATAAAGAAAAGTAAAAGAAAGCCTCCCAAAGCCTTCTTTTGCTGCCTTAACCGAGTGAGCAAGTTCCGAGATAACATATCATACTGGGGCATGCCATGTGCTTCGATCGAATCAAGGCAACTCCACTCTCATTTCTTTCCCCAAAAATTTATCTGAAATCATCCTATGAAGCTCCACGACATCATGCAGCATGCCTGACACGATTGTGAGTCAGCAGCTTATTACGTAGAAGCTTTTCGGTGATAGCCTACGTACAGACTTCTTTGCTTGATCGGGGAGAAATATATAACAACAGTACATGAAGAGAATGAGAAGGAAAGCTATCGAGGCAACCTTCTGATGGAAGGAAAGTGGTTGGGATCACATCAATGGAGACAAAAAAAACACAAATATCAGATGCATTGTGAGACCCACCATATGTTTCTCCAGATTCCGCCTTGACTTTTGACTGTGAGACCAGCTTTTTGCCCAGCCATTCCCACTTGCAGGTGGAAGGCAATCTTAAAGGCCTTCCACTTGAGCTTGTCTCTCTCGAACTAGGAGATGCGCAGCGTAGATAAGATCTGCTGGGGCCACATTCAAGACCCAAGTCTGAAGCATTGAGATGTGCAGGTAACTGCTTACTTCTGCGGGAGAAAACGCAAAGCAACATGAATCCATGAATCCCTTGCTATTTAGACCCAAAGCAACAGTTAAACGACATCCAGTTCTAAGACTGCAACATCATCGGAAAAGGATGTAACAGCAGCTATCGGTTTCCATGAGCCGATGATGAGATTGCACGAGGAAAAGTGGTCCTTCCTTCCATCTTTCCACCGGGACAGAATTGGTGGCCATGTTCGCTGGGGTCGCCCGCCGTGTGCCACATGAGGTGCACCTACTGCTAAAATGAGAGTACCACCCACCATATATACCAACACCACGAGGGCCACCTGATGATGGCTGAGGAGGTTGCTCCAGGGGCTTCCCCTGTACTTAGAAACGAATGAAGTACTACTTCTTTGGGCGGCTTGCAACCTGTAGCAGATGCGTCGATGGGAATTCAAGACTTTTGTGGTGAGGAGGCCCATGTAAAACAGAATGATTCAAGTAAAAAAAATAGAACAAGTAAAAGAATCCTTTCGATTTAAGAAAACTGATATAGTATTTAAAACAGAATGATTCACAAGAACACTTACAAGATATTCTCAAGTACACATTCTCTATATCTCTTGCTTCATGAACTATGGTCCTATTCCTATTTATAGGACCTAGGGATAATCATCCCATAACTACTAGATCATGATTGAGGTAGTTATTGAAACCACCCTATAACTACTAGATCATGATTGAGGTAGTTATTGAGATCACACTGTAACTACTAGATCATGATAACTACATAGATAACTATGAATCAAATCTCAACACTCCACATTGATTCATAGTTGCATACATTGATTTGCGACATGAAATAAACATACTTTTGAACTGGAAGCGACTTGGTGAGGATATCCGTAACTTATTCATCTGTTCCATAATACTTCATTATTATGGCTCCACTTGCTACAAGATCTCGGATGAAATGATAGCGTATCTCTATATGCTTCGTTCTTCCATGAAACGTTGGATTCTTCGTCATTGAAATTGTAGCTTTATTGTCACAAAATATTTCTGTTACTTCTTTTTGTTCTTGATAAAAATCTTCAAGAAGTCTTCTAAGCCATATTGCTTGACAAGCTGCTGATGTTGCGGCTATATATTCTATTTCTGATGTCGATAACGCAATTGTTGCTTGCTTTTTAGAACTCCAAGATATAGCTTCCGATCCGAGGTTAAAAACATTGCCTGAAGTACTTTTTCGATCATCTAAAGCTCCTACCCAATCACTATCAGTGAAACCAGATAATTTACAATTAAAATTATGAGAATACCAAATACCATAATCTATAGTTCCAGCAATATAACGCAGAATTCTTTTAACAGTTCCGAGATGATATTTGCTTGGGCTATGCATAAACCTGGATACTACACCAACAGAGAATGCAATATATGGTCGAGTATGAGTTAGATAAATCAAACCTCCAACCAAACTTCTGTAGTATCTTGCGTTTGTCAGACTTGTACCATCTTCAAGTTTTAATTTCTCATTCACATTCATGGGTGTTGCTGCAGCTTTACAATTAATCATATTATATTTTTTGAGTAGATCCATTGCATACTTTCTTTGTGAAATAAAAATTTCATCTGATCCTTACTTCACTTTCAACCCAAGAAAATAGTGCAGTAGATCTAGATCTGACATTTCAAAACTATTCATCATGCATTTTTTAAATTCTGTTACAGAAGAGTTAGATGAACCCATATATATAATATCATAAATATAGAGACAAACCATTAGAATATTATGTTCATATTCCTTTTTTAGATAAAGAGTAGGTTCATTATTGCTCCTCTTAAATCCATTTAGAAGAAAATAATAATCAATTTTACTGTACCATGCCCTTGGAGCTTGTTTAAGTCCATAAAAAGCTTTTCTTAGCTTATACATCTTTTCTTCATGTCCTTTAACAAAAAAACCTTCAGGTTGATCAACAAAAAAACTACTATTGCAATTGTTTCTGCTTAAAACTGATTTGAAATATGTTTTCCTTTAAGCAAACTTCTTGCCATTTCAACGATAGTCCAATTCTTACGTTCAGCTACACCATTTTACTCCGGTGTATATGGTGCTGTCAATTCTCTGTGAATACCATTTTCTTCACAAAAAAAATTAAACTCATTAGATAAAAATTCACCACCTCTATCTGTCCGAAGTGTCTTTATGTGCCTATCACTTTACTTTTCTATAAGTGCCTTGAATTTTTAAAAATTATCAAATGTTTCAGATTTCAATTTCAGAAAATATACCCAACTCATGCGGCTATAATCATCAGTAAACAATAAAAAATATTGACTTCCACCAAATGATTTTGTATTCATAGGTCCACATAAGTCAGCATTAATTAATTCAAGACAATTAGATGCTCTCCATGCTTTTCCAATAGGAAATAGTTTTTTACTTTGTTTGCCATAGATGCATCCTTCACATACATCAAGTGTATTAATTTTAGGCAATCCAAAAATCATTCCTTTTTGACTTAACAACCTTAAACCCTTAATGTTAAGGTGTCCATATCTTAAATGTCATAAACTAGACTAATTCTTTTGAGTTGTGACAAGTGCATGCCTTTCAATATTTGACACAAAGTGGAAACATCTTGTTTTGCGTCATGCAAATATTTATTATAATCAAACCAAATTTTTTATCTTTAATAGTGCATGAACCATCACCAAATATTACTGAATATCTATCATCTATCAATTGTCCAACACTCAACAAGTTATGTAATAAAGTAGGAACAAAGAAAACATTATCAATGTATTTTACCTTCCCTTGATTTGTTTTTACCTCAATTGTTCCTTTCTCTTCCACTTGGATTTGCTTGTTATCTCTGAGTCTAACTTTCAACTTGTGAGTTTCATCAATATCTCTAAATATTGATTTTATGCCTGACATATGATTAGAATATCCACTATCTAGAAACTAAATATCATTTGAGATATCATGAACTTGTGAATGAGTCATAAACCACTTACTATTTTCTTCATTTTCCTCCACATAGCTTGCTTGCTTTTCTCTTTTTCAGTAATCTGCCTTTATGTGACCAAACTTTTTACAGTAGTAACAATAAATTCCACTCTTGTAATTTTTTTGATCATAATTTGATTGCCTTTGTTCATCATACCCATCAACCTTAACTTGAAATATTTTTTCTTCACTTTTTTCAAGTGACCTGTTTAACCTTACTTCATGTGCTTGTAAGGAACTCATTAGTTCATCAAATGAATATGTAGATAAATCTTTTGACTCCTCAATTGCGGTAACAACATAATCAAATTTCAGAGTTAAACTTCTCAAAACTTTTACAACAATTATATGATCAGGAAGATGTTCGCCATAAGATTTCATTTGACTAACAATTTCAATCACTCGAGAAAGAAAATCTTGTACCGATTCATTACTTTTCGTGAACAAAATTTCAAACTCACGACGGAGGGTTTGAAGTTTTACCGTAATCACCCTTAATAAGCCTTGAAATTCATTTTGAAGTATCGACCAAGCTTGCTTTGAGATTGTCGCTGCTGCAATTCTTGAGAAGATTATCTCATGTACAGCTTGTTGAATGAAGAATAATGCTTTTGAATCCTTCTTTCTATTCTCTCTCAGCCTGACTTCGTCATCTGGATCTGCATATTCATTCTCTATTAAGTTCCAAAGATCTTGAGACTTGAATAGAGTCTTCATCTTGATACTCCAAAATTCATAGCATTTGTCCGAGAAGATGGGGATAAGGGGTTGAGACATGGAATTACCATTGAAAGTCATAATGCCCAGTTCAAATTGAAACTAGGCTTTGATACCACAAATATTGAGGATGGAGGAGCAAGGAAAAAATAGAATACTATGATGTAAGTAAAAGAATCCTTTCGATTTAAGAAAATTGATGTCGTATTTAAAACAGGAGGATTCACAAGAACACTTGCAAGATGTTCTCAAGTGCATACACTCTCTATATCTCTTGCTTCATGAACTACGATCCTATTTATAGGACCTAGTGGTAACCATCCCATAACTATTGGATCATGATTGAGATGATTATTGAAATCACCCTATAACTACTAGATCATGATTGAGGTAGTTATTGAGATCACACTAGATCATGATAACTATATAGATAACTATGAATCAAATCTCAACACCATTTACGTTGCAAATGACTTCACCCACAAAGGTATTTCCATCATCACTAACAACAGTACTGTCGATGAAGTTGGTTTTATTGATTACAGCACTGCAAGCTTGCACTTCTGGGCGAGTACTGTTCGGAAGAACCTGACGACAAGGTATTAATCAATCTCTTAATATTTTCTCCGGAGAGGGTTCAAGAAAATCGAAGAACAAGTTTGACTCGATTACAATTCTCTCGCATTCACTCACAAAGTAGTTGTTTTTCCATCCCATATGTGTTTCATCACCAAGAAAAGAATACCAAGATCTATGTGGAATGTTGCAACATCCAATATGTCCCTCAAAGATCGTCTTATGACCGGAAATCCTTTTATCGCAAGAAGGCACTATCCAAGTAGGTAGTTGGTGGAAGCGGAGGGCCGTTTCACCACGTTTAGATCGATGCACTCATCGCGGAGAAGCCGTAATCTCCATGATGTTACGTCGCGTTTACTGAGTTCAGATCCATGCAAGTTCTGACATCTGCACGTGAAATTGATGTTCCTTTTCCTCGTTTAGATCCGTGCGAGGACCCGATGTGCGGCTCGGATGCGCCCTAGATCTGTCCTGCATGCCCTCGAAGACTGGCAGGCGACTGGAGAAGCACAAGAACAAGTCAATCCAACCATGGGGAACGGATAGTATGACTGAAAAGCCTGGTGAGCTATTGATTCACGACAGTGGCATGATACTGCTTGACCAGCGGACGTCCGCTCGCCATGCATGCATGGACCAGACGATGCCATCGATCCTTGCTGGTAGTTGAATTGAGATTTGACGAAAGGTGTTTTCCTTGATGCATCATGAACGCTGATGTCATTCTTTTTAAGGATGTTGTTGATCCGTCATGGGCTTCAATCGGAACTTTGATGGTAAATGTTACGATACTTTAGAATCGGAAAGAAGAACAGAAACAACAGGTTCGAGAACTTGATGAATCGTAAACCCACAGCAGAATAAGATCAAGACCATCAATACGATCGACGATCATCGCCATATGACCTTGAATCTGCAACTCCGATGAACTCTGCTTGATTCCGATCCACAGATCAAAGCTCCAACTTTCAAGTATATCGTTAAACCCGATCTACTGATTTCAGCTTTTACATCAACAAGCATGATCATGCCAAAAATCCTCTATGTATTCAGGATGTTTGGACTGCTGTGATATGATTTCTTGATCATCTCAACCAGAAGTAGGCAGACAGACCCCAGAAACAAGCTTCTTACAGCTAAATAATCAAAATAATATGCTATATAGATCTCGTAAAAAGTTTCAAATACGTAATGAGAGCTTCAAGCATGAAGCTGTTTATTTTATATGATGAGGAAAAAAGAGAGAGTATAACTCGGATGAGATTCTGCAATGCTGCAAATGAAGAAGAAGAAGAAGAAGAAGAAGGAAACATTACCATAGCTTCAATCTAAATCTGCAGCTGCTGGATCGAACGCTGATGTCGTCGCCGGTAGTCAAACTATCCACCACCACACTGCATCTCACGTTGAACGTCACCTTCCACAGCGTCAGCTTGTCAAGATTCACCCTCACCGGCACGTCGCCTCGGAAGGTTAATGGTAATACCCCTGCCAGTTGCTGCTGCTGCAGTTCCGCGAGCAACTCGCTCCCTACTTGTGTTCCTCCGGTGAGGAAAACATGCAGCACCGTCGTGTTCCTGTAGCCCTGGTAGAACACCGGAAAGCTCCCGGTGCAGAGCCTCTCGTCGGCGTACCACAAGCTCAGTTCGCTCCCCTCCTCGTAGTATATCCCGATCTTCCTGTTCGGGTTCGTTGCCGTCACCGCCACGTCGAACACGGCGCCGACGGTTATATCGTCGTCGTTGACACTGAATCTGGAGACCCTGAGGTGGTCCACCGAGTACTTGGGAAACCTGAGGCGGAACACGACGTACACGACACCGGCGGCGGCGGCGACCAGCACGATGAGGATGATGACTGCGAGAAGAGTCCAGCACAGACACCTGCCGCAGCGGCTCCTCCTCTTCGGCGGCCTCAGAGGGGCGGTACCCCCAGGAGTCGACGACGACACCGCCACGCCGCTCTTCTCCGATGCTGTGAAGCTGGAGGGAGAAATTTGCATGTCCACCGCATGGATTCTAAGTTGCTCAGCCATGTCTCAGCCTTCTTCAAGTGTTTGGCAACCACTGTACAACAGTTTGCCAATGAGACTCCACGCGCATTCAACGTTAGACTTTGGGTAACAAAATTGATTGAAGTTATAGCTGATATTGTCACAAACATCTTTCCACATACAACATTCATAGCAATAAAATATAAGTCCGCGAGATCTGAAGAGAGTCAATATACATAATATTTCTATATAATCTTATGTAAATTAAAAATATTTTCATGCCTACAAAGAGGAAACATATCGTCATGTCATAATAATTAAATTAATCTATGGAATAATCAATAATAGCATAGTTTTATGAAATTCAATGGATTAATGTCTAAACAAATTAAGTGGACAATAAAATTTATATATTGAAAATTTCAGAAATTACAATAACTGAAAAGAAAATTAAACGAAAGAAGGTAAAGTGGCCTACCTCTTTATCTTCAATAAGATGATCTCTCCTCGTTCTTCTCCGGTAGATAGACACTCGATGAGGAACCGAAAAGAATCGTTTGTGGCCTTTAAATAGGAGGTGACGGAGAACTCTCAAAAAAGGTAATAAATAAAATTTGTTTCGGATTTAATTATTCACTAATCAATCTAATATCTCACCAATCATGTTTACCCAAAATTTGAGTCACCGAGTAGGAAATAAATTAGATCGAATAAGAGCAAACCGTAGTTTCGAATTTTGCGAAAGGGAAAAATATCCCATTGATTATAGGAACTTTACATTTGGTGAGCGTGATGAACTCTTTCAGGTTTGGAGTAAGATTCATCCGAGTGGAAGTCAAGGGGGGGGGGGGGTAAGATTATAGGAACAAAGCCAGCTTCTCTCCTGTTCTTTTCTTGGCAAGCTTCTTTTGCTACTTGACTGGGTGTTGTGAGCGGAAGAACGGAAGTGTCAATGGCTTGTAGAATAGGGTAGCTTACATGATATTGTCACCTGGCACTGCACATCGTTTTCTTCTGTAAATGATATTGAAGTGTCTGTAGAAAGCTGATGATAACTCTTGTTTGATTTTGATTGGTGTGATGCGGTGAAAATTTTATGATGTGGGGGAAACTTTGGTGCAAGTGAAAAATTCTGTCAAAAATAGGTTTTATTGTTTGAAGAATATTTATATGTGAGATGAAGATTGAAAAGAAGGTTAAGATGAGTCCTATATTTGATAAAAATTGATTCAAGTTTGGTCCATACAAGTTTCTTAGTTAAATAGGTGTTGATTCTAATTGGAATTGGTCCATAACATATATTGAGTTTGACTGATATCCAAGCCAAATCATAGTTTGAGTCATACATGAATAAAGATAAATTTTAGGAAAAAGAATAACAACTTACATATATTGTATTTGATCTACAACTTAACAGGGATAAACTTTTGTGTATATATTAGGTTTGAATCATAACTTAATAAGCTTAACATCTTAGGCTTAACCTTTTAGGTTGAATCAGCATCAATTCTAATATACAGCTCTTAATTTCATGAATTCTGCACTCAAAGAAGGTGTGTGAGTACCATTCATCCAAGTTAGCATTGATTTAATTATTTAAAGCCCTTATGCACTGGCATCGGCAGCATTCTCTTAGCTCTTTATTGAAGGTAGGATTTGCCATTCGGAAAAAGTGCGAAGACCAAAGAATGGACAAGACTTAGGTACTACAGCAAAGAAAGCATTTGCAAGTTATCACCAAAATTGTAATGGTTTATGGCATCATCTTGAACTATTGTGCTCTTCAGGTCTTGCGATTTGGATAGGGGCAGCAGGAACTCGATTCCACCACTCCTTGATCCTCCTCACTAACTTCTCGCTGCTCTCTCTCCTCAGTGGCATCTTTCTTGTGTATACCTCCAGAAGCACCAGAGTGAGGATGTGGCTGAAAGGCACCAGGGTGAATCCTACTGCCACAATGACCATGGCAATAGCAACTTTCTGGGTTGTCTGAATGCAAATTCTTCAAGTTAAAAGGCCCAAGTAATTTTATCTGTGGTCTATTTTATAAATAAATACATCCAATAGCAGGTAAAATGAGTTGAAACTGAAAATTATTTGAAAGACAAACCTTTGGAAATGATGCTAAAAGAAGAGCTCTTAGCTTAAGAAGGGAAATGGTTCCTGTCCGAACATTTGTTTGAAGCTGAGAAACACCTTCTTGTAACATCAATAACAGCTCGACAGGGTTCCGATTAGGAGGAGGTGTAACTTGGAATACTTGAATTGGTTTTCCACCGCTATGGTGCTTATGCCAGAACATGTAAACAGCAGCAGATAAGAAAAAGCATGGCAAGATGTACCTGACCCAACCCCTGACATTATAGATCCAGAAGCGCCAGTTAAGGAAACACAAGTATAATAAAAAAGAAAGTAATGCTGTTTAGGACTGCAATTATAGAAATACATTGATGCAACATATTTAATGAACTGAATAAAGCTGAAATATACTTATTTCAACTTAAAGCCAAGAACAATTATGAGATTTAACAAGACGGCAGGGGGTACCAGTACCAAGTGCAGCAAGGGTTGATATAAAACCAAGAAATCAGAAAGAAAAACAACTACCCAAAATTCACATTTCTAGATTTTAATTACCAAGGTAAATACATGATCCACATAAACCTAGTCAATGCTTCATTACTGATTAAGTATAATATTTTATAGTAACAGGATAACTATTTTTCTCCACAATTTTTTCCTGTCCTCAGTGAAATCCTAATGGAGGAAAATGCATGGAATTTATCATATAATATCTACAGGAGTTAAATTCTTCAATTGTGTCTATATGAAGATACAGTAAGTTTTTTCAGGAATGAAGCAATACCTGTAAAGGAGATACAGAATCAAAAACAAAAAGACTCCTGATTTAAAAGGATCTTCCCATGCAGCTAAAAGATGGAGTAGTTTGCCAATTTCAAATAAAGGAAAAAGTAGATCCTGCAACAGAAGAAGATCGTACACAACTTTAACTGGTTACAACCATATCCATATGATATAAGTCACTACGACACTTTAAATTGAAGGCCATAAGATTTCCAGCTTTGTCAGTATATCTAGTATGAATTTCAGAAAGACAAACACAGACGGATATAAGTGATGACCCCACTGAAGTAAAATTGACCACTGCAGACAGTAACTCTCAGGGTCATAATTTAACATTTTTCACAAGAGAAAAGAGAGATGTATTATCCAGAAAGGACACCTACCACTAGTCCCAACCTGTTAGTTTTGCAGAAGTGGATTTCCTTCCAAGGCACAAAATTATTCTAAAAATTCATTTTTGGAATAAATTGAACCAAGGGTGCAGCCATCAATTTTGTTTTCTGATATGATGAAATGTTGCAGATCTAAGACCCTAAATTGTTGAGCATTCACTGAGAGAGTCCAAAAAGGTTGGAGCAGTGTATACTCATAGAAAAGAATATCATCGACACACATGTTCCGGCAATTAAATAGGCATTTTAATAATTTTCTTCTGCTGTCACGTCTCAACAAACTAACTTGAAAGTGTCTAGTAATATCTTTTATAATGAGAGGTTGAAGAACATTTGTATGTACCATGAGAGACCTGCTGAAGGATAAATGGCCACTAGATACACCAAGATTAAATAGCAAAAAAAAAAGAAGCCTGATATAACTAAGGTAGCCAAAGTGGAAAGCTGATGCAAGAAGTTCCACGAAAGCCACAGGGTAGTCTTGAAGGAAAAAACGAAAACATTTTGTAATGAGTAATAAATTGTTTTTCACCATGAAAAATTAAATGCCCAAGCAGTAAAAAAATGATACTTGCATGTTAACAGTCAAGAGTCTAAATATGGTCCATATACAGGATTTTTTGTCTCTATGGTCACCTGCAAGGTTCCAAATAGCTTCATTGTAGAATTTTAAAGTTGAAGGCCAAATTACTACTAAAGTTTAACTAACCTGAAGCATTCTCTTAAGACCTACATATTTGGAGTGCAGAAGCAAATACACTCTTTCTAAGACCTATATGAGAAAATTTAGTTGGAAGAAAATAAACAGGAGCTTTTGTCTGAGTAAATTTTCCAACAACTAAAATGAGATAAAACAGAGAAAACTCTGTATTATATAGCAGTATACCTTAATTGCAGCTAAATTTGTATCTATATCCTCCACTTTGACCTGATATAACGTAGCACTTGCTTCTTCAACTCTGCCAGAGTAACGTACTGATTCTCTAATGGCCAATTGTAGTGGACTTGTCTCACCAACATGGATATTACCAACCAAAACACCATTTTCTTCAGGATTATCTTCCTTCTTTAGTAACAAAAAGCCCATTCTTGTAAGTGTATATAATGAATCTGATAAAGGACCTGTTAATTGCTTTTCATAAGATGCAGTGACAAGGCCATCATGGTTTTGAAATCTGATCCGCATGAGCTCCAAGTGATTATATAGAGCTTCCAAAATCTTGTCACCTTTTGGAAGCTTTTCAGCCAAGTTAAAAGGAAGTATGCTCTTAAAATGTGAGGGCATGCCATGAAAAGCTTCTTTCACAGCACGAGATCTAAAGATACCTAGAGCTGCCTTAGAAAGAGATTCTGCCCTTTGAAACCTTTTAAGTTTGTACTTCCTTATGAATTTATTAGCACGCAGGACTTCCTGAATGATTGCAAACCAGTAGTCTCTGTGGGAATGACCACTAAACTCAAAGACAATGGGCTCGACTCTGCAAACAAATGAATCATATAGCAAACCAAGATCGATCAGTTATCAAGAAGTTATCCTCTGTTCCAATTAGATGAGGCCATAATTAAATTTGGCACTTGTTCACTTACACAGAATCCGACTTGCATATAATGGCATTATCAAAGAAGCGAGCACCCCATGGCCCAGTTAACTCACAATTTACCACCTGCTTCAAGTCCTTGGACAAGTCATATTTGGACGTGCCAGTGCCTGATGCTTCAAAATATAGGGCATGGCTGGTGAGTGTCAGCCTTCCTGCCATTAAAAACATCCTTCTGAAGCTTCTATGCTGATAAACATTTAACCTGCAGAAAAACAGATTACCAGGAGAAAGATGCTTAACCAGGCCTTGTGGATATTCTGGTGTGCTGCAGAATAGACTTAGCATCAACTTCTAAGATAATTTCTCCATCAGCAAGGCTAAAATTGAAACTCTGTAGTCGTCCATATATATGCTTCATTGATTTCAGAACCCTATAATATACACATTCCGTAAGTGTAATGTCATCAAGCCAAAAGATATGGCATCATAGTCAAATATATTCTAGAGAAATTTATCTGTTTCCAATGCAGCAGTCCGTGATCAAAAGTCGTAAATTCAGATTACAAACGTTACAATGCTTGCTAAACCAGTGGATAATAGCAACCTTATCATCTTAAAAAAGATTAATTACAAGAAAATGTCATCAAAATCTATACTCCGAAATGGAATTTGATCATGATAATTCATAACTTCAGTATAATCCATAAAACATTTAGTAGCACAAACCAAAAACATACATAAATTTTTATTGACCTAGAAAATGATCATGTAACAAAATATCATGACATGGCTATTCTTAGTGGTCAAACCCTTTTCTTATAATGCCTCATCAAAAAATAACATGTGGCATTGTTTACTAAGATGGTTAGGAATTGATCAAAATTAATAATTATAATATATTTGGGGTCAGCTACTTGGATATTTTCCATTCATTTAGTTCTATCAAGGGTCAAATAATATAAAGGTTTCTTATGTCTTCCCCTACCTCCACCTCTCATCACATAAAGACCATAGTTGATTCATCTTGTCTAACCAGTGCACCTACAAGTCACGTTTGGAAAAATATCATTTAGAATGGTTTTATACCATCAGAACTGTATTACTAGATTTATTGACAGTGACAATGGTTATATTATGCTCGCTTCATGATAATAATCTGCCCTTTTAATCGGAGTCAAATATTCCTAACTGATCTCAAATGTAAAAGAAAATAACAACAAACTGAACATTTCCTTGTATAGTGATCCAGAATCAACATGCAAAATAGTTGCAGTATCACCGTGACCTGGTATCAGCTCTCATCACATTTCCTTGTTTTATTATGCTATCCACAATGAACCATATATATACTCCTGGTAATTTTCTCCCCCTTTTTATGTTTACGGTAGTCTATGTCTGTCATAACTAGCGACAGTAGCGAACTTATTACTCATATTGCCACAGTTTTCACAGTCGTAGCATCTTGGAACAGAGTTATAGAAATCCAAGACTCCATGGCTTAATCGTTCCCTCATTGTCAAGATGCTTTCTTTCTCTCAATCATGTGTTTGTCTACAAGTATGAATATGTGTGCATGTTTATGTGTGAAATGGTCTATCAGATAACTAATGCAACATTCAGAATGTAGACATGTGAACAATCAGCAAGTGAGACAGCAAAATTATGATTATGAAACAGCAGCTAGAATTGATGAGTTATAACTCATGTTAGTCAACTTAAGTTACCAAATCATGAAGAAAGAACTCCTATTGACGTTCCTCTGACAAACAAGTAATCAACAAAATTCTCAGGAGAAATAAAAAATAAAAAGATATCAGATGGCGTACTTGTAGAGTCTTTTGAGGTACTTGTCATATATAAGAAAGTGGAGTCGGCCACCTGAAGAGCTAGTAAGTGCATCAAAGAGATTGTGCACAGTGATTGGATCTGCTACTAAAGCACAAGCAGAAACTATTCGGGCAAAAGCTTCCAGTCCAACAGTCTTCTTGCCATCAATCTGATGCAGGAGACAAAAATAAAGACTGATTTAAATTCATGTCAAAAGCAGAATATGAAAAATGATCAGACATGATAGTCAAAGTTATTAAAAAAGAGAGAGGATGACTTAACGAAAAATGACAAACCTGACTAGCCAATCTCGTCACACTTGCATAAAATAATGACCCCTCGTCGTCATTATCAACTTCTGGACAGTTAGAGAAACCATTTTCCTATTACAATTATCAAAATGACAATTAAATACTGCAGAAAGTTGGAGATCTCGACCACCAGATACAAAGGAACAATCAGGATCAATATACCGAACATTAAGCGATAAAAACAAAGGAAAAATGACAGAATAAAAGTAAAGATTAGATGCATAAAGAGTTCCTTCTCCTTTTCTACTTATATGCATAAATACTTATTCTTTTACTTTTTTTTTGTAACTATATTCGTGAGAGTGATCCAGTAGAAGGTTACTGTGATAGTGTTGCTAAGTGACTTGTAGTTGAAAAATCAAAGTAAAATATAGTACCAGAAAGCCATGTCATAAATTTGAGAGGGCTTTGCAAATACGCTGCTGTAAAAGTGGATAAGTGTCTCACATCGAGTAGGAATTCAGTCTCCGCATCAGGTGCTTCCCATGCAAGCATCATGTCAAAAGTTAATAGGGAAAAACCCTTATCAGCCAGATGATCTGGCCGCTGAGTTTCCACACGAAGAGCCTTGTGAGCACAGTACTCCACTAGGTTCCTAGCATAAGACGTTGGTTGATTCGAATGATCAGGTAGCTCATCTTCAAAAGACTGCTGCAGCTGCTCCACTGACAGGAGAAGAATCCTGAAACGCGAATGCCCATCAATTATCCCTTTTTCTTTTCCACAAGCCACAAAAAATATCACTACCTTAACGTGGTGACCAACCATGAACAACAACAGAGCAGGCTCTTTGTATAACTCAAAGCTAAGCCAAAATTTCAGCCCTCCCTGTAAAAGTTTTGTTCCCAAAATACACCTCCCTACCCTGCACAATCTTCTTCCCACTACGGAAACAGCTAGGAACCGAACCAATATCTACATTGGTCAAGGGAAGCCTTCAACAAAGACCAACAGCAACTCAACAAAATTGCATCATTGCATCTCAAGGGATCCAAAGGCAAAAAAAATTTTACCCTCCCTGTAGAAGTTTTGTTCCCAAAATACACCCCCCCCCCCCCCCCCCCCCCCCCCCCCCCCCCCCCCCCCCCCCCCCACCCCCCCTCCCCCCCCAGCCA
>LVTN01000050.1:417824-438367 GCA_001649415.1 Musa itinerans | reverse complement strand
ACCAAAGGAAAAAAAAATTTTTCCCCCCCCGTAGAAATTTTTTTCCCAAAAAACCCCCCCCCCCCCCCCCCTCCCCGCCCTACATAGACCAATATATCTGCTACATTGGTCAAGGGAAGCCCACTATAAAGATCAGCAGCGACTCGATAAAATTGCATCAAGATGGTCGCTGAAGTGAATACATTTTCCCCCAAACGAAAGGAGGGATACAGAATGGCAAGAGATGATCGAGAAGAAGAAAAGAAAGGCGAGAGCTCAACCTGGAGCACCGACGGATGACCAAACTGGCGACGGATGAGAGGTTGGGGATGGGACTAGGAACGGCGAGGTCGCCCTCCATCTCCGCCTCCTCTTCCTTCTTGTCGCAGCCGCCGAGAAGAACGAGTTCAAGAATCCCCATTTCGCACGGTCGTCTCGTTCATTCCCCGGCGATTCTTCTCCGGCTTCCGGATGTGAGTTGCTGCAGCGACCGTTGCTTCCTCCACGAAAGGTGGTTTCTTTTTTATCTCTCTCCCCTCCTGTAACGAACGAGCAGGAGGAATCCCCGCCATCACCACCATCTGCACCTCCGAACAAGCGACAACTTCGCGGATCGCGCAGATGCTCGACGAGCCATCGGAATGATGATGATGATGATGATGATGATTATTATTATTATTATTATTATTATTATTATTTAATAATTAAATAACAACAAGATATAAAATTAATTAATTAATTAATTAACCCCAATTTCGTTGGGTCGGTTTGTGTCAGAGACCTTTCTAATAAATGACTTTTTAGGGAAATAAACTATTGAATAGTCGATAAGCACTTGCTGCTTAATTAATGATTACTTTCAAACACTTGTGATTCAGTAAGTATGAAGCTTCACAAAATAATATTATTTTTTATTATGCCATATAATAGGTATACAGGCCAAATAAACTTAATTGGATATGAGTGATGCAGCAATATTTTTAATGGTAATTATCGAAATCTCCATAAATCGATGCCATCGGAAGGATGGCTCCAAAAGGAAGCGTGTTGGAATGGTAGCTGATGTACTGAATCACGTGCGTCGAACTTTTACGTGTCACGAGGCAGTGCGTAGAGGAACCACGAGTCACGTGCACAACTGTGTACCGTTGGCGTACGTGTTTGGTGTGTTCTTTAGTCGCGTGAGATCAACGATAAGTCGCCGCATGGTCTCACGACAGGGCTCATCCAACGGCTCTCATTGGTCAATATCTTTTGTACGGGCGAGCATATCGTTGCTTTTAATTAAACGTGCACGATACGAGGCGTGGTCGAGACGCCGTTTGGTGCGCGAGGGAAACGAGACTTGTCACCTATTCCTCGATTCCAAGGGACGTTTAACTGTTCAAAAGCGCCGCCTCCTTTCCCAAGGCTCCGAAAAGCGAGCTTGGCGGACCGAATGCGCTGAACTCGGAAGAATAAGAACAACAAGAAGAAGGCGAAGGCGAAGGCGGCGGCGAAAAATTAGGTCAGACTTCAAAGTCGCATTCTTCTTCTTCTTCTTTTTTAATCTTCGATGTACTACTAATCCGTCTCGTTAGTACAGATCAGCTTAAGATTTGAGCTACGATCTGTTTAATCCTAAGGATCCGTCTTGATTGCCTCCGATCTGACTTCTGAACTCTCCATTTTTCTTAGATCTTTGTGTTTTCGGTAAAATGATCGAACATGATGAATCCTATTTCTATTTTTGTTAGTTCGACTTTAATAGTTGTGTCCGATGCCTTTTTTGGGATCATTGTGATTTCGATCTTTGATTAGTTCTTCTGTTGTGGCGTTTACGGCTTATTTTGGGTTGTAGGATCGATGGCGAATATCGACATCGAGGGGATCTTGAAGGAGTTGCCGAACGATGGGCGGGTGCCGAAGACGAAGATAGTGTGCACTCTGGGGCCGTCGTCGAGGTCGGTGCCGATGCTGGAGAAGCTTTTGAGAGCTGGCATGAATGTTGCCAGGTTCAACTTCTCACATGGGACGCATGAGTACCACCAGGAGACCATTGACAACCTTAGGATCGCCATGCAGAACACACAGATTCTATGTGCTGTCATGCTCGATACGAAGGCATTTTTCTTCTCTGATGATCTTTGATGCTGATATATTTTCCATTTTAGTTGGTTTTTTAGTTTTAAAAAAAATTGAACTACTTCTAAGAAAATGTTTGATTAATGTCATGTTTATATGGAAATAGCTTTAAGTGAAGATCATTCGGCGCATTTTGCTGAATCTATTTTGTTTCAACAGATACCTTGTTCTAGCAACTGACCTGTTTTATGCGTTTCAATTTCTTCTTCTTCCTCTTTTCTTTTTTATCCAGTCTTGTTGGTCTTAGGGTGTTGCTTGTTGAGGCGAACCTTTTTTTTTTTCCCTTTTACATTTCATTTATGGAAATATTTGGGACTTTCAGTAAAATAAGTAGTTCCTCTGAAAAATTTGGTCATGCTGAAGATATAATTAAACCATGAATGTTCTTGGCTCAGTAATTGCTCATTTTCCTATATTGTATCTGGTGGCCTCTTTTGAATCACTTACAAAAGTTAAAAAACTGAAATTTTTTTGTCATGCTGGTGATATAATTTATACCATGAATATTCTTGGCTCAGTAATTGCTCAATTTTCTATATTGTATCTGGTGGCTTCTTTTGAACCTCATCTAAGATTGACAATTATTTCAGTTGGAGAATAAAGAAACGTACATGCATATTTATCTGTTAATGTTGTTTCAATATGCAAAGAAAATTGATCTAATATTTCTTTTCATCTTTTTTTTTCTTCATACGGTTAAGGCCATACAATTAGTTAAATTTGCCAGTTCTTGCTTTGTATCAGTTCTTATGTGACATGTCTTATAAAAGTAGGGTTGTTGGCTTAATGAACATGTTCCTCTTAGTAGTACAGACCCTAAAACGTATGAGACGCTTTCCAATTGAACTTTGTATCAGATGTCTTTTTCTGCAAGATTTTAAGCAGAGGAACATCAGATGTCTTATTCTTTTTTGTTTCCATGTATGTAGTAAACATGTGAGGATTTAGAAATTTGTACTTGAAGAAACAATGGGTCTTCAATTGTGCAACATTGGAGTAAATTGTCTCTTTCCATCTAACAATCAGCTCAAATCTAACTCATTACTAATTTTTTTCCTACAAGAATTCTTCATTTATGTTGTCAGACCCTTGAAGTATCTGCTTGTATCTTACTGTCATCACAGGGCCCTGAGATCCGCACTGGTTTTTTGAAGGATGGCAAACCTATCAAACTTAAGGAGGGACAAGAAATTACAATCACCACTGACTACAGCATCAAGGGCGATGAGAACGTGATTTCTATGAGTTACAAAAAGCTCCCTGTAGATCTGAAGCCTGGAAATACTATATTGTGTTCTGATGGTACCATAACGTTGATTGTGCTGTCATGTGACCCAGAGGCTGGAACTGTGAAATGCCGTTGTCAGAACACAGCAACATTAGGTGAGAGGAAGAATGTCAATCTTCCAGGTGTTGTGGTCGATCTTCCCACATTAACAGAGAAAGATAAGGAAGACATCATGGGTTGGGGTGTTCCAAACAATATTGATATGATCGCTGTGTCATTTGTGCGCAAGGGATCAGATCTTGTTACTGTTCGACAGTTTCTTGGTCCACATGCCAAACGCATCAAGTTAATGTCAAAGGTCTGTATTTTCTTGTCTGCTACATTATTTAAATTCCAAAAGCACACATGACACCACCAGGACTACCTAATTTTAGTTTAAGCAATGGTACCACCATTTCCTGGAATTTTGACTTTGTCAGGTCACCGGGATTCCTATTTTTGGCTTATTTTTTTGGAGGTACTGATTACAAACTGATATAGAGGCATATGTCTGAAATATAGTTGTCTGTATACATATGAAACATATACATATGTATACAATGGTTAATGTAGGAGTTCATCCAAGAGTGCTTGGATCAGGTTGATTTTGGAGTTTTGTCAAATTATCTTCTTGACTCTGCCCATTAAATCATCCTAAAATCAGTTTTGCAATATATTATTTTATTTTTTCACAATTTGATTAATAGACAAGATATCTTCAGTCTTTAATTTCTGGTCTGACTGATGTTAATAAGTGTTTATTAGGCTGAATAACATATCATCATTTTGAAACCTCTGACAATGGATCTCTAACCCTAAAAGTTGGTCTTGTTGTTACCATAAGTGTTTGTTTGAAATCACCTATGCATATTAAAATCTTAACAATGTACACCTTTAGTTTCCTTCTGCATAGATCTCCTTGAGCATTATTTTGAAGAGTCCCTGATGCTCAATCCATGAGCTTGTTTCCTTTAGAGATTTTCTTAATAGATAATTGCTGTTGACAAAGTAATCTCTGGTTTCTGTTGTTATTTGTCTATGTAGGTTGAGAACCAGGAGGGTGTCATAAATTTTGATGAAATCTTGAGGGAGACAGACTCTTTCATGGTTGCTCGAGGTGATCTCGGAATGGAGATACCCGTTGAGAAAATTTTCCTTGCTCAAAAGATGATGATTTACAAATGCAACCTTGTTGGGAAGCCTGTCGTCACTGCCACCCAAATGCTTGAATCCATGATCAAATCCCCCCGCCCAACACGTGCCGAGGCTACAGATGTTGCAAATGCTGTTCTCGATGGCACAGACTGTGTCATGCTCAGTGGTGAAAGTGCAGCAGGTGCCTATCCTGAGTTGGCAGTGAAGATTATGGCTCGTATTTGTATTCAGGCCGAGTCCTCACTAGACTACAAAGCAATTTTCAAAGAGATGATAAGATCTGCACCTCTTCCCATGAGCCCACTGGAAAGTCTTGCGTCATCAGCCGTCAGGACAGCCAACAAGGCTAAGGCCAAGTTAATTGTTGTCCTGACTCGTGGTGGCACTACAGCCAAATTGGTGGCCAAATATCGACCAAGTGTTCCAATTCTTTCAGTTGTTGTCCCTGTGCTGCTGACCACAGACTCATTCGATTGGTCTGTCAGTGATGAATCACCTGCAAGGCAAAGCCTCATTTACAGAGGACTGATACCGTTACTGGCTGAGGGTTCCGTCAAGGCTACAGATTCTGAGTCGACAGAGGTGATCCTTCAGGCTGCACTCAAGTCAGCAGTGGAGCAGAACCTATGTGAGCCAGGTGATGCTGTTGTTGCACTCCACCGCATTGGCATTGCCTCTGTTATAAAGATCTGCATTGTGAAATGATTAGCAAATCAACCAGGCATGCCGCAATTCAAATTGCTGCTAATGGCTTCCTTTTCTGGTTTAAAATAACAGTATATTCCAAGCTCGGCCTGCTTTTTTGCAAGTTCTTAGTATAATGGCTGGTCATTGGAGAGACTCCAATTTTAAGCCAATCGTTCCATGTTTTATGATTTCCAAAAACCGTGCATTCTGGCCTCAGGCTTGCCAATGCAGACAAACTTATACTCTGTTTCTTGACATTATTTTCGGTAAACGTGATTGAGCAATGTTAGCATACTTGTTTCTGATCATCGTGGAGAGTAGGTTAAGCATGATGTATTAGAGTTATTCCTCGGTTATTTTTTGACATGTAAATTATCCTGGAATTCTGGGCTTGTTTTGCAGAGGAGGTTAACATTCAGTTCGGTGCAGATGCAGTCACAAGCGGTATTTCAAGCTGATTAAGGGTGGGATTCATGTGGCTGTGATATCTAAATTTGAGGTGAATAATAATGAAAGCTTAAGAGTGATGAGGTGGTAGAAATATATATATTTTTACTTATGTTGGAAATTCTCTTTCATTTTGAGGCTCTTGGAACTACTGAATCATTAGGCAGTAGTTTGACTACAATTATGAATGGGGATATGCTTACAGACAACATATCAGGTGAATAGAACAATCTGTCACAAAGCAAGAAATTAGCATGATTTCCAGTCATCTTGCTTAATGCGGTGGACGTCTCTTTGACGGCGAGGATGATTCAACCAAGAGAATCCCAGCCATTCTGGGCCGTTGGATGGATACCTCCGTCGATTGGTAGAAGGGGAAGTTTATGGCAGGTTATAAAAGCTCATGCATGGTTGAAGCCAAATCCAATTAATGGGTATTCCTTATATTTCACTTAAGCGGGTCTCGGCTGATCCAATCCGCTGCGTCCCCACGACCTTAACGGGTGGACGGAGATCTTGACCCGAACTTGTTGTACCGAGCCATACCGGGTCTGAGATGGTTTAACCCGATCCGTTTTGGAGTCGAACGTCCCCCAGCTCCGTCGTTGTGGGTGCCTAAGAGTTCGAGGGGGAGTCGGTTCGTTACCTTAAAGAAAGCTCGTCCCGCACCCGCTGCCGGTCGAATTCGCTGGCGATCTCAAGCGATTTCTTCGGTCGTCGCCTGGGGTTTGGATCTTTTCTACCTTTCTCGAACGATTCTTCTCCTTTTTCTTTCAATGAACAAGATCTTGGTGCTAATTTTGGCAGAGATTGGGCGTTCTTGTAGAGGATATATTGGGTTTTCGAGGATTCGGATCCGGAGTCACGGTTTGGATCTTGTTCGCCATCGAAGCAGCGATCCCTCTCTGGGGATGAACTCGTCTTCTTGTTGCGTCTCCTGGATTCTCCCGTTGCTCTATGACGGTGAGCTCCTCGTCGATCGATCCTCCTGTGCTTTTCTTATACCTCGTTTGTTCGTTATTGTCGGTCTCTTTTTCGTTTCGATTCATTAGTTCGTAATAAGGTCCCCTGTCGGTCATCGGCCATCCCGATCCCGATCCCGATGACGAAAGGATGTGAGCCCTGGTTCTTGATTTGGTTTTGGGATAAGTAGTTTGTCTTAGGCGTAAGCCCAGTTTTCTTGATTACATTATTAGTTCTTGAGACTTGTAGGTTTTAGGTACTATGTTCATTTGGATTTAAGCCAAATATAATAAGCCAGTCTTACAGATGCTGAAAGTGTAGAGCGCACGTCCATCTCGACATGCACGTCTTCTGCCATAAATTTTTTATATATATTATTTTCTAAGTACCCAATATGCATATCCATAAAGCATTTGTATTATAATTTTTTTATTTTTAATCTTAAAGATATCTGATGATTATATAAGACTCTTAATGTCACTCATCCTATTTTTATTATGTGAATAATAACTTTATCGATCTCTTTATCTTGTAAGAGACCTAAAGCTTTTAAGGACTTCTTATCCATTTAATTTATTGATCTCGTCATATTCTCTAGAAACATTAAGATTATATTTTATATATTTAGTTTTAGTCTTACATAATATAAAATCTTTAATTTCTAAGACTTACCTTCATAGCTAAAGCTTATAATTATCTCTACTTAAGCTCTCATTAACTAAGACAATATAATCAACAAATAACATACATCATAAAGGTCTATCAACATAAGTGACTAGTAAATTCATCCATTATCAATATGAAAAGATAGGAGCTTAATACAGATCCTTAATATAATCTCATGTTAATAGGAAACTCACTATACACATTTCCTATAATTTCTATAATTTTGATCCTTAATATAATCTCATGATAGAAAGCTCACTAGACACATTTCTTATAATTCCTATAATTTTGATTCATGCTAGGTGTATCGGATATAGAGCTTGTACTACGTGTTTCTTCGGAGTCTCACAAACCATGTTATATAGACCCCAATATCCAAACCTTGTATTCATACTCAAATTTTGTTTGGATCTACTTTTATACGTAGCTTTCAAAATTTTAGTAATGCATCAGTTGCTTGACCTGCCAATAACCATATCAATATTGTTTTCATGTAATACACGTATGGGCTACCTATGGAAAAATCTCAAAGCACCAGAAGTTTCAAGAAGATTCCCAAAGGAATGTGTCGCTCTATACACGTATGGGCTACCATTTCTGTTCGTCAGATGCCGTTCACCTTGCAGGGGAGAGAGAGCGAGAGAGAGAGAGAGGTCGCACTTTGTTGGTGGAATTGAGAAAGGTGACACGGCGGCGGCAGGAGATCCCTGCTTTATGTTCTAAATTTTGGAGCTTTATGATACGTGCGTGCTTTAGCCGAGCCGAGGAAGCTTGCAGGAGCTGTGACTACATATAATCTGCAGAATTTTGTGTGTTCTTTTTATGTTCGCGCGACTTAGTTCTCACTAGCGGCGCAGACCCTGGAGGGCGGCTGGCATGACACCATAACTCTGATTAGGACACCCCGTCGATACAACTTATTGGTACCACCATTAAGCCAGCCACACAACATCCAAAAGAATTAAATACTGCAAGCAGTAAATACATATTATGATTCGTGAAAATAACAACAGCGCCCATCACCTAAAAGAACTTGTCGAGAAAATAAGAGTATTAGCCCCTTCACCAAAATTTGTCCATCAAAAAAGTACAAGATACATACCAACTTTGTTCCTGGCCCTCGTCCATATGCCCCTGTGAGTTCCACCACGTACCACGTTTCGGCACATATAGCATATTTGGAGCCACAGTTGGTGCCGAACTAGAATTTAAAATCTTTCTTCTTTGATTTCCCTTCTTTCTCCTTGCGCTTCCTCTTGTTTGCAGCCTGCTGTAGTAGTTCAAAGGAACCCAAAAGGTCGGAAAAAAACCCCTCCGAATATCACTAACACAAAAAACTTATCATGCAGAAGAACCAGACGATGAAAAATAGTACGATACAAACCTCTGCAACCATGTCACTGAAGTCCTCCTTCTGGTTCCGCAACTTCTCTTCTTCCCGTGCTTCTTCGTACCTGTGATGATACCACCAATTATAATTTAATTTCCAACCAGGTGAAGAACACCCACTTTATGAACCAACGTGTAAGCTTTCTCTTACTTGGCCGCCAAAACGTCATCCATAACTTCCAGTTCCTCGGGCTGTATTGTGACATCCACTTTGTCCGACTTTTGACCTCGTAGAAGATCAACCTATGGAAGGTGATAAACAAAACAACAAAGCTAAGGCAAAACAGACCAGAAGCATCCCAAAGCCAAATGATACAAATCTTAATTAAAATTCAATTAGCATAACCACTGCCAATTAATACGTATTCACATAAAAAAGCTTCTCACCCTCTTAGCACCCATCTTCTCCTGTGCCCCAAGCACATACCTGTTCAAGGAACAAAAAAAAGCAAGACCAACACCAAAGTCACATATGCTGCTCTCGAATTATAATATATTTATTACCAACCTGAAAATATGACAAGGATAGAACTACTCACGTGTGAGCCGTTCCAAGCAGTGTCCCAGGAGCAATCCTTTCTTCTTTCTCCTCCAAAACCTTCAGATAACAAAGAAGCAGCGTTACAAACTTGACAGCTCAATAAATGAACAACTAAATGCACAATCCATAGCAAGCCTAGGCTGGCCAACAGGCCTCTTTAAGCCTTGTTTTGGTCCACTTTATACCCATTACCAGCATGGAGGATAGCCTAGAACTGCCTTGATGTCAAATTAGACAAAATTTAAATTTATTTACTTGATATAAGGGTTTCTCGGGCTCCTTCCTTTGCTGCTTCCGAAGGTCGATAACATCAGGTGTCTCAACACCGGTAGGAGTGCTGAACAATGAAGCAGTGATTTAAGAAGATGCACAACTGGAGTTATGAACCAGGGATAAATTTCAAAAGGAAAAAAAAAAGAAGAAGCGAAAAGAACCTAGAAAGGCTGTCCACAGATTGCATGCCAGCTTCCAGTTCCTCCTCTTCCATCTCTTCCTCTTCTTCTTCTTCTTCTTCCATTTCCTCCTCCTCCTCCTCTTCCTCCAAGTCTCCCCAATGCTTGCTCCGATCAACTGGCTCTTCCTAACATCCAACACAAAGGTCTAATAAGGTAACAATGCACAAGCATCAAAGAAACTCTAAAAACATGGTCAATGGTTTTTATTTCTCAAAAATAATACCAAAAACTATTTGGTAAAAGAATACAATAGTAATAATATTAAACCTCCAATACTTAAGTTGCATAAATACATCAAACGTATACGGTATACCCCCTAATACATCTCGTAATGGGATCTTTCTGTTTCATGAAAAAAAAAAAAAACAGGGACACTGACATACCTCGTAATTGAGTTGTTCTTGTTGTTGAACCCCAAAAACATCACCATATAATGGACGCCCATACTAACAATTAAACAAGAGAGGTCATTTCAAAAAGGAAAAAAGAGATCATGTAATGTAATTCATGAGATGCAGGAAAAAAAATCACAATCACGAACAGAGGCAAACATACTTCGTCAACAGGGGGTTTGCCCCAACCACCAGGATGATAGCCAAAACTAGCTCCTGGAGGAATAGGTGCATTTAAACCAGGAATTTTCAATTGTGGATAGGAGGGTGGCGGGCCATACCTCTGTTCAATAACAGTTCGTAAGTATATATTGAAGAATGAAGGCAAGAACTAGTGGGAGCAGTAAGAGTTAAGTTACCTGCATATTAATCAGCCATGGAGGCGGTGCACCATCAGGCATACCAAGTGCCTCTTTCAGCTCCCGTGACAACATACCTGGCTTCATTTCCCTAAGCTTGACCTATGCAGTTACAACGAAACAAAAAAGGGCTAATTCTACCATATGTGGAACAATCAAGACAAGTGGAATACCATATGTTTAGAAACTAATACTATTAAGGTCTTTACCAACAGCAACAAGGATTCATCAAAAGACTATACCCAAGAAAACCAAATACAAAATATTCTTATTAACTGTTCACAATTACAGATGTGCCTAAAAGATAGAAATGTACTCAATATTTATTTTTAGGTGATATAAGTAAATCAGAAAAATAACATCTCTCGAGGTAAGGCTGTGTATATTACCCCCCGCTGAATCACACATTCGCGACAACCTGATGCATTATGACACTCTTTAAGGAGCTAGAAGTTTGTCAACTTGGATCAGAAAGTTGAAATTGCACCTTTCAGTACCATGTTATGTGAACTGCTCATTAGATTAAAAAAACACTATCCTCGAAAATGTGAATATAATCATCTATTATTGAATCTAGAACTTTCTCAGTAAGTGGAGCCAACAACCAAGAAACAAACATCGCGAAATGGTCGAGGCAACTATTAAGTTTAGTAAAAGCCACAAACCGGTGCAACGTAGAAGCACAAATAACCACATAAATGACAATTAATTGCAGTTAAAAGTACCTCAAACTCTTTTCCCTCGAAATAGAGATCACCAAGTGTCGTTAACTTTGGTTTAGTCTGATACTTGAAGAAGGCATCATGCAGGACCTGCAAAAAGGGGAAAACAAAAAGGGGTCAGCGTTCAACCAACTAAAGAAAGGCAAGGCAGATCTGTTCACATAGCTTAAGGAGCAACATGAGTTGCCCAATAACAAAAATGAGACCAATGACAAGATGTTTAGAGCCTATTGTTTGTAGAAACTACAGCAGGAGAGTAACCATGGCCAAAAAATCAATACCAAGAAAATTTTAGGATCTCATACACACAATATTCTGGAATCTCAAGCACATTCATAATGGAACCACAGAAATATCATGGTAAATTACTCGATAAAATAATTAGATAATTTACCTCCATGAATGGCATAATGGTAATGCTTAAGTGACAAAGTAAATAAACCAGAAAACAATAAACAAAACCAACCTGATAGTCTATATCCATCTTTCCCATCTTTGGTTGCATGCGTTCACGCTGCTTCTGTTTCAGCTTCTTGCTGTCCTCTTTTTCTATATATGCCTAAAAAATTGATAATACAAGAAAAAATTAAACATGAAAGGATGGCTCAACAACTTCAACAAGGACAATGACATTCCAAATATTCAATCTAAAACTAATATAAGCCTTCCAACTGATTCTCAATAATCTCTCTTAACCCCACAGCTGAAGGGCTCAATAAAAAAAAAATCAAGGAAAGCAAGCGCTTATTACAATAAACAACCTGCATTTTTCATGGTTGAGTTTCTCATTACCTGTCTTATTTTTTCAATTCCTGTTGCAGCAATGAAGTCGGGAAGTTGAAAAGGCTGTTTCTCAATGCCTCGTTTTCCCTGTGATAATCAAAAGCCAAAACAAATAAGCTCTGGATACCTATTGAATCTCTAAGAAGCTACAACTTGGTTCTAAAAAGAAAAATAGGTAATTCTGAATCTTAAGGTGGAGTAACATCTCAAAAAATATGAAAATATGAAAAAGAAAACAGTTCAGTCTGATTTTGATGAATAATGATTTTAACTCTTTATGTAAATTAGAGCTTGATTTCAAACAAATTTGGGTGTCACATATAGATAACTAGTTACTTCAAATATATATTCCAATTTATACCCATACTATTTTGTAATAAGAACACATCATATTTCTCGTAATAAGACAAGCATGTGTCTAACAATGCCCCACCAACATAAAAACCCTAGATCCCTAAGAAATAATACCATAACGTCCCGCTTCCATTGTAGTTACAGTTATATCCCTGCAATAATAACATGTGTTAAGTGGGGTGGAACCTTTTTCAAATTTTTAATTCCCCACCTCCTTATGCAAAACTAGGAGAATTATATTCCCACATGCACAATATGTATACAAAAATATCCATAAAATTCATGCAAAATATTATAACTCACCTGTAAAAACTTCCGCTTTTGGCACCAATGCCTTGGAACAGGTACCGTATTGCGATATGACTTAAGAAAAACAAGAATCTTCGGATCTGCAGCTGTTGCATCCCACACCTTGCAGATTAAATCAGAAGTTAATAAAAAAGAACAGTCCTTCAAAGAACTTATGCATGGTAGATTACTAAAACCAGATCACAGATACGATTGGAAATCCACATTCCAAATAAGGTCAAAAATTTCTTCATTTCAGCTACTTTTGTTACCCAGGATGAACTAGAAATTGACGATCATCAATGTAATTTATTCTCACTTCATCCCTGTATTAGATAGAAAGTCTCCAGTACAGTGATTTCAAAAGGCGCTCGAACGCTCGCCTAAGAGCTCAGGCGAGGCAAGGCGAGAACCGAGCACCTCGTTTAACGTCCAAGCAGCGCGCTTCAAAGAGGCGCCGCTTGGGCGCTCGCCCGAGGCCAAGTGTCGGGCGCTTCGGGCGAGCGCCCGATTTAAACCAAGCGACCGAACCAGCTTTTTAGGTTTGGTTTGGTCGCATTTGCGTTAGTTGGTTCACAGCCTCCCCCTCACGACTTCCCCCAACCCCAACCCTACTCTCGATTCTGTCGCCGACATTTCCTCTCTGCTGCTGCTGCCACTGCTCTCCGCTACCACCCGTTGCCGTTGCTCTCAGACAGCAACCTCTTGTCCACGACTGGGTTCTCACCGAGATTCAGCTTCTCATCTCGGTCTCCTTCTCACACTCTATTATTAACAGTAGAGAATTTTTTTTAAAATATTAAAATATATTTTAATCTTTTTAATATTTTAGAGCGTCACGCTTTGTTCGGGCAAACACCTCAGGGCGTTTTGAGACCTTGGCGCCTAGCGCTTTTTAAATCACTACTCCAGGATCCATGAATATATGCTTGAAAAGTCTTTGGAGCATCTATATCCAACCACTGCAGGGTGGAAAGTACTAGCAACAGTACACAAAATATTTAAGGAATCCAAAGTTAATCCTTTGATATGTAATCAAAACAGGCATTGGCTATCTGAAGCTCAGACTCAAAAGGGTATATATGACATGAACAAGGATGTAAACTCCATGTTACTGAGTCTGGGCGAAAGTAGACTAGTTTACATTGTATGACAAAGTCGCTTGTGAACTTCTTATAAAGTAAAACTTTGAAACTATGTTCAGAACATTTTTCCTGATTTATGATTAAACTAAATCATTTGGCATTACATTGCTCCACACAAAATTGATAACACTGAGGGAGTTGCACAAAGTGTGCCCAAAGAGTATAAAACTGCAGGGGAAAGGTTACACTCCATTACTTAAACATATCTCAAGTCCTCAACTGAGATACTTTTAATTGATAATGCCTCGATTACCACTACAACCAACGCAATTACTGGTACAAATTTTAAAATAAATCAAACAGGCCATGCCAGCTAAAAAGTGCACAATAAGAAAGAGAAACCATCATGAAAGAATACCTCAACCACATCTGGCCTTGAGCATATTTGTTTCAGATCTGCAATTTTCATTCTTCTTTGAAGCTACAAAAGAGATCCAAACATTAATCATATGCAACGTTTCACAAGAAAATCAAAATTAATAAAATATAACTAACCTTTTTCTTCTTGTTGGACAGACCTTTCTCCTTCTGCTGCGCTTCCTGCTCTTCTTCCTCTGAGTCAGAATCTCCTTTCTTCTTGGCTGCCGCATTACCGGCAGCATCATCCTTTTTGTCATCGTCCTGCAAGAAAAATAACACACAGATAAGGCCAGCATTTTTTATCATCACAAGTCATTACAATAAAATCGCATCTTCCACCAGACCTCCGCAGAGGCAGCGTCCTGGAAGCTAAACTTCTCAAGTACGCTCTTGAAATCCTCGAGGAAGCTTTCGTCTACATCAGCCTTCTCTGGAACATACTCCACTTCAACTGATACCTCAACCTGAACCACATCCCATAACTCAAGTATCAGAATACAAGAAACACCGTCAAGAACAAAGAGAAAACAAAGAAACATGCAAGAAACACTAGAAAGAAAAAAAGGAAACCACAGAACATACAAGAAATACACAAAAAGCAACAAGAAACCAAAACTCCAGAAAGAACGAAAACGCACAAGAAACGCCGGAAAGAACAAAGAGAAAGTCAAAGAATATATAGTCACATCACTTTCCTTGGTTGAAAATTAAAACGAAAGCAAGATACCAGATCTATTCAAACCCTAATCTTTCAGAAAAAGATGTCGAACAACACGGCCGCCACCGAAACCGCTAATCAAGAAAGAAAGCCCTAGTATACATGTAAATACACAGAGGTAAGGAAGAAATAAACTGAGATCAGCAGAAACCCTAATCCCAAACAAGAAACCAAGAACTCCACCTGCGGACGGGGATCAGAGTTTTCCTTGGCATCGCCCTCGGCTCCTCCTTCAAAACCGTCGCTCTCGTCTCCGGCCTCATCAGCCGGGGCAGACGAGCGCTTGTTGTTCTTCTTCTGCTTCCGCCTCCGGCGGCGGCGCTCGCTGTCCCGAGCCTTCTTCTTCTCGGCGGAGGCCGCGGAGGCGAGGCCGCCGTTGGTCAGCGAATGGCCAGCGCCGTTGGGATACGAGGACTGGATCCCGAGTTCCGCTGCGGTCATCGTCGCGCTCGAGCGGAAATTACGAAGGAAGCAGAGCAATGGGAGTGGGAAACCCAAAACACATAACGAGAGATTACACGATCCTCTCCTGGTCGGTGTAATATACATTTACGAATATCTACATATTTATGGGTTTAATTACCATTCCACCCAAATCGGCATCCTCTTAAGTCACTGGAGCACTTCTCACTAGCAATAAGTTACTTACAACATTAATAATAGCCAAAAACAATTCCGTTAATAATAGCGATATCGATAATAAAAAAAACATAAGGTATTTGTTTTAATGGTGCACAAAAATATATGAATATGCATATAAATTTATTTTTGAGGGTACGTATGCATATAAATCATAGTTTCGAATAACTCGAGGCAAATGATTAAGCATCAGTTTGATCATGTAAAATAAGTGTATATGGTACATATTTTGTACACGAGATTTTGGAGTAATACACTGTTTTTTTTTCTTTTTTTTGTATTTACACAGACGAACAACGCCGATTCCAGTTAGATACATAAAGCCCAGGAGGAGGCCCAGTTGACGGCGCTGCCCACCCGGGGGATGGCGGTGATCTTGGAGGAGGCGTCGACCATGAAGCTGGCGCCGCACATCGCCCCCTCGCTGTCCACCCTCGGCATTGCCTTCATCCTGTTCATCGGATGCTCAAAGCTCCTTAACCCTCCCTCGCTATGAAACATGCACCCTGAACCAAAACACAACTTGGTTGTTGTCATCTAATTCGCAGTAACCAAACACAAGGCCGTAGATAGTGCGTGCGCATACCAGTGGGGAATGGAGCGTAAGACTTGGCGCAGCTTCCCTTCATGATCTCCACATCATCACAGATCACCGCGGAGCCATCCGCAGCAATGCCCCAGTACATTGGCACGCCCCCGTCCGCGCTCTGCGTCGACAACCATGGGCAAGTCAAACAAGAGTGAGAACCACCCTACGCTTCACTGTATGTGGTCATAGACGGGGATTGATGGTTATAGAGGTGCACGCACGTACCAGAGCGGCGAAGACGGCGCCGGTCATGTTATCGTAGACGACGAAGGCGAAGCTGCCGGCGAGGTCCTTGACGACCTTGTCAGCGGGGTACGGCCCGCGGTCGCGCAGCGTGCGGTAGGCCTCGATCACCAGCAGCGCCTCGTTGGACATCTTGCCACAGAGCCCGTACTCCCTGACGAGGGAGCTCAGGTTGCTGATGCTCCCCACGAACATGCAGTACACCTCGTCAAAGCTACAGAAGAACCTGCACATGTAAGTAAATGGCCAAGAAAGTTAGATGCGGTGAAGCTTATGCTACGCAGGAGGACAAAGAACTGCACCTCTGGCAGAGGAGGGAGGGAGGGGGAGCTTGGGGGCCGAGGCAGGCCAGGGCTGCGCCGCCACTGAAGGTGGCGCAGAAGGAGTGGGCAGGGTGGGAGGAGAGGAAGTCCCTGAGGATCTCGTCGGGGTTCTTGGGGTGACGCCGGCGGTAACCAGGCTTGGGAGGGAAGCCGGTGGTGGACTCAGGGCAGCTGAGCTCCTGCGGGGGGTGCGCAAGGGTCTCGTGGAACACAGCCAACATCTTTAATGATTAATAGCAGCAGGAGGGAGCGCGAGGATGAAAGAATTTGAGTGGAGTTCGAGATGAGGATGGTGATGGCACTTATATGAGACGAAGGTGCGATGACTTCTGTGCCGCGGCAACACGATGCCCTCCGCCGAACTGTCGACACGCGCGAATGCGCGGCGGGCGCTTATCCGATGACGGAACTCCACGTCACGACCCACAGGTGAGGGGGCATCCTGCGTGCGGAGTGCCACGTCTTTGCAATTGCTGACCGTGAAAAAAGTCAAACTCGCTATTTTTTTCTTTACGGATAAGATTTGGCGATTGAGTTATTACACGTACGATCGGCTCGGTGTGCACGACGGATGACGATGACGACCGCTTCTGTTGTTGCTGCGCTGTCATCTTAATCCTACATACGAATAGATTCCTCGCATATCATATGTTTAGAAGAAAGATAAGGAAACAAAAACAGATACCAAAAAACCTAAAACAGAAGTACTTTTACTATGACCTAAACCGTCTACTAGAGATTCAAAAGGAATGTTTTTAGTTTTTGAAAACGATTCCTTGAAAAGGATCACATTTAGGGATAAACACAAACTAAAATCCAAATCGTCCTGACATATCCAATCCAACAGAGTTGCGTACCTGAGTTTCCTGTGATGCATCAGACGGTTCAAGTGCCAGTGAGCAAGGAATGTCACTATAAAAGATCGGCAAAAATTGCATCAATTAGATAATCCCACCAACATTACTGTAATTGACTGTGCCCACACAGTGTAGGAGAATAACCAGAAAATATTTTTCTGGAGGGCAGAGACTTGGTAATTGACAAGTGTTTCACTGATTGACCTGTGCCACAAGCAGAAATAAGAAGTTTTGAGAATCAAACCAAAAGCACAGAAGCGAGCAGCATAGCACTTTGATTCTATTTTATACATTCTGAGATCTATGAAAGATAAGGATTATGCCAAAGTAAAACAATGCTGATTTATAATCATGGTCCACGAAGTCTGATAGATGACACTTCATTTTTACTTGTACAGTTCAATGGCAGACCCATTTACCGACAATCAAGCAGATCAAGAGGCCAAAAAAGCTTGATCATAAAGCTCTGGACCGTAAAAGAAAATTTGTCATGAAGGAGAACCAGGGAATGCACAACATAGAAATCCAAAACCAAAAGGAATGTGGTATCGGGATCCAGCAAAGTTGTATTTGTAGCCGGCGTTCTAGACGAAGAATCAGCAAAGATCCTGCCACAGAAATTGTGATACAGAAATTTTCAAATCACTTATCGATAGGAGGCAAAAGTAGGCCTTCATAATTTGGCCATCCGGACAGAACACATAGTAGCCAGGTATGTATTCTAAAAATGGGATTCATTAAACCATCACTTCTGGCACAAAGGATACATAGTATGTACATGACCAAGATTTAAAAGTTAAGTTGATGCACATGGACTTTGCTAGAACTTGGTTTTGGCTTCTGAACATGAACAAAAGTGTGAAAAATATAAGACGCAAAAAACACATGGACTTAGTATAATGAAAATGTAAATGCAACAGATAAAGAAGAATATGCTTCTGAAACTAGTCACAATAATGGCTTTCAAAATATAAGGAGAAAAGCATGTTTCACTGCTCACATTCTGAAGGAGAATCTTTTAGCAACATGAGTTTCACCATGCTGGCCATGATGCCCGATGTCAACAAAGAGGATACCAACAACGGATGCATTTCGAACCATGCTGAACCAATGCCCATATTCCCGTTATACCAATCATCGAATGCTTCAGCCACATGCATTTAACAGAGTGAAATTACAAATTCTGTAATGCATCAGCTCCAAATGTAGCAAACCTGCAAAATAAAGTGGGTAAGATATCACATTATGAAATTAAGTCGATGTCCAAAGAAATAAATGTTTGGCATTCCGTGAACTACCTATATGGTCATGCAAAACCAAGAACATTAAGCTAAGAACGGTTGAAATGTTCCCTTGATGATCTTATAAAAAGAACAACAGTTGTTAATTTCTATGGATCAACTGAAGGGACCTGTAATAGAATTATTCAAAGTGAAGTTTGTTTATAAGGACAATGATCAAACAAAGGATGCACTCTACAATATTCCAATTTTACAATTTGTGATGTATCTCAGAGTAATTATTATTATAAATATGTAACCAAGGTGTCAAATTTGTCTTCTCAAAAAGAAAATGATGCAAAATAATAAACATATAAAAATAACCTTTTAAACTTTACAAAGTTAGCCAAACTACAAGTAGACTAAAAAAGATTAAATCCTTGGAGAAACTCAAGAAAGATAAGCAACAGAAACCCTTTTTTTGTCAAGCTAAAGATTTTCTACAACTAGATAGTTGAGATGGCATCATTCCAGAATATTCATACATCGATAAACAAAAACAACTAAAAAGTCGCCAAAGGTAAGTAAAGCCTGATGTCATTTTGCAGAAAGATGCACAAGAAAGACAAAGGCTGTTAGATGTTTCTGCAGCAATATGACCTTCGCAAGTTATCAAACAAAAAGAGATGCGTAGTCCAAGAAAAGCGTAAATGAAGCTACTCAATGATATCTGCAGTTAGATTCCAGACATGAAAGGAGAGTCATTTATCTCTAAGTAGAAAAAGGAATTGCTTTGAACACATTTAATCTCACAATAATCTAAAGTCCCAAAAACCTATGAGCTCTTTTTTTTTTTTTTTTGTGGTTTATTGAAGGAGACAAAGCATGGAGGCATGGAGTCGGAGGAATCGCGAATGTGATTGTACCATGACCGAATCATCCAGCGCTTGTTAGTGTAAACAACTTTATGCCGTGACCTCGGGGCCGACACGGCTTGGTTCGGGTCCGAACGAGCGATGGATCTTGCTCGACACCCGTCGAGGGTTGCCGATGTGATCGACCGCGCGGGGAGGATCGCGTCGGGGCTCATCGGGGCGTCCTGCGGGAAAGGGGTTCTTCTTCGCAACCGTGGAAAGAAGTAGCTCCGGCTTCGCACCTGTACACAGGCCGGGTTGGAAGCTCGGCCTGACCCCTCTGACGATCAAGTTAGAGAGTGGAGTGACGTGGTGTTGTTGTTTTTCCGTCCCTTTTTTCTTCTTGTGTGCGGGTCTTTATAAAGTAGCTTACCGTTCTTGATGTGCTTGTTTGCAGGGGGTGGGTCGTACCTCTGATGGCGTCCGACACCGTTGCTGGTGTTGCGTGAAGAACCGAGCTGCCGCAGGGCATGGGCGTGCCTCGGTCGTCATTCTGGTCTGCCTCGGCCAAGCATGTTAGGTCAAAACGATGAAGTCGTCTAAGAGTGGGTGACGTCAGCGCACATCGCGTCGTCATTATTGCCCTCCTCAGGCAGAGTGTCATCCAGGCGCAGCTGACGTCGTTGCGCATCATGTCGCCATTATTACCCTCATCATATTCTCCCCCCGAAAGAAGCTATGCGTCGGTTGTTGCAAAGGGGAGTCCGAGGCATGGCTTCAGCTTTCAGTACCTGTTCTTGTCGGGCGGCTACTAGTGCGTTACCAGGGTGTGATTTGGGTTTAGCAAATAAGGATGGTTGGGTGTGCAGTGGTGGTCTCGGGCAACCTATAGCCGAGGAGCACGGCTCAGGCGGGTAGGCCGTGCAGAGGAGGTGGTCTCGGGCGACATGAGGCCGAGGAGCACATCTCGGGCGGGCAGGCCACACAAAGGAGGTGGTCTCGGGCGACATGAGGCCGAGGAGCA
>LVTN01000050.1:391738-411894 GCA_001649415.1 Musa itinerans | reverse complement strand
TTTATCGTACGAACATCATATTTCAGTTTGCGCTTACGTTTTGATTTCCATCATAACTGCAAACTGCCTCTATATCTTTACTTTAACTACATCTCGCTTAATCACAAGTGATTTACAAATCGACTTTCTTACCGAGATCGCGTTTATCGTACGAACGCAGTTTTAATCGTCGAAAGTTTTCCGCTGCACTAATTCACCCCCCCCCCCTCTTAGTGCTCTTGATCCTAACACTTGGCCGATATTACGAGCGCATCATCGTGCTTGGATTGCTCGGGCGCTTCGGCCAAGAATGTGACCTCAGGCTCAGGCCCGCGCTAGGGAGCTTCGATAGAGGCGGCTCGGGCATACGCCTTTCTTCCGGACATGGAGTTCCCTCCGGATGCAGGGTCGTCTGTTATCACGTCGATGTGTCGCTCGACGGGACCCTCCGGGCGCGACGAAAGTTCCTTATCCTACCGAAGGTACTGGTCGAGGTGCCCTCTACGAATAAGCTCCTCGATCTGCCTTTTCAACTCACGACACTGCTCGGTGTCATGCCCATTCTACCGATGGAAGCGGTAGTACTTCGACCGGTCTGCGAGTTCTCGTGGGCTCCTCATCGGGTGGGGGTTTTTTAGTAGCTCCTTCTCCCATATCTAGAGGAATATCTCTGTTCAGGATGTGCCCAAGGCGGGAAGTGGGGGCCTCGATGCCGATGGTTCAGGCCGGTCTAACCTACGCCATGTAGTAGATTGTTGCTGCCGGGGTGGCTCCGGCCTGACCCTCTTGTGCTCCTCACGCCTCCCGATCATCCACGTCTCGGCGACGATGAACTGGTTTGCCCGCTGGAGCATCTCGGGTACCACGGTGGAGGGTCGCTCCACAAGAGACCAAAAGAATCTGGAAGGTCGCAGGCCTATCATAAACACCTGCATTAACAGATAGGGGTGAGCGTCCGACAGCCCCCGAATTTGTGTGTAAAACGATTCACAAAATGGGAGAGGGGCTCGTCCTCCCTTTGGTTGAGTCCGAGGAGTAATGTCACGGATGGCTTTGGCCGAGCATAGGCTAGGAAGTTGAGCTCGAAGTCTCTGGCGAGCTGATCATAGGAGGTGATTGCTCCTGTCTTCAGACTGTTGTACCATGCACGGGCTGGCCCCCTCAGAGTCGTAGGGAACGCCCTGCACATCAAAGCGTCAGAGGTTCCATACAATGCCATTTGGGCGCGGAAAGCGGCCACGTGGTCCACTGGGTCGGCGGTGCCGTCGTATGTGTCCAGAGAGGGGAGTCAGAAGTTCGGGAGAATTATTTGATCTTGTATTTCGAGCGCGAATGGGGATCCCTGGTGTACGTCCGCCCTGAGCTCTCCCTTCGACCTGCGAACCTCCTACTGCACTTCGTCGAGTCATTGACTAACAAGGCATACCTGGGCTCGCAGGGAGTCCATTGAGTCCGGAGATAGCGCCTCGGGCTCCGGGCGGCTCCCCGGGTTTGCCGCCCCTCGGTTCCCGAGTAGGGCCGATCGGTCCCGAGGCGAAGTAGGGAGCTCGGAAAGTGGCGTATGAGCCTGGGTGGGGGGCTCCCATTGCTGCAACGGTTGGGTCGTAGGTGGGTGCGCCAGATGGGAGACGAGCGGGATGATAATTTGCACCGCACCCGTCAGAGCTCGGACTTGATGAGCGAGGTCATGAAAGGCTTCGGATGATACAGGCGACGGGCCGGTAGGGGCAACTTCAGGCGACGATAGACCAGGGTCGTTGAACAACTGCCAATAGCGCTCTGACGTTGTGACGGGGCGTTCATCTTGGGGTCCATCACGCGGAGGATGTTCTCCCGGGGTGCTGATCGGGCGCAACCCCTCGACTACGGGTTCATCCGAGTGGATCTGCTGATCGCTCGACATTCGGGCCCTCCTTCTAGCATCAAAAATGTTAGTATAAACAACTTTATGCCTTGGTCTCGGGGCCGACACGGCTTGGTTCGGGTCCGAATGGGCGATGGATCTTGCTCGACACCCGTCGGGGGTTGTCGATGTGACCGATCGCGCGGGGAGGATCGCGTCGGGGCTCGTCGGGGCGTCCTGCGGGAAAGGGGTTCTTCTTCGCAGCCGCGGGAACTAGTAGCTTCGGCTTCGCACTTGCACACAGGCCGGGTCGGAAGCTCGGCCCGACCCCTCCGACGATCAAGTTAGAGAGTGGAGTGAAGTGGTGTTGTTTTTTTTCCATCCGTCCCCCCCTCCTTCTGGTGCGGGGGTCTTTATAAAGTAGCTTACCGTTCCTGATGTACCTGTTTGTAGGGGATGGGTCGTATCTCTGATGGCGTCTGACATAGTTGCTGGTGTTGCGTGAAGAACCGGGCTGCCGCAGGGCATGGGCGTGCCTCGATTGTCGTTCTGGTCTGCCTCGGCCAAGCGTGTCAGGTCAAAACAATGAAGTCGTCGTCTAAGAGTGGGTGACGTCAGCACACATCGCGTCATCATTATTGCCCTCCTCAGGCGGAGTGTCATCCAGGCGCGGCTGACGTCATTGCGCATCATGTCGCCATTATTACCCTCATCAGCGCTAGTAAAGAATCATTCCCATCCCCTCCAAACCAATCACCGAATTCACCAGCTTCAGCACCGACCGCAGGCGACTCTTTCACCACCCTCCCACTTCTCGATCGATCCATAGTTGACAAGAACAGAACCCTAGCACCCAAAATCGAACTTCTACCACGGACAACGGTGTCCGAACTCTCTGACAATCATCTACCTGCATTCGGATTGTGGGTCCCACGAGAAACTTCCCCCAGCGGACAAGGTATCGCAACGAGTAGCCGCACGTATCTGTTGGAAAATTTACTGCTCCCGTATGAAGCACGAAGAGGGGATCGGAAAGTGGCCGGCGTGGATGCCGTGATGGCGTTAATGGATCTCCAGATTCGAGTCCTCGACCGTTCATCACGGTGTAGGATTCGAGTCCTTTGTGGGATCTGGACCGTCCATCAAAGACCTGATGTCTTCTCGAATGGAAATTTGATGCGAATCCTTTGTGTGTGACATGTAAAAGGTTCCTCCAATATTAAGATATTTGCATAGTGACAATGTACTTAGATGTTCGTGATCGAAGACACAGAATTCTGCGAGTAACGACTTCGACAGTGTTAAAGTCACCCAACAAGAGAGAGCGTCACGCGGCTTCTCTGACCAACCACTAAGAAGTTGACACATTTCGGCACGAACAACGATTGACCTTGTGACATGTGTGCGGGATCAACAAGCAGAACAACCTTGTATTATTATTAACTTATGTACATGTATGAGGAAAAAGTAGCATAAACGTTAGAACAAGAGAAGACACAACAGAGCACAGAAGAAAAGGAAGAGACATATCTGATGCAGGGAGCTCTCCACTTGCATCTGATGCCTAAGCAGCCTCGGATTGTTGCTACCCAATGCGAAAGGATACGGGCTTGCGTGGTACGTGTTCATTCCATGATTCCTTTGCGCCCATGGGAGAATACCTAAGCCACCGAGCACGCCTTCAGCCGTCGAACGGAACAATGGCGCGAACAGTAGCGAAGAAGAGCCTCCTGACGTATAACTGCTACCGAGAAGACTCGCATAACCGGAGTAATGGTGTTGGTGGCGGCGAAACGGAGGCTGCTGCGTCGGCTGATATTGGTCAACGTACGCCGCATCTTCCGTGCCGCGGGGACGGTGGTCGACCACCGAGGAAAACACCGCATGATCACGGTGAAGGATCGGCCGATGTGGAACCTCGGAAGCCGCCACGGTGCTTTGTCCTCCGCGGCCATAGAGCGGGACGAGGGTGTCATGGGAGAGGGAGGCCTTGCAGACGGGGCACTGCCTCGGGGACATGCTCTCCACCTGCATCCACTTGTAGATGCAAGGCCAACAATAGAGATGACCGCAGAGCGTGACGACAGGATCGACCACAAAGTCCAAACAGATGTTGCAGTCAAAGCAGCCGTTCATGGACGATGCAGGGGAAGCAGCAGCATCGTCTGAGATGCCGCTCTTCGTCGACAAGTCTTTCTCCACGGGTTTCTCCTTACAGGAGGAGCAAGCACGGTGGATGTAGGCTCGGGGAATGCCTTCAACCTCCTCCATCAGCACTCGGAGACCTTGTGCAGGTTACAGAAGGAAGCTAGCTAGCTGCAGAACACTAGTTCAGCAAAAGGGAACAAAGTCATTGATCGAAAGCAGCAACAAGTCCGGAAAATAACTATGCAATATTAAAAGAACGAGTCTGTGTGGGTCATAGACAAAAAAAAACAATTCAATGATATGCTCGGCGAAATCAACAGCCAGGGACCGCGTTGGTCGGTCACTTTTCTTAATGCCGACCAGTTCATATAAAAATCAGTGTCAGCGAATAGAGGATAAGGTTGTTCTCGTCATGGTAGGTCAGCCTCATACAGGCAAAGAGCAGATAAGAGCCAAGACGAGCAGAGGATGGAACCAAAACATTGAATAGGGTGGGCCATCAACGACTTTAAGAAAGGCAATGGTATGCATGAACCCTTCCTCAACGACGACAGGAATAAGGAAGCTCGAGGCGGTGACGCGGAGAGTATGGGTCCACAACAAAGTGATCACGGTAGCGTCTGAGCCTATCCAGAATAGAAATATAATAGCACCTGCAGTCTGTGTTTGGACTGTGCAAGAAAAGGGAGCATCTTTTTGCCTTCTTCCCTTACGAGGAAGAGACGTCTACCACCATCCTCTTGAAGCATCGGCATCCTAATTGTAATAAAAGTTCTTCTATCGGAAGAGAGAAGAAGGAAGGAAGATGCAAGCGTTTTTGTGGCTACGACAACAATAAGATGATCTCCAGATAGTATCAAATCAAGATCCAATCAAGTATATTTGGTTTAATTTGTCAAATAGGAAGAACGATGATTGCAATTGCGTTTCCAAAGTATGGAAGTTGATGTAGTTTACGATCGTCTGAGCTCAAAATTATGGTATTTAAAGGTTTATAAGCTATTGACTGTTCTAACAGTTCCATTGATCAGTAGCAGGGAAAACAGAGACCAAAGGAACAATTCAAAAGGACAGTCGAAGCCATTGACTCTAAGATGAGCAGTAGGTGATGGTTTCAGAGCAAAAAACAAAGAGCAAGAACATTGACTCTAAGATGAGCAGTGGGTGATAGTTTCAGAGCAAAAAACAAAGAGCAAGAACACACCCAAACTTGTGATTTGAAAACATGATTCCTTCCCAAAAAAGAGTGAAGTGTGAGAAGAAAGGAAGAACAACTCGGGCTCAAAAAAGCCAAGGGCAGAGTATATTGTATCTTCATGATCAAAGTTGACGCATGTAAACACTTACCAAGCGCTTGAATGCCAACCAACCAAAGAAATCTTTCGAGGATGAAAAGAGAAAAGATGCAGCGGTATCGCCTGTTTGGAGAATAATCGATAGGGACACAAAACCATCCAAAAAGGTTCTTAAATGAAAGGAAAGGTGTCGAGAAAATAGGCATAGCTTCCGTGAAGCCATCAACCGAGTCACCTAAAATCTTCTTCTTCTTTCCCAATTTGAAAATGATTCTTGCACCGATTGAAATCCCTAACCTACACTATCAGAAGATTTCGGGCAGAAGCAAAAGAACCGTGCACGGATCGTAACGCATGTGGATATCCAATGTGTCCGAGGAAAGAATCGGGGTCCGATCTCAAGTATCGAGCCAAAACTGTTCCCTCTACGATCGAGAGGCGAGAAGGAGTAAGAACGAGTGCATTAGGCAAAAAAGAAGTCGCTTTTCTCTTGCCCTTTTCTGTTGCTCATGAATAAAATCAACCAAATACGCCAAAAATGCGCCCAAAAACCCCCAACTTGATGATTTTTCGTATCAAAACATCGTCTTCTTGCAAGATTGCAGAGTGAGGAACCAAAAGAACAAAACTAAGAACAGCTCGAGAATCTCCATCGACATACCGATTTCGAAGTCCAGGAAGAAGCGGTCCGATCTCTCTGTCTCGATCCGGCAACGCCTTGGTATACGAGACGGGAAGGGGAAGGCAAAACAACAGGCGGTGCTTCGGCGCGACGGTGGTAGCGACCCCCGACCCCCTGGGTATTTATAGCCGAGAGCCGCAGCAGGCAGGCCACGGAAAGGGGGAGCCACTGATCTCGTGCGAGCCGATTCCTTTCGTCCACGCCAAAAACTACTGTTCAAAATTTCCCATCCCCAAACCTAAATCGAATTCACCCATCGATCCAACTTTCATCCAGGAGATGAGAACACAACACAAGGCGGCGGCACATAGATTAACCTTAAGCCTTTTTCCGATGCACCGACACCGACACGGCAACGGTGTGTCGGTATCGATGCAGCGTAGACTTGGGGATGTGAATACGAGATCATGTCAACGCCAACGCCACCGCATCAACAAATTTTATATGCTATGGTAAAAGCCCATACGGCGCTGAGTCACGTCGAGCTAAGTCTGATCAGATGATAATGACGAGATACGGAACAGGTCTTCATACCAAAACAATACAAAAGAAATCACAAGTGGCATCAGATCTGATAAGATCATGATTAAGATGTGATTAAGTGTGCTTCATTTTCAATGTAAAAAATACCATCATTTAAATTATTATATATATATATATATATTACAAAGTAAGAAAACATTTAAAATAATAATATGTGTGCATTAGGTGGTGATGAAATGTAATGCAAAGATTAGAGGATCTCTCTCTATTTAGTAGAATATTGTTAGTGAATTTGTGCTAGAAACGTGTGACAACATCTTAGTGGTAATATTAGAGCGTAGCGTGGGGTGGAATGATGCTGGTGATGGGAGAGTTGAAGCTTCATCATGGCTTCTTGTGGACGCTACATAAAGAAAGAAAGAAAGAAAGAAAGTAATAAATAAATAAAAGTTTGTTTATGCTTTTATCTTATGTACTAAAACAACATTTGATGCTTCAACCACGTGCTTTTGATGAAATAAATATTCTTTTCTTCTCTCTCTCTCTCTCTCTAGCCATCATCGATTCTTATGAAGCTTCCGACAAGTTTCATGGAACCAACAGTTCTCAGAAGCTGATTTGAACCTTACAGAGCAAGTAGGAGGGAAGCTTATGGAAAGGAGTGGTGGTCGAAAGAATCATGTGTTTGATAAGGTTGTGTGTTGTTATCCATGGCGGCATCAACCAAATGTGCAGCATTGCAAGGCAGAGAAGGAACTCCCAGTTGTGTCGATACAGTCCGAGAGGAGGAGCCAGAAAAAGGCTTGTTGGAACCATCATCATCATCATTTTTGATTGAGATGGAAACCTACAAAGCAAACTAGTCCTCTAGTTTGGCATCTGGGTTTCTTAGACAGGAATCAATTGCCTGTGATGCTCTGATGACAACACAAGTTGCAATCTGTGGGGCCAATTTGGATGAGCAATTGAGGAAGAGTTGTGCACATTTCAATCTTGCCAGTTTTGCTTATGACATCCATACTGCTTACCATGTCATACTGGTTCATGCAACTGCTCTCACCGTTTCATCTTGCCATTTTGCTCCTAATGAATCCAAGAGTGGTTATCATGTCATCATCATCTTTTGTCCGATGACGCAAGGAGTGATCAATGAAAAGTAACCTAACTTCATCGTAGATATATCCCGATTAGTTAGTAGATCTGAAGTAAGCAAGCTAAGCTTAGTCATAGATGAGTTGATCATTCGATCATTATCATATGTTGAATGTTGTTTATTCATATCATGCAGGAGTAACCTTCAATGTATATCAAAACTCGTACTCGATCATAACATGATTGAAACAATTAGAGAGTAAAAATATTTAAATAATAACGAATGGTCGGTAGAATCGATGCACAACGATATGATAATATTGGTGGTATGTGAGTCAAAATTGTGGGGCTCTTGCATCTTTAGTATTAATCAGAATCGAAATTGTGTCAAACAGCACATAGTGCTTGAAATTAAAAGCAATATCTTATCATACCTATTGCTTTAGGTCATCGATGAACACGGTTTCTCTGTCCTAATAATCTTAATCGTGTGGCTTTAGATGGCAAGTACAAGAAAAACATTATCATCATCCTTTTGTGTGGGTGTTGATTTTAATTATAGAATTCTAATAATTACCTCCTTCCTTCTCCTTCTGTATTCTAAGATTTCTACCGTATGAAAGAATGAACGTAGATCAATTTACATACGGATGAGATCGGATGACGGTGATAATGGCTATTAGAGAAAACCAGTTCACAGAGTTTGTATAGCTCATATTACTGTGGGGGTAAAACCACAAGCACAAAAGGGGGGGCTCCCCTCGTTTCATGGATACCACTTAATGGAGACTTTATCGATTACTACTACTACTAACTAGTACGACACATTCATTGTAAAATATTTAGATGATTCAATTCTTCTTCTTATATTGAATTTAAATTAGGTATGTGGACTCATCCCATCTAATCATATGGATGACAAGAACAAGCATGTATATACTATTTTTATGAAAAAAATAGTTATTGAAAGAAAAATCTTCTTTGTCGATAGTGACACTGACAAAATGATAATAATAAAATATAATCAATAAATAAGTTATTTGGACATCAACCAAAAACAACTATAAAGAATACTTTGCTCAAAAATATTTTACCAAGTATTACTTTTTATTAACCCACTATTAACTATCATTTATATAATAATTTTTTTTTAAGATTCAGATATTATCGACTTATCACTATCAATTTTTTTCTTTTTTTTAAGGAATCAAAATAACTAAGCTTAGTTGTAGATGAGTTTCATGGATAAGATATTGCTTGAAATTTGAAGATATTGGTTACTTTATTGATTACTACTACTACTACGATACATATTGAATTTAAATTAAATATGTGGACTCATCCCATCTAGTCATATCGATGATAAGAACAAGCATGTATATATTATTTTTATGAAAAAAATAGTTATTGAAAGAAAAATCTTCTCCGTCGATAGTGACACTGACAAAATGATAATAATAAAATATAATCAATAAATAAGTTATTTGGACATCAACCAAAAACAACTATAAAGAATACTTTGCTCAAAAACATTTTACCAAGTATTACTTTTTATTAACCCACTATTAACTATCATTTATATAATAATTTTTTTTCTAAGATTCAGATATTATCGACTTATCACTATCAATTTTTTCTTTTTTTAAATAATCAACATAACTAAGCTTAGTCATAGATTAATTTTATGGATAAGATATTACTTGAAATTTGAAGATATTGGTTACTACTACTACTAATACGACATATTGAATTTAAATTTTTAGGTATGTGGACTCATCCCATCTAGTCATATCGATGATGTATATACTATTTTTATGAAAAAAATAGTTATTGAAAGAAAAATCTTCTCCGTCGATAGTGACACTGACAAAATGATAATAATAAAATATAATCAATAAATAACTTATTTGGACATCAACCAAAAACAACTATAAAGAATACTTTGCTCAAAAACATTTTACCAAGTATTACTTTTTATTAACCCACTATTAACTATCATTTATATAATAATTTTTTTTCTAAGATTCGGATATTATCGACTTATCGCTATCATTTTTTTTTTTTTTTAATGAGTCAATGTAACTAAGTTATGAGTATTAAGATATTCCTTGAAATTTAAAGATATTGGTTACTTTATTGGTTACTACTACTACTAATATGACACATATTGAATTTAAATTACGTATGTGGACTCATCCCGTCTAATCATATCGATGACAAGAACATGTATATAATATTTTTTTATGTAAAAAATGATTATTGAAAGAAAAATCTTTTTCGTCGATAGCGACTCTGATAATAAAATCAATGATAACGATAAAATATAGTCAATAAATAAGTCACTTGGACATCAACTAAAAACAACGATAAAGAATACTTTGCTCAAAAATATTTTACCAAGTATTCCTTTTTATTAACCCACTATAGAAAGTTAGTTTAGGTATGACAATCATTATTATTATTTTTTGCTAAATTTAACCTCACTCTCGTGCAGATTAACTTGAGCACCAAAAATATCAAATTGAAAAATCCATCAAATTTGTCTTCAGGTTAATCACATAGTGCAATTAAATTCACCTTAATTCTTAATTTCTTAAAGAACGTTCGACTCATCCACTCGTCAACCATCTCACCCATCCGGATATTATCAAACTGAGTAAAATATTATCGACTTATCATTATTATTTATATAATATATTTTTTTAAAGATCCGGATATTATCGATTCATCACTATCAATTTTTCCTCTCTTTTTTTCTAAGGAGGATATGATACCATCTCGTCTGTCAACATAAGCTTTCGGATATGATTTGACAATGATCTAAAAACCTAATTATTGGCGAGCTATGACGATGACAAAGTAGAGTTGTCGACGCTAAGCAACCCTGTGGCGGTGGACGGCTGTTCGGACCAAATCAACTTGAGGTCATGCCAAGAGCTGCCCGAGGCTTACAGGCGGAAAGAGGAGATCTACTTACCATTCCAAGTCCCGACGGTAATCATACTTGTGTGATCATGATCGGCCTCCTATCGATCGGACTGTATACTTACTTAATCTTCGTATCTTAACCCCCCAAATAATGCGGTGAGCGCCATCTGTGGCTGTGCAGAGTGATCAGTGGTGGGTTGGTGTACGAGATAAGTCCGAAGTCGTCGGCGACGAGCGATGGGATGGACAGCGACGGCTGACGCAGCAGTTTGGCGTTGACCTTTTCTTTTCTTTCCTGTAGAGATTTCGGCAGCTGTGTCTCTTCTCACCCACTGTTGTGTTATCCTAAGATCGACTGTAAGTAAAAAAGGATCGACTCCCTTGACAAGCGGATCAATCAGATCGCCATGAAAATGGAGACAGATCGGCTCGAATCGGATCATTTGAAATGTAAATAATCTTATTTTCTTATTTATTATCATCAAGGATAATTGTAATAAAAATATCATGTATTTTATATTTTTATTATAATTATTGAACTTGTAGTGTGACGAATTGATCAGCTGATTCGAGCGATAATTCTAGACTTAATCGAGCTAATTCGATTAGCCTCATTTGATTAATACATGTCTAATTCATGTACAACGCATCGTCTTTGACCAACGTTAAAAAGGTTTCATACCATATTCTAATCACTCATTATCATTGACCGAACTATATCAAGAAACGCCGAGCAGTCTACTGAACCACGTGCGTACTGATCAGGCGCAGTACGAGCTCTGCAAATGAGTTCTTGTAGTAAAGCATTATCACCCTGTAAAAGCCACATCTATAGATCAGACAGCAGTGGCAATCTAAGATAACTGATAATTGAGAGAATTGGCACCACAAATTTGCTAAATGCAACCTGAATATTTTTCAAATTTGAGGTTTAAGGCCCAATTTCAAGCTCAGAAGTATTCTCTACAAATTCCAGCTCGAAAAATAACCACAGGAGCTTCTTCTTATTCAACAATCCACAAACAATTGCTTGGAACTCTCATGCTTGCGTTTCCTCAAAATGGAGGGGGTGTTCTTGAAGCTCTTGGCTGCACTTCTCAAAAAGGATGCAGGACTTACTGGAATACTAGCAAGACTTTGAGAATGGTTTGGAGGCGTAGAACATTCGCCGGAGCTGTGATTCTGTTGTATATGACCGTTTGAGACAGCCCTTTCTTCGCTTGAAGTGGAAACCATTACATCTTGCACCTGCACATGGAGGTAAGTCCCAGGAACAAGGTCGCTCTGGCGACCTCCATCATTGTTGGATAAACCGAATCTTGGAGTATTTGATTTATCAGTGTAAGAATGATCGTTTGAGCAGAAATGATTGCTCGAAGAAGGATACATTTCCGACTGAATAGCGGAACAATTTTGTAGATCTGAAGCATTTCCACGAGCAGAACCATCTCTGTGCCATGTATCAGACTCATGGCATGATCGCTCACATCTGCTGCAAGACACAGCAGTCTGGGCAATTGCACCAGGGCTTTCATCAATCGAAAAGTTAAGATGCCTCATAGAATTATTTACCTCTGTCATGTGTTTACATCTTGTTGAAATAACTTTCATCTCTATGTCTAAGAATCTTGAATCCTCTAATGTCATACTCTGGTTGTTTACTCTGAAACATCTAGATACACCACCGAGAAGAGGTCGCAAGCTGGCATCAAGTGCCCGTTTACTAGGATTCTGATGATCCAAAACGGCAGCATTAGCCGTAAAATGACTACCAAACCCAAGTATGCCTTGATCTGAAGAATCTGCTTCTAAGCATCCCACCTTCTTTATACAGTCCTCCAAATTAAGAGCAATAACACCAGATGGGTGGTCAAAACTCTTGGATGATAAATAAGAAGCCAGTTTCTTCTTCAATGAGCAGTTCCAATGGTTTTTGATTGAGTTCTCTGCCCTGTCAGATAATTGATCAAATCATGAATGTACGAACTAATTATTCGATGAAAACATCAAATCCACGAGTACGTAAAACCCAGCAAAACTCTAAACATCAACTGCACGTGAGGGTCCTATTAGTATTGAAACAAAATAAAGGTTTCATGAAAATGCATGTAATTTAATCAGAAGAAGAGCATGTCAGCTAAATATTCTAGAAGACCACATTGTTTCTTGCAAACCTTGATTTATCACCAACTATCTTTTGCACTAGCATCAAGATGGAAGCAAAGGAAACCTCCATCCAGATTGAGGTTTCCATTAAATATCATCCGAATTGATACTTTCACATGAAAATAGTTAGAGACGGGAGATGCAAGCAAAGGACTAGAAAGAGCAACTTTTACATTGAATATTTAGCAAACCAGGAGTGCAGGTAAGGCATTAATTACATCTTTGAAGCAAAGATTGTACAGTCAGAAAAATGAAGTATCATCTTTATTCATATCATATGCTATTTTCGAGTTACACTCTAATTATAGTACATTGCCTATAATGAAGTTGTGCAAGCCTACATGTCAAATTAAGTGTTTTTTCAAATGGAAAACAAGAGCAATACCTTCCATGTAAATGCTTGGCTATCTCAGCCCATTTATTTCCATATTTTTTATGGGCATAAATTAATGTCACTTCTTCTTCTGGCGTCCACGCATCCTTTTTTATTGCAGGGTTCAAGTGGTTATACCACCTGAAAAACATATTGTGGAAGCATTAATTCTACCCATTCAAACTCAAGCGTCTGCAAGAACCAGTTAACTATTGTGTACACAAAATGGAAATTAAGTAAGAGAAATGCGCCCAAAAATTCTAAAATCTTTGATATTCTAACCAATATAGCAATACACTTGTAATAATTTTAAATCCAAAATAATTTTGCGACTAGGATCCACTCACACGGCACCAAAATATGAAATGTTTATTTCCCACTGATATATCGAAGTTTTCCAACAAAGGTAGCATCTTCAACATTATTGATCAAGGAATTAAATTTCAATTATATTGGTCAGTAGAGACCGGTATTTACTAGTGCAACCAAGGACCAGTATAGGGCCATATAGGTTGGTACCAGTGGGGATTTATACTTTTATTATTATTTTGGGTAATTCCAGATGGTCTAGTATGATCAAGATTGAAATCCTTGCTCTTGATATCAACATATAGCTGATCTTATATCAGTAAAATGCCAGAGCATCCAACTAAGAAATTTTTGTTGATGTATAAGCTAAGCATCAGTGAATTTGGTAACTATCAAGAATATTATATTATGGCCCTAAGGTACATACCTCTCACGACATTGCTTGCCTATGCGGCCTGACAATGACTTTGCAATGATAGACCATCTCTTACAACCATGCTTTGCAACTAGCTTGATAATGCACTCATCTTCCTAAACATCATAGAAGAACCAGATTTGAGCAATCAACAAACATGTCCTTAATTTCCTAGTTAAGGAGTGGCTTGCACCTCTTTTGTCCAACTTCCTTTAACTAGCTCCGGGTTGAGAACCTTCTGCCACCTATGCAGGCACTGAATATCTGTCCGGCCTGGGAAAGCCTCAGCTGGCGAGGATCATTACACTCGTTAATTCAAGCACCAAAAGTAGCCAATGCTGAAACTGCTAATTATTCATGAATGAATTTACTCCATATTGGGCTGTTTTTAAAAAAAGGGGCATAACTCAACAGAGAATTCTAGTCTTCATGTCATTTGCACACCTTTTTATTCTAACCATAAAAACACAAGTACTTGTTTGTAGGTCTTTAAACATATGAAAAAGGAAGAAGTGCTACATATTGCATAACTAATCAAGAAACCATGCAAACAGAAGTTGCGATTTTTTTTTATATATATACCTATCCTCTTCCAGTTTCTTCCATCAAACTGCTTCACAGCTCTAGATAAAATGGCATCCTGTCATCAAAATGCATGATTAAAAAGCAAGCAGATAAATATATATACATTTAGCTAACCTCACCTTTCTTCTAAAAATGGAACATTTTAAGAAAGGCGGGATAAATTTACACTCCCAGTTCATTTATTAAGGAAAGAATAAGCCAAAGAGGTAAACAGAAGAAAAACAGCAAAAGGAAATAAAAGAGCAAGGCAATGAACTTGAGGAAAGAACAGAAAGCAGAAGGATAAAAAAAAATAGAAAAAAAAAACTTAAAACAAACATTCCCCAGGCTAAAGGAAGACAGTTACCATGAACTTACCACACTTTCAAATATGCTTCCCTCCCATATCTACTATCGAACATCATCCAATATTACCTAAATATCATATTATCTCACGAATGTCCAGATTTATCTTCCTCTACACCATCAATCACCCTTCTGTTGCATTCCAGCCATGATATTCAACATGACGACACGAAGTAACATCTTCAAACAACTTTTCCTTTTTCCATGTAAGACCAGCTACGACTAGGAGCAAAGGAAAGAAATCAAAATAGTCAGAAAAGTCCAAAGAGCTGGCCTCTAAAATTTTTTAGCCAAAGTTCTTTAACCCGACAACAGTCAAAATAGATGTAATCCTGATTCCAAACCTCCTCTCCAATAATGTGATTGTTAAACTCGACCATGGCCTATATTTTATACATAGATAGCCAATTAAATGAAAATCTTTATCACAAAGAGACTAAATCTTCCAAACTGACCTCAAAAGAGACTTTACAAACTTCATATCTGAGAAAATTTTAAAGGAATGCTAGGAAGAAAGAACAATATGGTCTCAATCTGCACCAAAATTGGTCAGGTCTCTTGTTCCAAATTCAACTCTTAAAGCTGATGTATGCTTCATCTATATTTCGTCTGAAAAAATAACTTTAAGTTATTTAGTGAATCCTTATTTTCACAAATTCTTCAAGTTATGTAGTGAAATACCTGAAAAATAACTTTCACTGGTTAGAGCATCACACCCTTGAGAGTAAAATTAGAACCTCCTAACCACCTGTGGCACCAGTAGCTCAAATTTATCCAGCCCCCCTGCCTGAAAATGGCACCATAGAAGAACTCATGCTGCAAAGAGAAACTGACCTTTCCTATGGCAAAGACTCTTCTAAAATAATCTCATTAAGTGCCAAGACATAACTGCCATCCAAAAAATCATCTACAAACAGTGCCCAAGGAGGAAGATATCCACTAAATAGCTTCTGACAAGGCATATTTTGGTATCACCCTCGCGGCAACAGTCAGCAGCCACGTCAGCGCTAACACATAGCCTTAAGTTTGATGTGGTGCCACGGGCTCAGGCGAGCAGTCACCCCTTTTGTACGAAACAACATCACGTAGTACAGCTGCCCCGGAAAGCTTGAGGCGGCGCCGATCAGTGCAAGTCGGTCGACGCTCGCACAAAAACTTAAGTCGGCTGCCCGAGGAGCCGACCGCAATTAATTGACCGTATACGGCCAACTCATCCTTCGCAAGTATAAAAGTCACCCCCTGACCAATGTTAGGGGGACTTCGCACACTCAACTCTCTCTTATTCCACTCAAAGCTAACTTAAGCTTCGGAGGGGTCGAGTCAGGAAATCCCCCTCCCGATCTCAACCTGAGTGCAGGAGCTCGACGACGAAGAAGCAAGCCACTCGCCAAGAGAGAAGACCGCACTTGGGAGACGAGGCTAAAACTCAACCCCGATCCGACGCTCGCCACCACCACCCGAGCATCCATGTGGGCAACCTTGTACATTCGGGACTGGACTGAGCTGTGCTGCCACCTCGACCACGGCGTAAAGGTTCACCAACATTTTGACGCTAGAAGGAGGACCCGATGTCGCAAGAACGCCCCCAACCGAGCAACCCGAGAGAGTGCCCCGGAGAAGAGCCACCCCCGACTCACCTGACCTTCGAGTTTGGAGGGCAACTCTCAATTCCTTCGAGCATAGAAGGGAATACCTCGACCGCAACCCCGAGCCACTAATGGCGACTATTCAATGATCCCGGGCTGTCGCCTCCCGAGACCATCATGGGGCAGCTTGTTGTCTCGGCCGAGGCGTTCCTCAACCTCACCCGCCAGGTGCAAGCGTTGGTTGGAATGATGCAGACCATCGCACCCCTCATACCCCAGCTAGCTCAACAGACGGTTCTCCCCCCACGACCGTCGCCCATGATCCAACCTACGCTCATCCCTACACCTCACAATGCCACCCTGATCGACCAGCCACCTCTGGCTCCAGATGCCCACTCCCCAACCGGGGAGCAATCGAGACACCCGAAGCCAATGACAAAGCGCAACGTCCCTGTGCCCAGACGCGTTGCCTCGACCTTTCCCGAAGCCAATACCCTATCGTCCAACTCGACGAACGACTCGTTTCGGGCCCAATTACGGTTGGTGAATCGACGCCTAGACGAGATTCAAAGGGAATTCCATAAATCCAAGGAGGAGCTCGGGGAAAGTACCTCGATTGGGTCCCCATTTATCCATGAAATTAGGACAAGCCTATCCCCCTCAACTTTCGCCTCCCAACGCTGGAGGTCTATGATGATGGCTCCAATCTAGCGGAATACGTCGCCACCTTCCGGGCCTAGATGGCCTTATACGACACTTCCAACGCCCTGATGTGTCGGGAATTTCCTACCACCCTCCGAGGCCTGGCTTGGATGTGGTACAGCCGATTGAGGCTGTCCTCGGTCTCGTCTTTTGATCAGCTTACAAGGGAACTCGAACTTCACTTCTTAGCTAGCGCATGACCTAAACCGTCCATGGCCATGCTCCTTGGGCTAAGGCAGAAGGAGGATGAATCCCTCTCCCTCTTCGTCGCCCGCTTCGTTACCGAGATCCGAGGGGTTCCATATGCCCACCCCTCTTTGGTTACGCAGGCGTTCTTAACGAGCCTACGACCTTTAAGGTTCTTTTGGTCGTTGGTCAAGAGACCACTAGCGATCGTTCCCGAGATGCTCCAGCGGGCCAACCAATATTTTGCTGCTGAGGCACAAGTGGCAAGAAAGTGCGAGGAGTCGCACAAGAGGCCCCGTCAAGAGCTACCCATATGAGCAAATCAGGGAAAGAAGAAGGCCTGCCACGACGAGGCCGGAAGTAGATGAGCCCAAGGTGTGCAGATAAAAAAAAAAAAAAAGAGACCCGCTACATTGGAGCATGTGCTTAAGTTATAAATCTCGGCCAACCCAATACTCAAGCTACGTTGCTCGGCCAATCCAATCCCTAGTGCCCGAGCTGTGCGGCTCGGCCAGTCATGTGCAATCAGTCGCTGCTCAATTCAGTCAATGTCCAAGCAGTTGCTCGATCAAACATGGGCCCGAGTAGTGTTGCTTAGCCAAGCCAATGCTCAAGCTATGTTGCTCGGCTAGTCATGTGCAATCAGTCGTTGCTCAGTTCATTCAATGTCCGAGCAGCTGCTCGACCAAACATGGGCCCAAGTAGTGTTGCTCAGCCAAGCCAATGCTCGAGCTACGTTGCTCGGCCAATCCAGTCCCTAGTGCCCAAGCAGTGTTGCTCGACCAGTCATGTGCAATCAGTCGCTGCTCGGTTCATTCAATGTCCGAGCAATTGCTCAGCCAAGCCAATGCTCAAGCTACATTGCTCGGCCAATCTAGTCCCCAGTGCCCGAGTAGTGTTGCTCGGCCAGTCATGTGCAGTCAATCGTTACTCAATTCATTCAATGTCCGAGTCACGTCTCGGCCAGTCCAATGCTCAAACCACGCATTGCAGCCAGTCCGATACTCGAGCTAAGCCTTACGACCAATTTGATGCCCGAGTAATGTTTGCTCGGCCAAACTATGCCCGAGCAACATTTTTCGACCAGTCATGCACCCGAGTAATGTTGCTCGGCCAGCCCGGTCCCCAAGTTATGTCACTCGACTAGTCCAATTCCCAAATAGAAGCTCCTAGTCAACCAACGACTGAACCACCAATCCCAACACTACAGCCACCCCAACCAGCAAAAGGCACCAAGCCATGCCCCGAGCCCCTCCACGACGAACCCGGGGCATGCCTCTTTGGGGGAGGAGAGAATGATAGGGCATATTTTGGTATCACCTCGCGGCAACAATCAGCAACCACGTCAGCGCTAACGCAGAGCCTTAAGTTTAATGTGGCACACAGCACACGCGTGGCGCCTCAGGCTCAGGCGGGCAACCGCCCCTTCCGAAATGACATCACGCAATACAATCGCCCCGGAAAGCTCAAGGCGACGCCACGCGACACTGATCCGTGCAAGTCGATCGACGCTCACACAGAAACTTAAGCCGACCGCCCGAGGAGCCGGCCGCAGTTAATCGACCGTATACAGCCAACTCATCCTTCGCGGGTATAAAAGCCACCCCCTGACCAATGTTAGGGGAACTTCGCACACTCAACTCTCTCTTATTCCACTTAAAGTTCACTTAAGCTTCGGAGGGGTCGAGTCGAAAAATCCCCCTCCCGGTCTCGACCTGAGTGCAGGAGCTCGACGACGAAGAAGCAGGCCACTCACCAAGAGAGAAGACCGCACTCGGGAGACGAGGCTAAAACTCAACCCGACCCGACGCTCGCCACCACCACTCTGAGCATCCACGTGGGCAACCTTGTACATCCAAGACTGGACCAAGCCGTGCTAACACCTCGACCACGACGTAAAGGTTCACCAATAGCTTCATAGCCACCTAACTAGCAATTGACTATTAGCTTCTTCATATTTTCTTAATACCAAGCCCCTTTGATTATCCCGATTCATTCTACACTCGATAAGCATATGCCGTCCACAAGTCAAAATAGCATGCAATGAAGTGTGCTAATGCTATGCAAGAAGGGTCAGGAAATTAGAATGATGAGACGAGCCATGCAAACAAAGACCAAATTGTTCTTCTCCTGAGTGCTGAGCAATTGGAGGCCCATTAAAGTCAGAAAAAAGGAATAGGTATACGATGATCTAAATTTTGAATTCTTAATTGAATCAGACTGGCAATCTTAGATGAACAAATTGATATGTACACTCATTCGCAAGATTAATCTCAAACACAATCACATAGTGCTCACCTCCTCATTTGTCCAGCCCCCCTTTGTTGATCTCCGAGTCGGACCACTTAGTTTTCTGAAAATATAAGGGGAAAAAGCTACAATCATTATGCCTATCATGTAAAGAATCCCACACGAGTACGGTCCCATTTTCAATCAAAAGATATCAAAAGCAATGCTTAATTCACACGTCACCGTGGGCCGATCAAATTAATCAAGAATTAAGGTTAGAGATGAAAACTGGTATTTTTATGATGCAGCATCTATAATATGTATAAGCCGTACAGATCAGTCCAGGCCATGCAAATCCACTCAACCAACGAGTTCAACAGAAAACCAAGGAAAACAGTAAGGATATCAAAAGCACGCCGAGCAGAATAAGACTTGTGAAAAATCCAATGATCTATGCTTTTCTAAACCAAAACCAATTCTTGACATCGATTCTCCACCCAACGCAAAGATGAACTAAAACGCAGGACCACCAAAAGCCAAACTAGAGAGGTGGGATCCCTCGTACCTAGGAGGAACCGGAGAAGAAAACGACGGAGGGACTTCCGGAGCCCTCTCCGCCTTGGCTTCTCCCACATCCAACTCTTCCACCATGCCTCTCTTCTCCTCCGGACCCCAAAGCCAAACGTGAAGAGACAAGCAAGCAAATATATGCCTTCTCTCCTCCGGAACGCGGAGGAGCGCCGCCCAAGTTTCCCGCGAGAACGAAGGGTAGCAGAGTGCTAGGGTTTTCGACCTTTCAACTTCGAAGGC
>LVTN01000050.1:371676-391669 GCA_001649415.1 Musa itinerans | reverse complement strand
GGGGGGGGGGGAGACAGAGAGAGAGAGAGATTGATGGAGAGCAAAAGGACTGCAGAGAGCAGCACGACAAAGCCCTCCTATTTAACGGCCGTAGCATTTACTGTGAACTCCCTCCTTGTGTGGCAAGCTACTTTATGGTACACAGCGTGCTTGGGAAGGTAGACTCCCCTTTTATAAAGATTAATTTGCATTTATATCCCTTCTAACTAAGTAATTTGCTTATTAAAATCCCAATCAAACTATATAAATATATATATATATATTGTTGTAGTTAGACATCGTCTATTGATCATTAAAGTTGACTGCATAAATATCGAAAAGGAATAAAAAGTGCACAGCCTGATAGCTTGTTGTTTTCATTTGCTGTCAAATCTATCTAAATGAAACCCATTTCGTTCTCCTGTGCTCGAGTTGCCACCTTCCTTCAGCCACAAGAAGGGAAGGTTGGCCCAACTTGTGGCGCTCGAAGCAAGTCTTATGAGCCCTTGGCTCTCCCACTCCGTAACCGATGTGGAATTAAATTGGTCTTATTAGGTGACCCCCCTAGTAGGGAGCCAAGGGAGGTTTGGGTTGCTTGGGCTGCCTCGGTGCACCTTGGGGATGTGAGGGATTTGTCGTTTTGGGTGAGTACGATCGAACCCACACGGTTTTGTCCTTTCGGAGCCATAAAACTCCAAAAGACACCTCTGAGGGTAAGGGAGGCACAGCTACCTTATGAGCCCTTGGCTCCCCCACTCCTCAACCGATGTGGGACTAAGTTGGCCTTATCAGGTAAATTGTTAGTGTCAACACCTTTACGCCGAGGCCTCGGGGCCAACACAACTGGGTTCAGGTCCGAATGAGCGGAGATCTTCCTGAGCGACCCTTGAGACTGCTGAGGTAGCCGACTGCGTTGGTCCAATCGTGACGGGCTCACTGCTTTCTCCGGGAGGGGACTCCTCACCTTGGCGTTCGGTGGGAGGCACTCCGTCTTCGTCCCTACACACAGGTCGGGTCGGGAGAGCTCGACCCGACCCCTCCGATGATCAAGTCAGTCGATAGTCTGAGGGGGTTTTTCTCATTTGATCCAGTCTTCTCCTCCTTTTTTCCTCTCTCCCTTTCGTTCCGAACGCAATGGTTTTTATAGGGAAGGTCACCGTTTCCTGATGTGCCCGCTTGTAGGGAGCAGGGTCGTACCTTTGATAGCGTCTGACACTGGTATTGGCGTTGCATGAAGGACCTGGCTCCTGCAAGATGGCGACGTACCTCAGTCGACGTTCTGGTCTGCTTCAGCCAGGCGTTGTCAGGTCAGACCGAGGCAAGCGACCCCCTCAGCTCCTCGGTATACGTGACATGGGAGACGTCATCCAAGAGCATGTGACGTTAGTTCGTGTCCCATCATTATTATTACCCTCATCATTGCCCCCCCCGAAGGAAGCCATGCATCGGCTGTTACTAGGGTGGTCTGAGGTGTGGCTTCTGCTTTCAGTGGTTGTTCCTACCGATTTGCCCTATGGTCAGTGCCGGGAAGGTTTCCCAGAGGGTCGCGATGGTTGGTTGCTGGCCCGTCATCCTATGTGACGTGTGACTGTGGGGTATGACTTGAGCAAGGCAGAAGACTAGGGCAAGCATGTCACGCCGAGGTGTAGGAATCGTGCAGTTTGCGACCGAGGTACGCGGCTCAGGCGGGCAGGCCACGCAAAGGTAGGCTCGGGCAGTCTGTGGCCGAGGGGCACGGCTCAGGCGGGCAAGCCACGCAGAGGTGGACTCGGGCAGTCTGTGGCCGAGGGACACGGCTTAGGCGGGCAGGCTGCGCAGAGGTGGACTCGGGCAGTCTGTGGCCGAGCAGTTGCTTGGAGCAGCAATATGTTATACGGCGATCTGTAAACGTGGGTGGCCAAGTAAATATTCGTCTGCGCGGGGGCCCAGGGGACGATCCCTTGCGTGGAGTTGCCGGCTTCTTGGGAGTTGAGATCGAGAAGACCACGCTTCGGTATTCTCTCTGCAAGCCCTTTGGCTGCCACGTCATGCCTCATTTATGGCGTGGTGATGTTTGGCCTACCTGATGCGACGTGCTTTGCGGAAAGGGCACCGATGGGCTGTCGCCCACTCCTCATGAGGCGAAGGGTCGCTACTAGCGGGATCTTCCCTATAAATAGCGCGCAGTTGGTTCCCCGCACGCCTTATACTGGGCATTTGTTTAGTCGCTCCTTCCGGACCCCATCACTTTCGCTCGAGTTGGCCCTCGTACCTCACCTTCTAAAGGTCAGTAAGGATGGCCTCCCTTTCCTCCTTGACTTTACCCTCTTTTCCTTCCTCCTCTAGTAATGTCGAGGAAAAAACATTGTCGCTGAGCCCCGACTTGTCATCCGACGAGAATACGGCTCGGGCTCTTAAAGCCCTAATGTGGCCACACGCCTTAACCCTGGATGCCCTCGAGGCGGGGTTACGTTTCCCTTTGCACCCCGTCATTAGCTCCTGTATTTCTTGGTGGCGCATTTCTCCATCACAAATGGCGCCGAACTCCTGGCGCTATCTTATGGCATTCTTGGGGGAGTGTCACTACGCTAATATTACCCCATCTCGGTCCTTTTTTCTATTTTGTTTCCGCCTTTCCAAGGGGTCTGAGGGTTATTATCTGTCAGCCCGGTTGGGCTTCCGGGTTAGCGGAGCCCCTTCCAGCAACAAAAGATGGAAGGGGCATTTCTTTTACATTTGCTACGCAAGGGGCTGGAGTTTCGGGCTCCGGTGGTCGGCACGCATGATCGATAACACCGCCCCAGTTCTGAACGACGATGAGCACAGGGACCTCCGAAGGCTCAAGGAGATTCTTCCCACCTCCGAGTCATCCGGAACATGACCGAGCAGTGGTTGATCGAGGCGGGTCTTAGCTCGACGCTTCGAGGTATGCCCGTAGTGGGTAGTTTAGGGTCTTTACGAATCATTCAGAGTACTGACTAATGTCCGTATTTTCGCACAGAGATGGTGAATCTTAGATCCATGCGCGAGGGGCAGGCTTTGTCGGTTTCATCCTTGCGCCCACCGACCGAACCGAGGATCGGCTCAAAAGAAGCGCCGGTGGAGGTCGAGGCCGGTCAGCCTCGGAAGAAAGCAAAGATCTATGTCACAAAGGGATCCGACATGGCAGCGGCCCAGTCGAGAGGAGCCGCTACTGAACTGGCCGATCGTGCGAGGAGGAGCCTCAAGCGGGGTGAGGCCAGCCCCAGTAGGGAGGGGGCGGGGAAGGCGCCTCGGGAGCCTTCTGTTCGTGAACTCTGCCGCCTTCCCGTGGGTACGAAGGACGAGCCTTATCAGGCTCGAGCAATGGGCGACCTCCCGGAGGGCGTAGCCTCCGACCCGCTGGTGGCCCGTTGGGGGGGCTTGTCCCGCGAGGACCGGGTCTGGGCCGACGGGGATTTCGCGGCCTCGTTCGTCTGAGGAGGGCTCCATCCTGACATGGCTCGGGAGTTGTACACTTTGTCCTCCGGAGTCCTACTTGGCAGGTCTGCCAAGTCGCTACTGTGGGTAAGCATCTTGCCACCGGCTCTCCATCAATACCTGGGCGGTATTGTTCTGACTCATTCCCTTGCAAGGCCAGCACTATGCCATGGCGATGATGGACCGCGTGCGTGACGCTGGCCGAGTCATTGGTGACCTGAGTGATCGCAACGTCGAGCTGTGTAGGCAGATCGAGGAGATCCGCACGGGAGCGGTTCCTAAGGCGGTGGCTGCGATCGAGCAACGTGCATTAGATCTGGAGGCGGAAGGGACACATCTCAAGTCTGAGCTCAAGGCGCCTGAGGAGCAGAACAAAGAGCTCCAGGTGCATATGAAGGCGACTCGGGTTGAGGTCCACTTAACGAAGGGAGAGACGCTTGCGCTCACCCAGAAGTTGGATGAGGCGCGCGCGGCTTCTGAGGCCCTGGCTGATGAGATTTGTCAAAGGTCGGAGAAGGACAAGAAGCTGATTGAGGCCTACAAAGAATCCTCGGGCTTCCAGCTCGGGCTGACTCAGACGGGGCAAGTTACATACGAGTATGGGTACAGAATCGCCCTGGCTCGCTTTAGAGTGCGCCACCCCGACCTCGAGGTCACGGAAGATCCCTTCGCCTCCTTTCCTGAGGACTTGGGCGTCAACATGACCGAAGAAGTTCCCTTCGATGGCAGCGTTGAAGCCCCCGAGAAATAGGGTAGACCTATTGTAATATTTTTTCTAATGGGGTTGGTCGGGTGTCGACAGACGCTGTAAGACATGGTTGTCCAGTCCTGTAACCGAATTTTTGCTTTAAATGAAAGTTTTTCATTTAGACTTCTTCATTGTCTCACTCGATTTCATTATACGAAAAACCTTTTAAGATTCTGCACGTTCCACGTCCTTGGCAGGGGGTGGCCTTGCATCATTGTGAGCCGGTACCTGCCATCTCTGATTACGTCAACCACCCGATAACGTCCTTCCCAGTTGGGGGCGAGCTTGCCCCGCGCTCGGGTCGGGTCGCTAACTTCAGCTTTGCGTAAGACTAAATCGGCCAACTTAATCGGTCGAGGGCGCACCTTCCGGTTATAGATTCTAGCGACAGCTCTCTTGTAGAAGAGGGCTTTTAAGTGTGCATCAGCATGTCGCTCCTCAAGCACGTCGAGACCGGCTCGGAGTCCTTCGATTGATGTCCTTTCCTCGTAGTTTTTCGTCCGAGGGGTGGGGATGACCACCTCGGGCGGTAGGATAGCCTCGGTCCCGAATGCGAGGCTGTAGGGGGATTCTCCAATCACAGTTTTGAGGGTGGTCCGCAAGGACCACAAGATGCTCAGGAGCTCATCCACCCAAGCCGATCGGGCCGCGAATGCTCTTCTTCTAAGCTCGTCTAGAATGGATCGGTTGGTTACCTCCGCCAGACCATTCGTCTGGGGGTGGGCCACCGAGCTGAACCTCAGCTGAATCCTGTAGTTCACGCAAAATTCTTAGAACCACGCACTGGCGAACTGGGCCCCGTTGTCCGTGATGATGGTCCTGGGCAAGCTGAACCGAGTCACTATATTTTTCTATACGAATTTCTCCACCTAACGTTCTGTGATTGTTGCTTGTGGCTCGGCTTCGACCCACTTGGTGAAGTAATCCACTCCCACGACGATGTATCTTCGCTGCCCCAAGGCTGGCGGGAAAGGTCCGAGGAGGTCCAATCCCCACTGTGCGAATGACCATGCACAGTCAATGGAGGCAAGCAGAACTGCGAGCTGCTGGGGCGTCCAGGCGTGCCTCTGGCACAAGCCACATCGTTGTACGTAAGTTTTCGCATCTCAGCACATGGTGGGCCAATAGTACCCTTGGCGAAGGATCTTGTATGCCAAGGTTCGCCCACCGATGTGTCCTCCACAAATCCCTTCGTGGACCTCGGCCAGAACCGATCGAGCTTCTTCGGGGTCTAGGCATCGTAGGAGAGGATGCGAGAAAGACCTCTTATAGAGTTGTCTGCTCATCTCGAAGTACCACTCCTACGTACGGCGCAGGCAACAAGCCGTGGCCTCATCGGTGGGAAGAATCTCGTCCCGCTTGAAGCGTAACATCTCCTATACCCATGAAGTTTGTGCGTCGGCCGAGGACACAGCCGCGATCGCGATCGCGCAGAAAGGGAGATCCTCGATCTCGGGCTGGGCTTCGGGATCCGACTTTGATGCCAGTTTAGCCAACGCATCTGCTCAGGTCCCGGGCCTCGTATTCGCCGCTGAGGTGCTCGGCCACCAGCTGCGAGTCGGTGAGGACGTGTATGGCGTCCACCTGCATCTCAATGGCCAACCTGAGTCCTGCTATGAGCACCTCACATTCTGCCTCGTTGTTCGTGGCTTGAAAGCCGAAGCGGAGGGAGCGTTCAAACGAACGTCCATTAGGGGCTTCCAACACTAGCCCCGCGCCCGCGCCTTTTGAGCTGGCCGATCTGTCCACGCGCAGGACCCATCATTCTCTAACCTGCTCAGAATCCTCATCCTCGAGCTGAGTCAGTTCTGAGATGCAGTCGGTTACCGATTGAGCTTTGATGGCGGTCCTCGGTACACATTGTATGTCGAACTCGCCGAGCTCCACCGACCACTTGAAGAGGCGACTTGCAACGTCGAATTTAGACAAAACCTGCCGGAGCGGTTGGTCGGTAATTACCTCAATCGGATGGGCTTGGAAGTAGGGGTGCAGCTTTCGGGCTGTTAACACGAGCGCCGGTGCCAGTCTTTCAATTGGCTGGTATCGCTCCTCGGGCCCGCTTAGGTCATGGCTAATGTAGTAGACTGGTAGCTGCTCCCCGGAGACTTCTTTGGTCAGGACGGAGCTAACTGCATGCCGGGAGGCGGCCAGGTAGATACTGAGCTTCTCCCCGGAAGAGATTGAGGCAAGACGGGGGAGGCTGGCCAAGTGTTGTTTTACGCGTACGAGGGCTTCCTCGTATTCCGCCGTCCATTAGAAGTTTTTCGGGTTTTTCAGGGCCCGGAAGAAGGGGAGGCATCAATCACCCGATCGGGAAAGAAACCGAGATAGGGCGGCGAGCCTCCCGTTCAGCCATTGCAACTCCTTGATTGTCTGAGAGGCCTATACACTGATGATTGCCTGGACCTTCTCCGGGTTGGCGTCGATTCCCCTTTCGTATATAATGAATCCGAGGAATGTTCCCGAGCTGACGCCGAAAGCACATTTTGTCGGGTTGAGTCACATGCCGTATCTTCGCAACGTGGCAAACGTCTCGGCTAAGTCGGTCAGGTGGGCCGCTGCCGTACGGCTTTTCACGATCATGTCATCAACGTAGACCTCCATATTTCGCCTGATCTACCGGGCGAACATCTTGTTGACGGTTCTCTGATATGTAGCCCCAGCATTCTTTAGCCCGAATGGCATAACCCTGTAAAAGTATACCCCATGATCGGTGAGGAAGGTAGTGTGCTCTTGGTCCTCGGGCGCCATCCTGATCTGGTTGTACCCGGAGAAGGCATCCATAAACGAGAGGCGAGCATGCCTGGCGGTCGCATCGACCAACTGGTCGATCCTCGGGAGGGGGTAGCAGTCTTTCGGGCACGCACGATTGAGATCGGTGTAGTCAACGCACATCCTCCAGCTCCCATTAGATTTTTTCACGAGGACTACATTGGACAGCCACCTCGGGTACTTGACCTCTTCTATGAAGCTCGCTGAAAAGTCGCTCCACCTCCTCATGGATAGCCAGTTGTCGATCAGTGGCCTGTCATCGGGGCCTCTGCTTCACTGGGCGAGCATTGGGCGAAATGTTCAGTTGATGTTGGGCAACCTTTGGGTCGACGCCCGTTATGTCAGCTGGCGACCAAGCGAAGACATCAGCGTTCTCCTGTAGGAAGCTGACAAGCTGCTTCTGTTCTTGCTCGTGGAGTTCCGACCCGATTTTGATTGTCCGGTTTGACCGACCTTCCAGTAGGGGTAAGTCACTAGTGGACTCCGTTGGCTCGCGACGTTGGGTCGGTCTCTTTATTTCCCAGGGATCCCCCAGGGGTTGTTCAGCCCTCGTCCTTTTGTGCAATGAGATCGCCGTCAAGTAGCACCGCCTAGATTCGCGAGGGCTTCCCCAGACTTCCCCGACCCCGGCGTGGGTCGGGAACTTCACTGTTTGGTGGTAAGTGGAGATAACGGCCCTGATCTTGTTGAGGGTCGGACGACCGAGGATTACGTTGTATGCAGTGGGGAGGTCAACCACCAAGAAGGTCGCTATCACCGTCTTCGACCTTGGCAAGACTCCCAGGGTTAGGGGCAAGGTGATCGCTCCCAACGGCGAGATCAAGTCACTGGTGAACCCGGTAAGTGCCGAGCACATCAACTCCAAGGCATCTCTAGTTAGCCCAAGCTTTTGGAAAGCATCCAGATAGAGCACGTCGGCCGAGCTCCCTGTGTCGATCATGATCCTCCTCACCTAGGCGTTGCCGATCCTGGCCGCTATTACAAGTGCATCGTCGTGTTCGGATCGCTCGGCCCCCTCGACCGGGAATGTGACCTCGGGCTTGGGTCCGCGTCTGGGGGCTTCGGCCGCGGCGGCACGGGCGTACGCCTTTCGTCCGGACATACTGTTCCCTCAGGATGCTGGGCCGCCTATTATCACGTCGATCTGTCGCTCAACGGGGCCCTTCGGGCATGGCGAAAGCTCCTTACCTTGTCGGAGGTATCGGCCAAGGTGTCCTCTGCAAATGAGCTCCTCGATCTGCTGCTTCAATTCGCAGCACTCCTCGGTGTCATGTCCGTTTTGTCGATGGAAACGACAATACCTCGACTGGTCCGCGAGCTCCCGCGGGCTTCTCATCGGGTTGGGGGTTCTGAGCAACCCCTTCTCTCTTATTTAGAGAAATATTTCCATTCGGGACGTGCCCAAGGCGGGAAGCGGGGACCTCGACGCCAGCGGGTCAGGCCAGTCCAACCTGCGCCTCGGTGCGGTAGACTATTGCCCCCGGGGTGGCTCCGGCCTGACCCTTTTGTTCTCCTCCCGCCTCCCGGCCATCCAAGCCTCTGCCGCGATGTACTAGTTAGCCCACTGGAGCATCTCCGGTACCACAGTGGGGGGTCGCTCCACGAGGGACCAGAAGAATCTCGAGTGTCGCAGGCCTATCATAAACGCCTACATTAACAGAGAAGGATGAGCGTCCGGCAACCCCCGGATTTTCGTGGCAAAGCGATTCACAAAATGGGAGAGGGGCTCGTCCTCCCTTTGGTTAAGTCCGAGGAGCAGTGCAACGAACGGCTTCGGCCGGGCGTAAGCTAGGAAGTTAAGCTCAAAGTCTTTGGCGAGCTAATCAAAGGAAGTGATCGCCCCGGCCTTCAGGCCGTTATACCATGCGCAGGCTGGCCCCCTCAGAGTCGTGGGAAACGTTCTGCACATCAAAGCGTCTGAGGTTTCGTACAGCGCCATTTGGGCACGGAAGGTAGCTACATGGTCTGCTGGGTCGATGGCGCCGTCGTATGCGTCGAGAGAGGGAAGCCGGAAGTTCGGGGGGACTGACTGATCTTGTATCTCAAGCGCGAACGAAGATCCCCGATGCACGTCCTCCCCGAGCTCTTCCTTTGACTTACAAACCTCCCTCTGCACTTCGTCGAGTCGTTGGCTAACGAAGCGCAGTTGGGCTCGCAGGGAGTCCGTTAAATCTAAAGATAACACCTCGAGCTCCGGGCGGCCGCTCGGGTTTCCCATCGCTTGTTTCTCGAGCAGGGCCGATCGGACCCGAGGCGATACGGGGAGCTCCGGAGGTACCGTGTGAGCCCGAGCGAGCGGCTCCTCTTGTCGCAGTGGTTGGATCGTAGGTGGGTGCGCCGGATGAGAAATGAGTGGGATAATGGTCTGAACCATCCCAGTCAGAGCTCGGACTTGATGAGCGAGGTCATGAAAGGCCTCGGGCGATACGGGCGATGGGTTGGTTGGGGCGCTTTCGGGCGACGACAAGCCCGGGTTGTTGAATAACCGCCAATAGCACTCTGAGGTCGCGGCGGTGTGCTCAGCTCGAGGTTCGCCATGCGAGGGGGGGGGCGTTCCCCCGGAGCCCCGATCAGGTGTGACCCCTCAGTTGTGGGTTCGTCTGGGTCAATCTACCGATCCCTCGACATTCGGGCCCTCCTTCTAGCGCCAAACTGTTAGTGTCAAAACACCTTTACGCCGTGGCCTCGGGGCTAACACGGCTGGGTTCGGGTCCGAATGAGTGGAGATCTTCCTGAGCGACCCTTGAGACTGCTGAGGTAGCCGACTACGTTGGTCCGATCACGACGGGCTCACTGCTTTCTCCAGGAGGGGACTCCTCGCCTTGGCGTTCGGTGGGAGGCACTCCATCTTCATCCCTGCACACAGGTCAGGTCAGGAGAGCTCGACCGACCCTTCGACGATCAAGTCAGTCGATAGTACGAAGGGGTTTTTCTCATTTGATCCAGTCTTCTCCTTTTTTCCTCTCCCCCTTTCGTTCCGAACGCGAGGGTTTTTATAGGGAAGTTCACCGTTTCCTGATGTACCTGCTTGCAGGGAGTAGGGTCATACCTTTGATAGCGTATGACACCAATATTGGCGTTGCGTGAAGGACCTGACTTCTGTAGGATGGCGATGTGCCTCGGTCGGCGTTCTGGTCTGCTTCGACTAGACGCTGTCAGGTCAGATCGAGGCAGGCGACCCCCTCAGCTCCTCGGCATGCGTAACTTAGGAGACGTCATTCGGAAGCAGGTGACGTTAGTTCGTGTCCCATCATTGTTATTACCCTCGTCACCCCGCACCCATATTGGCTCCTCCCACCGGAGGTCGTACACGAAAACCTCGTTGCTTTCTGACCCGCTCGCGACGAGCCCCCCCGTGCGCCACACCGACATGCCCACGAAGCGCAGCGCGTTCGCGTGCCCGCTGTACGCGCGCACTTCTTCGACCCCTCCAATGCCTCCTCCCCCCACCCAGTCCCACAGCCGGTGGCTGCCGTCCGTCCCCGACGACACCACCGCCCGCCCCGGCCCCCCGGCAAACCTTACGTAGGTCACCGCGCGGCCGTGCCCAGCGAACACCGCCACCGGTCCCGCCGAAACCGCCCGCACGTCGTACACGTACGCGGGCCGGTCGGCGCTTCCCACCCTGACCCACGGACCGCCGCCCGGATCGAACTCCACGCCACACACCGCCGCTCCCGCCCGCGCCACCCCCACACGCCCCCTGCCGTCGCGGCGGGTGTCCCACTGCCGAGCGGTGCCGTCATCCTACCCCAACGAGCCGAGCTCCCCGTCGGGCGAGTAGTCCACGCTCCGGACGTGACGACCGGCATGCTCGTCGCGCTCGAACACCGCGACGCGCCGCTCCACGTCGTACTCGGTCACCACACCATCGTAGGGTCCCGAGCCGAGGACGCGACCGCCGGAGGCCGGGAGCCACCGCAGGCTGCCGAGCTTGACCGGAGTGCAGATGTAGAAGTCACAAGCAGTGGAGTGGCCGTAAAAGGCCGCTGCGCCGCCCGCATGTCCTTCTGGCGGCAGCCAAGTGCGGAGGCTGTAAATTCTTATCTTCCTCGCGATGCCGCCAAGTCGATAGCGCCGACGATGTCGGGGACTTGTCCTGACGAGACCACGGTGCATAGGCGGAAGTCCCATTCGGAGCGTGCTTTCTCTTCTTCCACTCTTCCTTCTTCTTCTTCTTCTTCCGTGTAAATGTCGGAGGATGTCGAGGTAGTGTTGTTCATTGCCCACACGTATAGCGATTGGTTCTGCAACAGTGTTGAGTAAAGATTGCGTGATCACTTCAAGGAGTTGGAAGTTGGATTCCACTGGTTCCTTCGTATTTGCACCCATTTGTTATTATTCTTATCCGAAGATGCTGAGAATGACAGGGTAGAGAGTCTGTGATGTCAAGAAGCTTTAAGAGCCAAGGAAATATTAAAGTAGCACGGGAACACAAATGCGAGCTGAAACAGAGAACGTTAACGGAGGAGGGATTGATTTCTCATGCCATGGTACATAAATAGTACATTGATCACCTTTCCTTCATCTGAACTACCTATGCCGATGGTCCAGAATAGTCAAACCGATGTCAATTGTGGTTATGAGGTTAAAACAGGTCCAAAAGATGGCAAATGTAGGGGCGTTCAACCAAATGTGACTGGTGGACTTAAAATGCACAGACCCCTCGCCACCAAAAGAGCATCACCATCCTATGGCGTTGGAGCATCACCATGATAGCTCGAAAGCTATCATCTATAGATACTGGATAGCATTACAGAAAGCGAATGGGACTGTAGAGAGAGAGAGAGAGTCATTGTTCCACCGGTGGCGATGAACGAGAAGGAAAGGAGGAGAAGACGAGTGGAGGAGGAACAAGGAGACGTTGGCTAATATGCCTTGTGCCTCGTGGTGGCAACTGCTGGAACGTGTGAGGACGCAGGTCCCTTGCTGATCTTGTCGACGCCCATTTCTGATTCTGGGACGTCATGCCAAGGGATTGGATGGACACAGGTGGGTCCTGTATCAACTCCAGTATTTTGTACCTCCATCAAATCAACACTACTACCACCACCACCACCAAACTACATGTTGTATCACAAATTTCATATATTTCAATATATTAAAGCTACCTAAGTTTTTATTTTATTTTGTATATCTTCCCTAAATACCAAATACTTTGAGCAACAGCAAGGAAAAAACCTTTTCTTGATTCTGCAACCCACTTAATATGAAAAAATAGGAGTTGCTGGTAACTTATTAGGACCATACAATTTTGAAGTACTAACTAAGATAGCCGAGTATCCAACAAGATCGAATGCTTCAAATTAGTAGCTAAGCAAGTACCTACCATGCAATTTCCTTGAAGGTCACCAAGATTAGCTTCATCGGTTTCATGATGTAACCATGTTGAACTGGAACCTCGACAACTGTTGTGGAATTGTAGATATAACGGGCCCATATCTCTGCATCCATTTCAATGGACAAGTATGTTTTCTATGTTAGAGAAGAACAATATATGCCTAATAGAAAACAAACAAACAAGACTTTTTAACATTACAAAAGTGAACTAGGGTGAGAAACTAGAAGATTACGGTTGCAGATACGGTAAAAGGCAGCATATGATCGATATCACAATATCAGGTAGGTTTGGTAAAATGTAAAGAATATTATCCTCCAGATCCATAAGCTAAAACCTGAAGGACCTCTCATCATCTGCTTATATTGGTAACTTTATTTTATGTATAAAAGGCAATAGATAGCAGCTTAAAAAAGAGTCATAATGCACAATTCTTGCAATTGTTGTAGTGAAGCAGATCTACTAACAGTTGAGGTGTATGCTGGTACCTGAACATTGTCATATAGTTCAAATAATGGAACCGCAAGCAACTTCAAGTTTTTGGGAACAGCAAAATATTCTCTTTCTGACAGGTGCACAAGGAAAAGTTTCTTACATTCCTGGAAATAGACAATTTTGGGTTTAGAATCAGAAAATAGACCCCACTAATTTTGAATTCATCAGTCAATTTACGAAGCTATAAGTGCAACATACCTTGGGCTTAGTTATGTGAGGAGGGCAGTATGGGTACATTACTGTTTCAAAGTTCGGCCTCCACCAGGTAGCAACACATTCACCGATCTGCAAGTTAAAGCAAACATGTAACCAATGTCACCGTAATAGGTGCCACTTGAGCTCGGCACATAGTCAATATATGCACCACAATTGATAAAAGAAATAACAAACAGTAATATGCAAACAAGTAATGATATAAAACCTCGTTCAGCGATGCCATTAGAAGAGGAAAAAAGTGCATTTGAGTCAAAATCTCCAACACCACAAAAGTGGAAATGAATGCCCTGATTCATGCTTGAGGAAATAAGAAACAAACTGGAGAAGTATTAGTTGTTTGACACATCTGATAGTTCAGAATGTGGACCAGATCAGGCAAAGTTGCTGAGACTAGAATGATATAGAAGGCTACATTGTGGCCAACACAATGTTAATGTTAGTGCAACATTTTTCTCAGCATGTGATGAATGCTTCTGTGCACATGAATTAACCAGAAACAAGACCGCTTTACAAATTATAATCAATGCACATGGTGTGTGTGTTCCTTCTTATAGAGTTCTTTCATCTATAACTAGAAAGTGAATTTAGTGTAGGCCAAGAAAATTTTGATTTGGCGAAGTACCTGCCAATTCGGCAGAAAGGAAGTTGAATTTGCAGCAAGTTTGCTACAAAGCTTTCGTTTCAGACCCTCTATTTCTGACAAATCAAATCACATGAACACAGGGTCAGACAAGTGAAAACTTCCCATGAAAGATTTATCAAAGCTAGAACATGTCAGGAAATAGGATTTTGCATTACTGACAACCTACCATTCTCCCCAGGCTTTAGACGTCCACCAGGAAGCTTACAGAAAGTATTGCCTATTTGCAGTAGCAGTATGTGCGGATGATTGTGCTCCTGGACCTACAAGAACAAATAAATAAATAAAGTTTTAACTTTAGTGACGGGAAAACTCAAATTCGATACAGACTTTTAATTTCCACATTGATATTTTATGATGAAAACAAGATATCCCAGGAAAATTATGACCATCACATGTTCGGGTGAATAACAAGACATGATATGCTATCGATAACTTGCACAATGCACAACAGCACAGAACAATAATCATGTTGCCTAGAAGGAATCATCACAATATTTGAAAACATTTGGCTAGCAGTTGGGACATGACTGCTTTGTTGTATTTTGTTAGCAGCTAGCTCCCACTAAATTTGGTTACCCTGATCAAAGATATTTAAAGAAAAAAATGTCTAAGGCAGCTAAGAAAGCTTGAGGCAAAACATGTCGAAAATTAGCTCACTGAGATAAACATTAATAATTATCCTAGATGTTTAGGGACCTTCAATGAACAAAGTTAAAATTTGAAACAGAGGTTAGCCAAACTCAAATAACAAAAGAAACCTGATAGATTATTCCATATGGATAAGCTACCAAACAACAGACAACTCCCCAAGAGAGTATTATGTAGAGCATTAGACTTGAATGAAGTTTCCCAAACAACAGATAGACAAATGAATGACAAGGATCCAAGTTAAATTAATAGGTTATTTCAATTGCATTGAAAAGAATGAACGAAATACAAAGACAGTATATACAAAACATACTCTTGAGGTACACCCAAGCTTAAAAATCATTCATTGAATTGTGAAAGCAAAAAGGATGATAAGGTTTTCTTGGTGCATATAATTATTAGTCAAGATTAAGGGTAGAAATCAAGAACATGAAGCAACACAGAAATAGGAAAAAGAAGAGCAAAGAGGAAGAGAAAAGAGTAGTGATGAGTGAACCAAATTTCCTTTTTTGCGGCTAATATCCATTCCACTTCAACAAATTTGCTCAGTCAAGCTGATTTGCCCAAAGATCATGTATAACATGCGACAAATAATTCATCCCAGAACCAGCCAAAATAATGCTCATCTAATTGATTTAATTCTAGCCCAATCTAACAAAAAAAATCAAGCAGTCCATGGTTTCACTATGAAGAAAAACAATTTTCCAAAACATTTCCTGAAAGAAACTAGGGATGAAAAAATCAAATAAGAATATTGCAACACAGCCAAGTGTGAAGAGGCTAAAACGTGGATCTTTATTATATTTCCAAAACCTATCCTGTCCAAGATCCTGACAATTGTGATTCTTTCATTCTAAATTCATGGTATTAAATTAATCATTGTCCATATTTGCAAAATGCATTCTGGCATACCTCTTGAGTACAACTCAGTGTCTAGAACAAAGATTAAATGTATTTTCAAATCAAGGACAAAATATTGATGTTACAAACTTACGATTACTGTTGTGAGCACTTCCGCATTATAACCAAATCAAGAGTGCACTTTTGTAGGAATTGAGAATAACCAACAAATTCACCACAACGTACATAACCATAAAATTTTGAATAGATTAGCTTGCTGTAAAAGAAAAATGTGAACACCATATTCCATTATTTATCTTCCACAATGTTGAGAAAACCAAAACGCAACTAAAAGCTGATAAGATACTGGTATATTGTGTAGATCTTTACCAGTAAAATTCCTTCAACGCTTGTCCGCATACCTTCTTTCATATAGCTGAATCAAAAGAAAAGGAAGAAGTCAAATGTGGCACTTGTCCGCACACATTAGAGATGTGCCATAAGAGATGAGAAATGCCAAAGGGCTTTCTCCAATATAAGTTCCAAAATTTCTGACAAGAAAACAACAGTGGTTTTCATTCTACTATCAGTTACTATCAATTCACAAATTTCTATTTATGGATAGTCCCAGTGCCAAATTATGGGCAATTGCGGCACTTGGTTTTGTATGAAAACAGAAGTTGCTGTTTGACAATAACCATAAAAGTTTTAGAAATGTACAACTTCAAAGACTTCAAAGTTGACAATTCAACCAACATTTGCCCACTCTTGGCACCTTCATCGTCTTTCTTTTGTTACATCTTTAAGAATAAAGTCACTCCACCAGTAATATCCTTTTTAAAAGAAAGAAAATTACATGACATAGATTATATGATAGGTCCTTCAAGAGATGTACTGTTTGCAACCAACAAAAAACCAAAATGGAAAAAAAAATCAACAGGAATAATTTGAAAGGTGAGCATCAATTGGCAATGGTAGTCACCATTCTAAGAATATGCAACCAAGGCATTTTGCCTTGTGCCTTACAATGGCTTTAAAAGTTAGTATCAAGCAAGAATGTTTTAGCTGTGACGATGTAAAGAATAGCGATCACACGTAAAAATGGATTTTGACAAAATAACACCTAATATAGTTAAAGTAATCATGACAGTCTTGAGGAAAAAGAAGTACACATTAGCTACAACTCAGGCTTCCAGTTATTAATTGAAAATTTAGTATGACATCATTAGCAAATCAATAAGAAAAGTAGCCTAAATTCCTCTAAAGATGCCTCCAATCCACGGTTGATCAAATGGGTCCCTCAATGCTAAGAGGTAGAAGAAGCAATTCCATTTCATTAACACAGTAAGCTGATATAGTCTTTCACAGAATGTTAAGATATTTTTCCATTTTCAATGGAAAATACAAGTAAATAGCTTAAACCTGAAGGCAAATAGTGGAGAAACATACATGATACAAGTTCCAAAATATTCACTTTGAATAAGGATTCATGTTAAAGATGGTAATCGTTAATTTCTGAATGAGCCTTGAGTTTTACAGACCCAGCAATATTTGTTGTCTTGCAGTGCTTCATACAGTGCATATTATTCCATCAAACAATAACATTAAGTGCATACATATCATTTCCCAGGGAAGATGAAACTACCCACAATAAAATTAAGTGCTTGATTAAGATTGCATGTTAAGAAGCAAACTTATCAACCACAGGTCATACAAGGAGTTGGAAATTCAACATGCAGGCGCAAGCAATGCTATCTTTTTCTGTTAAGAGAGCACCATTCGAATAGGAAACAGGAAAAAAAAAGCTATAAGAGAGCACCATTCCAATAGGAAACAAGAATAAAAAAGCTAAGTCGTGCAAACTTGTAGTGCTTTTACAATTAAAAGCATACTACAACTTTGTCCTTCCTAACATATATGCCTGGATATTGACCCAAAAAAAAAACACTAAAACACCAATTATCATGGGTTTCAAGAGAGAGATCAAAACAAGGATTGATGTACCGAAGTGTACCGCTCAGTACGAACAGTACGTACCAGTCCGATAGAAGACCGATACGGGTAGTACATCAGTACACCCAGTGTACCATGTGTCGGTATGCTCTGTACAACTTAGTACGTACCATATTGATAGCTGGTCGATACACCAGTATGGACCAGTAACACGAACCATGGATTAGAGTATATTTTTAGTAAGAATATTAATCTATCCAATCAATGAGTAAATGACTGTTATGAGCATGGTAAAGAATACAGTGGATTGATACAACTTTCTTGTTGATTGGAGTCCACAAGTAACCTCATATTACCTACTAATTCTACAGCAATCTACTACTTAACCTAAAGTTTGCAACTTATCTGATCCTTGTTTCAAGCCACCATCATTCCAGGTGCCACTACTTAGTCCACAACCGTTACACTTGCATAAAAGAAAGATGTGACTTTTGGACGATAAACTTTATCAGAAAAGAGGAGTATTATTAGCCTCCAAATCCAGTCATGACATTTACGTGTCAACCGCAGAGTATGAATTCAACTGTATAAAACTGGACCTAACAATGGACATTATGCATCATTTCTGTTAGATATTTTATATTTTAAAAATAGAAATCTCAAATTTTATTTTTATTTTACTTGTTTCCTTATTTTGTATACGTTATTTCTGATTGATTTACATACTTTAATTGAATTTATTGGTTATGATTACACATGGCCATAAATGAATTTATCAATCAATTTTATATGAAAAATATTCTTCTACTTGTAGCGTCAACCTCCTCACGGTCGTGCCCGCAAAGAGGAATCCCGGTCGTATCCTTGAACCACGAATCTGCGAAGGATTCCTTAGGACAGCATCACAAACGCGATTCCGAATGAATTCTAATCTTCTTATTTTTTATTTTATTAATTAAATCAGATTTAATATTTAATCACTGAGTTTTTACCCCCAACAGTTCCAGCATCAATGTAAGTGTACCTACGATCTAGGGAAGGTACCAAAACTCTTAAATCAGCCCTGTCTTTGATCTTGCGATCCGCTGCTACTTACGTCGTGAATTGGACAAAAGGGGGGAGCCTACCACAAATCAAATAGTACTAGTGTTTGATACGAAAGAGAAAAGAAACGAGACTAGGGTTTCGGGAGAGATCAGGGTGGTGGACTTACTTGACCTTCATGCGGGCGAGGCGATCGGCGACGGAGGTGTCCTTCTCCATCTTGGGCTCCTTCGTCCCGAACGTGTAGTTCGAGAGGGGGTACGTGTTCACCACCGACGAGGTCACCATCCCTCCTCTTCCTCCTCGTCTGCGTCGCTCTCTGGCTCTACGCTTAACCGGCGGCGGAAGTAACAGACGAACCCGAACTGATTCAGTTGGGGTTTTATTTCGGGGTTCGCCCTCGGAGAACTTGAGACCGACACAAAGAAGGAACACATTTTCTTTTTCTTGTTAAAAGAAACAGAAACAGATGTTTTCACAGAAACAGAACCCGAACTGATTCGGTTGGGGTTTTATTTCGGGGTTGGCCCTTGGAGAAACCAACACAAAGAAGGAACACATTTTCTTTTTCTTGTTAAAAGAAACAGAAACAGATGTTTTCACGAGAACTAAAGCTCGTCTTCATGTTTAGGGAAATCAAAAGTGTTTTCATCGAGAGGCATCATCGACTGCGTGTGGCCGTGCGTTCGACGCGTGTACGAGTCAGGTTTGATGGATTTCCTCAAACCGTGGATTTCGTGGTTTCCCAACAAGCAAAACGTGGGACTAAAGCCCACGGGATTCCGCTGTTCTCGCCACTTTTTCTTGCCTCTTTATATGCGCCACCGCACTGCCCGCAGAGTCTCCAGCGCCGACCGAGGTTTCCAGCTAACGTGCAGCCTCACCTGATCTCCACCACCGCCACCATGGACGTGTACATCTCGGAAGAGTACGTTGTGAGGCGCAGAAAGGAGAAGGCGGCGGTGGCAGCCGAGTCGGGGAAGACGACCGGCTCTGGGTTACGGAAGCAGCAGCAGCAACAGAAGGAGAGGAAGTCTCGAGCTTCTGTCGTGGGAATCATCGAGAGCAGTAGTGTTTTTGGTGGAGATGGATGGGGTCAGGAGATTGTTTTCAATTGCTTCTCTGCATAGGTTGTCTCTGCGGGGAGTTCCTCTGCTCGTGGTCTTGTTGCTTCCTGGACATCGGAATGCTGCTAACCACAGATGATACTTATGAATCCAAAATGCTAGAACAAATTAATGAGATTACAGGATGCCTTTAATACTATTAACGAGTGGATTGATCTTTGCAACTGTGACTAGTGTTAGTGAAAACAATTTTATACCGTGGCCTCGGGGCCGTCGCGGCTTGGTTGGGGCTCCGAATGACGAGGATCTTGCACGGTGTATCTTGCGAGGTTACCCCCGGTGGTCTATTATGATGGCCCGATCGGGACGATTCGTCGGGCGGGAAGCTTTGCCGCAGCACCGGGAGAAGTGAACCCATCCTTGTACCTGCACACAAGTCGGGTCGGTGGCTCGGCCCGACCCCTCCGACGATCAAGTTAGTGGATGTGGAGAGGATTTCAGGTGGAGAAGGGTCATTTTTTTTTTTGTTCCTCTGTCCGTGTTCCCCCCCCTCCTCCTTTAGAGCCTGGGAGTATTTATAAGTAAGTTTTGGTGTTACCTGATGTGTCGGCCTGTCGGGGCAAGACCGTACCTCTGATGGCGTCTGACATCGCCATTGGTATTGCGTGGAGGACCGAACTGCCGCAGGGTATAGGCGAAGCTTCGGTCGACGTCTTCCTCTGCCTCGACCGGTCGTGCAGGGCCAGGCGATGAGGTCGTCCGGGAACGGTTGACGTTGGCGCGCATCAAATCAGCGTTAATGCTCACTCCCT
>LVTN01000050.1:335867-357368 GCA_001649415.1 Musa itinerans | reverse complement strand
TTTATGCCGTGGCCTCGGGGCCGTCGCGGCTTGGTTGGGGGTCCGAATGACGAGGATCTTGCACGGTGTATCTTGCGAGGTTGCCCCCAGTGGTCTATTATGATGGCCCGATCGGGACGCTTCGTTAGGCGGGAAGCTTTGCCGCAGCATCGGGAGAAGCGACCCCGTCCTTGTACCTGCACACAGGTCGGGTCGGTGGCTCGGCCCGACCCCTCCGACGATCAAGTTAATGGATGTGGAGAGGATTTCGGGTGGAGAAGGGTCGTTTTTTTTTGTATGTCCGTCTGTCCATGTTCCCCCCTTCCTCCTTTAGAGCCTGGGGGTATTTATAGGTAAGTTTTGGTGTTACCTGATGTGCCGGCCTGCCGGGGCAGGACCGTACCTCTGATGGCGTCTGACATCGCCATTGGTGTTGCGTGGAGGATCGAACTGCCGCAGGGTATGGGCGAAGCTTCGGTCGACGTCTTCCTCTGCCTCGGCCGGTCGTGCGGGGCCAGGCGATGAGGTCGTCCGGGAACGGTTGACGTTGGCGTGCATCAAATCAGCGTTAATGCTCACTCTCTTGGGTAGTGTGCCGTGGCTGACGTCATGGCGCACCATGTCGCCAATTTTGTCCATATCAACTAGTGGTTTGGCAACACCCAGAGTTGGAAATGTGCACTACTTTGGGGTAGGAATGCATGTGGAGTGTTCGATAAAAATGTCTAGGTTAGGTTGGGTTACTTGCAGAGTAGTTCACAATGGTCATGTCTCTTGATGATCCCAGGCCAAGTTAGAACTTGTAGGAACAGAGGAGATGAGAACGAGCAGAACTGTTGCTATTGGGCAGGTAATCTTCTGTGTGGTAGTATGGGCCAAACTCGGACCTCTGTTCATCTGAATAGCTGAAAAGCTATAGTAGTCATATTCCAGATGACACTACTTCAATGAAGCTGAAGCTGCATTTGTTCATGCTTTGAACATACTGATGACTTTATTATAAGAACCCACATAATTTTAGATGTCTTGCCGCTACAAAAACATTTGTGTTGCTATGTTACTTGAGAGAACACGTCAATCATACAGGAAATACGTTCAAAGGCATGTGAAGTTGGGGAATCTTTCACGTCGACGAAACTAATGATGCGTGGACTATTGTTGTGTGTTAGCAATGGAATGACAACGGGGGTGGGTGAAGAGAACGTAAACTTGACTCAGCGAACCCAATCCAGGTTCGATTAAAGGGAAGACGAACCCGGTTTAAGTGGGTTGGTCGGACCGAGATGTCCAAAACAAGTTCAACCCGCTATCACTGCACAAGTCATGACTCGGTTGTGGCCGTGTTGGCATGAGATTTGACCAAGTCCAGATTGCTGACATGGCACGTCTCCATTGGTTGGTCCATGTTCTGAATCCAAGGCCGGATGTTAGATTGTCGTCGAGATGGAATTCGCGCAGGTAAGGGTGGAAGATGGACTTACTTTATCGAAGACTCCAAAAGGGGCCCGTGTGCAGAGTTCCGATTCTAGACGTCAAAACGACAGATGAGGAAGAGGAGAAGCCAAGAGGCGTGTTGTTGAACGTGGAATGGATGTTGTAACAGAGGAAACCCTCGCGACGAATCTCCATCCTCCACAACGCTTCAGTCTTCTTCTTCTTCTTCTTCTCTCTCTCTCTCTTTGTGCTGTTGGATGATGATTCAGGGAGCAAGGAAATAGCAGACGCCGGAGCTCATGCATATACACTAGCAGGAGAGACTGAGAGGCCGAGATGAGGACATGCTTGAAAGCCATGAACGTGTCGTTGGAGAACAAGGTAAACAGCGCCGTAGCTGCAATACGATCGTCGACGAAGGGAGTCGCCGTCGTCTTCCTCACACTCCTCGTCCTTGTCGTCGTCATCTCCACGCATTGGATCGATGGCACAGTAAGTGAATTCGCGTTTCTTTCCGGCTAAATCATTCTTTCTGCTGGCTTGCCGTTCAATCTCCTGGCCACAGTACATCGAGTAGTGCTAGGATTCTTGGTGTATTGAGGACTCAAACAGAGAATGTCCAAACCGGAGTTGCCTACGAGATTATTCCTAGTGCGATTAATGTGATGGGCTTTGTTCCAGTGGAATGCAACTTTAGTGACAATAATTGAGATTGCACTCGCAGGACAGCCACTATGCCACTCATTTTGTAAAGGATGTGCCCCAGCCATCAGCCCCACTGCTGCACAAACATAGTGCCATTGTGTTCTTGGTGAACGATAAACATCACAGACACTTCAAAATAGACTGTGTGTGTTCAAATTGCTAACAATTTATCTTGTGATCTAAGATGAAATCTCATGTATTTTATATAAAATTGAAATATTCTGATACATATGAACCTTAAATCATTTAGAAATCAATCATGGAAGTGTATACTCCAACATTTTGTTACGATGACAGTGTTATCTATTGATTGCTCTGTAAATTAATCTTGTAGCGTCTCTTTCTGTGTAGACTCTCACAACAATAAGCTCCAAGAATGAACAAGTTCTTAGCTCACAACCCCGCAAACCACAGTCAAAGACCATTATTTTGGCCTGTGGAAACCAAACAACTCCTGTGTGCCAAAGATCACTGTCTCCATCTCCGTCTCCGTCTGCTATCTCTTCTGTGCCCCAGTCGTCCCCTTCCTGCCCTGACTACTTCCGCTGGGTGCACGAAGATCTCCGACCGTGGAAGTCCACCGGCATCACAGAGGAGATGGTGGGGAGAGCTCGAAAGTTCGCCACCTTCCGGTTGGTGGTGCTCGCCGGCCGAGTCTACGTCGAGCGTTACCGCCGAGCGTTTCAGACAAGAGACGTGTTCACCCTGTGGGGCATATTGCAGCTCGTCAGCCGGTATCCCGGCCGCGTCCCCGACATCGACCTCATGTTCAACTGCGACGACACACCCGTCGTGAAGCTGGCCGACCACCGGTCGTCGCCGCCTCCACCTCTCTTCCGCTACTGCAAGGACGACAGGACCTTGGACATCGTATTCCCGGACTGGTCATTCTGGGGCTGGTAATGGGCTCATCCACAACCTTGCCGCGTGTTCTGAAGCAATGTCTTGCGATGTGTAACTTGTTGCTGTGGTCGCCGCCAGGGCTGAGCTCAATATAAAGCCATGGGAGACACTGGCGAATGATCTGAAGCAAGGAAATCAAAGGGTGAAATGGAGGGACAGGAAGCCGTATGCCTACTGGAAGGGCAATCCATGGGTATCCGACAGTAGAAGGGATCTTATCAAGTGTAACGTCTCCAAACATCACGACTGGAAGGCTCGTCTCTATGATCAGGTACGACACCAAAGACTGGCTCAAGAACACTGCTTGAGATGCTTCTGAGCTTTCTATTCTTTTACTTCTCCGTAGAATTGGGATAGGGAGATCAATCAAGGGTTTACGAACTCAAACCTGGCCAACCAATGTGATCACAGGTGAGTTGCTTCCTGTTCTTCGCTTGTTCTTACCTATAAATGAAATCTCGCATGCTATATATACGGGTGAGGTTCTCGTTAATGGCAGGTACAAGATCTACATCGAGGGCCGAGCATGGTCAGTGAGCCAGAAGTACATCCTAGCATGCGACTCGCCTGCGTTCTTTGTGAAGACTCACTTCCATGACTTCTTCTCCAGAGCTCTGATGCCAGGACTACACTTCTGGCCAATAAGGGAGGACGATAAGTGTAGATCGATCGAGTTCGCAGTTGACTGGGGCAACGAGCACCAAGAGGAGGTAGGCATCACATGCATTTCTTGCTCCAAATCTTACGAGACGCTCAATCACGGAAGCTTTGCAGGCACAAGCCATGGGAAGGGCAGGCAGCAGCTTCGTGCAGGAAGAGCTAAAGATGGACTACGTCTACGACTACATGCTGCACCTGTTAACCGAGTACGCCAAGCTGCTGAGGTACGAGCCCGCCGTACCAGAGAAAGCCACCGAGCTCTGCTCCGAGTCCATGGCCTGCCCTTCCACCGGCCTCGTCAAGGAGTTCCTGATGGAGTCGATGGCGAAGTCGACGCACGACACAGAGCCGTGCGCGATGCCTCCACCCTTCGATCCGGAGGCGCTCCAAGTGGTGCGGGAGAAGAAAGCTAACGCCGTGACGCAAGTGGAGTTGTGGCAGCAGCAAGCTTGGAATAAAGGTGTTTGATTTGATTCGGAGACCTAAGAAAACTTGATTGTATTCATTTGTTATATGATCAGAATTTGAGACCAACGGAGAAGTTGGGATGGATAAGTTCGACATATACTCGAATATCATGAATGGATAACACAGCTTATCCATATCGGGATGATATCAAACAATTTAATAGACATATAGAAACCATGAATTCATAAGAAATCTCGATCCAAATACTCTGAGTTACTTGTTCTTCCATTTTCTCCCTCCCTGCAATTATCAACCGATGGTTGATGCACAGGGAGAATTAGAAGGGTACTCAGATGGTTGCGTGAATTAAAGGCGATGTTTGCAGCGTTTAAGAGCAAATCGAAGCGCGTCGCGGCCACGATACGATCTTCGACAATGGGAGTCGTCATCTTCCTCGCCTTGCTAGTTCTTGTGTTCTCTACCTTTTGGATCGCCAACATCTTTGTGAGTGCAGTTGGATCTTCTTCTTCTTCTTCTTCTTCTTATAATAATAACATAAAACAGGATTTACCCTTACAATAACATCATTGTAACTTCTTTCTGCTAATGCAGGATTACAGAATGGTAACCTCCATGACTCCACAAGCTCTCAAATCAAACATCTCCCACAGTGCACACCGCCCGCCGAAACGTCAACCAAAACCTATCGCCCTGACCTGTGGAAATCAAACGACAGTTCCAATCTGCCAAAGACAAGTCTCTGCATCATTTGTTCTTTCTCGGCCCCCCACCATACCCCAATCCTCTGCTTCCTGCCCCGACTACTTCCGATGGATTTACGAGGACTTACGACCGTGGAAAACCACAGGAATCACGAGGGACATGGTGGAGAGTGCTCAAAAGTTCGCCACCTTCCGGTTGGTGGTGCTCGATGGCCGGGTCTACGTGGAGCACTATGGAGGAGGATTCCAGACGAGAGACGTGTTCACGCTTTGGGGCCTCCTCCAGCTCGCTAATCGATATCCAGGTCGCATCCCCGATCTCGATCTCATGTTCAACTGCAACGACACGCCTTCCGTCAAGTCAGCCGACCACCGCTCGTCACCTCCGCCTCCACTCTTCCGGTACTGCAAGGATGATAAGACACTGGACATCGTCTTCCCTGATTGGTCGTTTTGGGGTTGGTAATAAGTTCATGCTCAAGATACTCGACTCCAGATGTTGTTGCCATGTTTTGCCTTTAGATTCCTCTGTTCTAAGTGGCTGTAATGGTGACTGGAAGGGCTGAGGTCAATATAAAGCCATGGAGGACCGTGATCAAGGAGCTGGAAGAAGGGAACAGAAGAGTGAAATGGAGAGACAGGAAGCCATATGCCTACTGGAAGGGCAATCCATGGGTATCTGATAGCAGGAGCGATCTCATGAGGTGCAACGTCTCCAAGCATCACGACTGGAATGCTCGTCTCTACGCACTGGTACGCCACACAACACTGCATCTGCTACTTCTACGATATATGCTCGAACTCAATCTGGCTGGTACTCTGCTGTAGAACTGGGACGGTGAGAAGAGGCAAGGATACAAGAACTCAAACCTGGCAAGCCAATGCAAGTATAGGCGAGTTGTTCTTCTCATCCTTCCTACATTCCTTCTCTCTTCTCCTCTCTTAGGTTCAGGTTTGTGATGGCGTGCAGGTATAAGATCTTTGTGGAAGGCCGGGCATGGTCAGTGAGTAATAAGTACATCTTGGCATGTGATTCGCCTGCGCTGTTTGTGAGGACTCACTTCCATGATTTCTTCTCCAGAGGTCTGATGCCAGGGCTGCACTACTGGCCCATAAGAGAAGACGACAAGTGCAGCTCGATCAAGTTCGCTGTCGACTGGGGCAACAAACACCAAGAGGAGGTATGCATACTTTCTCCAGCCTTCTTGCACCTGAGAACCTGTGTGTTTCTGATCAACGTAGAACCAACAGGCAGAAGCCATGGGAAGAGTAGGTAGCAGCCACATGAAAGAAGAAGTAAAGATGGAGTACGTCTATGACTACATGCTACATCTACTAATCCAATACGCCAAGCTGTTGAGGTACAAGCCTACCGTGCCGGAGAAAGCTACCGAGTTCTGCTTGGAGTCTGTGGCTTGTCCTGCCACGGGCATCGTCAAGAAGCTCCTGATGGAGTCGATGGAGAAGTGGACAGAGGAAGCAGAGCCGTGCAGAATTCCCCCACCATTCAATCCGGAGGAGCTTCGAGAGATAATGGAGAGAAAAGCTAATGGTTTGAAGCAAATCGAGTCGTGGGAGGAAAAAAAGGCTAACAAATGAGAAAGCAAATTTAGCCATACATACGATAGTGATTCATGTTTGACTCTTAAAATACGCATGACAATATTTTCATTAGAAAAAAAAGCAAAAACAATTAGTATAAACTGTTTTTTTTTTTTTTTGGCTGGGTTTATATGATACTATACGTAAAAGCTCTTGCTTTTTTTTTTTTTTTTTCTTTGTAAAGTGCCCTCAATTTTTACCCTTCTCATTTGATGTTTATATTTCTTGTAAGGCTCGTAATACTTCTTGTTGTCATCTGATTGCCTCTGATCCATCACGAGGCCTTATTGCCTTTCGTTACACTAGTGGCCAGGTCCTCCCCACGCACTATCTTTCTATCATTATCTTTGTCATTTTTATGGGAGAATACTATAAAGACTATGGGGAAGAAGATTGAGATAAACATTCCAACATTGTTATCTCCTTGCGGCCACAACCAAGCACCTCTCCACCACAACTCTCGCGGCCTTCTCCACCCTTATATATGTGGTTCATCACTAGAGATGTCACTAATACACATGAGTACGAGCATCAATAATACATGCAGATATAAGTATTTGTAGGGATTAGCCCCTAACAGACGAGGATGAGAGTATTTTTTTATTACCTACGTAGTTATATGGTTGGGATGGGTAGAGCACTCCCCTCTTTGTCCCGTACCTGTACACTTGATTCAAATAGTTGAGTCTTGGTTGAGTCGATTGCGAATCAATTATGAGTTATTTTATTTAATTGAATTAGATGATACCATAACAATAAATATTATTATTATTTATAAATTTTAGTACTATTAATTAGTTTTGATAATAATTTTATTTTTTAAAAATAAAATAGATTAATTAAGAGAATATAGAGAACTCATTGGTTCTTCGCTCTAAATGGGATTCCTCATCCCTGCCCTCACTCCATCTAAATGAGGAATGTGGTGGGGATAGGGGTGGAGAATGGGAGATGAGATAGGGATGAGGGAAGCATTCTTTACTTTGTCCCATTGACATCCCTATCTACCATAGCTCTCATGATATTTTCCTATAGTGTTAATCTATGATATAAGGATGACTTCATGGTTGTTTGGGGTGGGTATGCATATGGAATGGAGATAGCAAGGGTTAAGCAAAGACAATGAGAGAATTGTGGTGCATGAAGAGGGCCCGATGACTAGCGTGGTGAAAGGCGATGAGGTTAAGGCGACCATGTTGGGAAATCTTGGGGGCGACATCACATGCATAGCGAAAGAACAGAAAAACAAAATCCTCAATTTTCCAAAAAGATGTTCGTTGTGGTGCAAAAATTGGTGTGCAAAAATTCGCGAAACTTAAAATTGTATATAAGATAAATTGTGTTATCTAGGAAGATCATATATCCCTGAATCCTTGTAGATCTCTAGGAGAGGGTGAAGGAGGTCAAGCGCCCTCCTCTCTAGCCGTGATTCACACAACAGGGCTACAACGACGTTCTTCAAAACTCCAGACCTACTTTGAGGTGGAGAGGGGGAGGAGAATAGGAGAGGCAAGCAAAAGCTCTAGTTTATGAACCACTAAATCCCTCCTATTTATAGAGGTTTCATGTCAACTTAACCCTAATGAATCCTCCCTTATTGGGTATTGGCTCTCCATTTAACTACCCAAGCCTCTTAGATTAGTGGATCTTTATCCAATAATCTCTCATGGGCTCTTATTAGATCTCATTCATAGGATCCAATAATTCATGGGCTTATTGGATATCCAATAAGATAGGGGCTCCGGCGGATATCTTAAATTCGAACCTCTACTCATCGCAATACCTACCATATGTATGTGACCTTCTAGGCTCAATATCGAGCTGGCTATGAGTCACACCTATTAGAACTTCTTCTGACTCAATGAATTATTATTTCTATAATAATTCACTCGACTTATCGACTGCGAACGTACTAGGCCGCTACGTCGTAGTCCCCAGATGATACAAGGGAATCCAATCCATTGGACATATCTGTCCTCAGTTACCATGTACCTATAGTCCCTCATCTATCTAATATCCCAGAGACCGTATACCGGGCATGGTGCTGTCATACCCATATGGTTTCTACTCGAGTCTCGCTCTAATCGGACTCTCCCAGAGAACTCTTTTTCTCTCAATCGAATGACCCTGGCCAAGGATTTGTCTGAGCAAGAATACATGAGACATTCCTCTCATGACACCGAGAGTAGATGATCCTCTATCGACACTCATTAGCCCTTGTAATGTTGGCTATCACTCCCGATGACCGGTTGTACTAGATCTGGGACATTCAAACCTATAAGTCTGGTACCAAAGAGTGAAGCACTCATACAGGATATCCTTGGTGTCTCAAGTCTAAGGACCAGATATACTACTGAGACTACGGAATCACTATCTGGCAATAAAGCATTATCAATCATTCAACATTTCGTAAGCGGATCAATCAGTGAACTCATTCTCCAATGAGCACATGTACTGGATCCTTGGTGTCCCCACAAGAGCAGCTATGAGACCAGCTACATCCATCATATAGATGGGTATATAGCATACTAGTTTGTTTGGTTATCTCGATATCCCTTTCGAGTAACATATGATTGGGATTATTTATGATATATGTTTAAAAGTAAATCGGTCTTATTATCATGATCTCATCACGATCAGATTCTCATTGCATAGATCCAAAGATATCACTATATATATATATATATATATATATATATATATATATATATATGAGTAAAACGATTGTGTGTCAAGTCACACGTACCATTACTTACGTGATTGGCTTGTTGAGCATCTATGACTAACAGACCATACAAGGGATATAATATCTAAATATTTGAAATGTGTTAAAACATGAATAATTTATCTAAAAAAACTCTTAATAATATGGTTTTGTCAAATGACACCCTCATATTTAGTTTTTACTAAAGGAACCCATTTTTATCCTTTATAAAGTAAAGAAAAGATAGTCTATATTCGTTGACCATGTTGACTCTTGGTTATTTCGGTTGAATCGATTTGTTTGATATAAATCGGACTAGACCAGTTCAATAAAAGTTTAAGTAGTTGATTTATTCCTATTAAATCCTAGATTGTCTCTTTTTTTTTTAAATTATCCCATTACCTTTATTTTCAAATTACCTCCATCTTCTCAGCCTCCGCTTCTCCTCCCACTTTGTTGCCTTTTCTTCCTCTCCGTTTTTTCTTCCTCCTTACCCCTCCCTTAGTTTCCTCCTCCCTCTCCCCTTTTGAGTTCCCTTCTCCTCCACCTCCACCTCCACCTCCACCTCCACCCCCACCACCTCCCACTCTCTCTCTCATTCACCTGCCTCACCCCCTCCTCCTCCTTCTTCAGCATAATTTACTTATATTAGCCATTACACTCGAGTTATACTCGTTTACAAGATATATTAAAAAATATATTAATTTTTATATAAAGATATTTTAAAAATTATAATAAAACTAAAAAACTTAAATTATCCTAAAAAATATATTAATTTTATATAAATTATCCTAAACTACCCAAAAAAATATTACACTCAAGTTACACTTATTCATAGAATATATATATATATATATATATATATATATGTATATATATATATATGTATATATATATATATGTATATATATGTATATATGTATATATATATATCCTTAATCCATCATAAATATGCTAGTATTAAGTTTGAATTGATTTGTTAAAAAATATATCGAGTTATATTCAATTATATATTTAATCCAAAAATATCTTATTTGAAAACTTAATCACCCTAAACTCATAAGAAATTAAAAAAAATGATATTATATATCTTAGAATTAAGTACTAGTAGTTTTGAAAAAAAAGGAGATTAACTTGATGAAAATTAACTTGAATTATACTAAGTTAAGCTCGATCACAAATTCAATAAAAATATCCTATTGCAAAAATTATTATCCTAAATTTATATAAAAATAAAAAAAGTGATAATAAACATATTAGTATCTCACTCTAATAGTTCTAGAGAAATTTGGATAGGTTTGATGAAAATTCAACTAGTTACACTCGATAATAAACTTAATATAAAAATATTTTGTTTTAAAAATTAATCACCATAAATTCATACAAAAATAAAAATAATAATAATAAATATATTAGTATCTCACTGTAGTAGTTTCAAAAAGGTTTAAATAGGTTTGGTGAAAATTTAAAAAGTTACATTCAATTATAGATTCAACATAAAAATACTCTATTTCATAAATTTATTATCTCACCCTAATAGTTCATGAGAAGCTGGGATGACTTTGATAAAAATTCAATTGGTTACATTCGATCACCATAAAATATCATCCTTGAAATTTTATTCATCATAAAATTAAAAATACTAAATATCTTAAAATGATATACTAATAGTTCAAGAGAAGTTTGAATTGCCTTGGGTAATTACATATTATCCCATGTACCTAACTATGATTAGCATTATTGTCTTTATACTTTAAAAAGTAGTATTGAGATTCATACACTTACGAAAGTGAAACATTTATCCCAATTTTTTTTATATCATTAATTTTATCGATGGAAAAATCACACGTGTTGTCACATACAAAAAAGGACATGAATGGAAAGGATAAAAATATTTTTATTATTTTAAAATTATTAATTTCATATAAACTTTTCCTTCCTCCTCTTTCTAACCTACTTGCCTATCGCACCTGCTCACCAACTGTACTTGGTTTTGTACATAAGAGCATGCTAATCCCCTGGTGTTGTACGTAATTCACTACTTGGGACTGAAGTCATGGATGTGCTTCTGATCTGAGACTACGATTGCAACTAGAACTTACAAAAGTTTTAGGGTTTTGCTAATAATGCGACGTAAACGACATGGCGAAGAGTGCATGACATGCTGCCGGAAGACCCGTAGAACTTGTGTATGTTGATGACTAAGAGGAATGCTTTCTTGGAGTATCACAGGAGAAAGATTGAGAAGGTCAACTACCCCAACAAACATTGGAGGTGGAATATTACTAATCCAAGATCCGAGATATGCTCTGAGGCATTCTGCAACTAGTGGATTTCTGCTTCCATAGTGACCTCTCTTATGGTTTTAACATCTCTTAAGATTCATTTTAGCCCTTATAATTTTGGCCATTGATCACTTAAGCTCTTATGGTTTATTTGTGTCTAAAATAATCCTTACATTTTTAAAAATATAATATATAAGCCCCTCCCGTCAAGTCTGAGTTAATAGATGTTAGAGTATGCTTATGTGACATGCTGACTCACAATAAATCATTAATATAATGACACATCGACGGGTGGGGGTGCACATAAGAGGACGATATGGGAGGCGGAGGGAATGAAGATGCCCAGGAGGTGGAAGAGGGACTATGAGACAACTACGTGCTTAATGTCGGACTAGTCGATGCACATCCACCTGAGACAAGACCGGAAACTCTTGAGCTCATCGTTAGTGCGGGAGAGGTTGCGTGTGTACGATGCCTTGCTAGGCAGTAGTGACTCGGTGCTATTGCTAGTGGTCATTTCCATGACGACGCCTCCTCTCACTTACATATGTCATTATAATAATAATTTATTATGAGTCAATATATAACGTAAGCTGATTCTAACATCTGTTAACTTAAACTTGATGGGAGAGATTTATATGCTACGTTTTAAAAAATATATGAATTATTTTAAACACGAATAAATCATAAGAGCTTAAGTTGTCTATGATCAAAACCATAGGGGCTAAAATGGATCTTAATCTTTTTTATACTTAAATTATATGTGTTATTATATTAATAGTTTATTATGAGTCAACATGTCATGTAAGCTGACTCTAATATATATTAACTTAAATTTGATGGGAATGATTTATATACTATATTTTTAAAAATGTAAAGATTATTTTAGACATAAGTAAATACTTAAGTAATCTATGATGAAAACCATATAAACTAAAATAGACCTTAACTCATACTATTTTTTAAATATAAGGATGAAGATACTAATAATAGTTAACTATAAATGGATAATATATAATTATCTCGAATTGGTTTGATGAAAATATTTTAGTTAAACTTGTTCGTAGATTTGAATCACTTAGATCTAACAAAATTAGCTCGTGGATCTATGATTTGAAATAGTATTATTAAAAAAAATATGTTGGTAAAAGTCCAATACTAAGCGTTTTTTTAATGGTAAATTGCCCTTAAAGCAATTATTGGTTGTTCGGTTGCCAAACACGAGAAATCATGGTCCAGCCGGGGGCAGCGACGTTGACTTTCTACGACTACAAGTCTACTGTGCTGGAGCAGTGCAGGAGGAGATGAACATGGTGGCATCAGGCATCGGCCCCTTCTCAAGAGGCTAACTCCATAAATTATTCCTCCTGAGACTGAGACCCAACCACTTCACCTCTGTGATGATCCAATAATTGTGCCTCTCCTTTCTCCTCCTCCTCCTTCAGCTGCTGCTGCTGCTGCTGCCAGATTCAGCTGCAGCAAATATGGCGATGAGGGCAAACCTGCGCAGATTGTGGCATGGGTCGCAAGCGAGGCACTCATCGTTGGAGAGCAAAGAGAAGAGCGCCCCGGCCTCGAAGCATTCCCCTATTAAGCTTGTAGTTGCCGCTTTGGTTGCCATCCTTGTTATCGTTTTCTTCATCTCTAACAGCGCAGTAAGCATCCCTTGGATCTTCCTCTTCTTCTTTCTGATACTGTGATTTCTATGTCCGAGGTTTTCTTAGGTAGATTTCTCGTTTTCTTTTGAGAGTCTCAGTATTATTTCCTTTCTCTTCAACCATAAAGGCAGATTTTGGGGTTAAAAATCCTGTTTCAGAAAACAATCTCTAATTTTCTGATTCTTTTGGAGGATTTCACAAAAAGTCATCTTAACAAATTGGGTTTTCATTTGTCCATCTTCCTATCTGATCTTTCATCTCAGATTACTCCTTCAAAGCATGAGATTCAATTTTGGTAAAGGAATGCTTCACATTTTCTTCTAAATGAGTTGTGTTGTAATGTGAATCAAATAGATATCATCCAATTCACATGTTTGATTCGGTAGATGATCTTTTACTTGGTTAGTGATGCCAAGTTCTTGAGACCTCATACCAAAAATTTCTATGATAAACGTTTTTAATTTGTCTTATATATCATTCTCCATCTACCAAATTGAACTGTGCATTGATGTGAGACCAAAACAAACATGTTGCAATTCTCAATGAGTGAACAGTACTTCAACTTGTCAAGACCATCAGACTTATGGCACTAATTTTAACTCCAGAGGAAGGCCTCACCAAATATGCACATGCTGCATGTTCTCTAGGTTCCAAATGCCCCCTGCTTCAGACTAGATCTAATCGCATGACATTAGGGACAAACTTGTGTGATGCTAAGATAATGAAGGAAAGGAAAATAGTAATAGTTTCTTAAAGTTATTGGCCACACTAGAAACGGAACAAAGCATGTACCTAAGACATGACATCTTCAGCAGAATTGGCCGAAAAGCAAACTAGGAACACAATTTCTCAGAATTTTCTTGTGCACTTTTGGATCATTTGGAACATTGATTAAGGAGGACAACAATTGTGACAAATTATGATAAATTCTGGAGGCTTCTATTTCTCTTTTTTTTACTCCAATCATTACAAATCGAGAGTGTGATTCTTCGAGAGAAATCCAATGGTATAAGTTCTCAGCAGGTAAAACCTATGGGTTAAGATAGAACTAATGATTTTAATTTTAGGAATTGTCATATATTTTGCACACTTCAATCTAAACTCATGGTAGCAAATAGTCGATTTTGGGTGCACGATGACATAATTAACTCAATAAGCTTTAAGATTCAAATGCTACTAAGGCAAACCTTTAATGCTAAGAACAGAAGATGCATGCAAATGTTAAAGAACGCATAAGCAAGCTCTTTCATGCAAATATGAATGTTGCAACAGCAGCAAGCAATTATTTATCTCGATGTAATCCAAGTTTCATACAAATCTTGTTGATAAAATTTCTTATTAATGGTTGTTCAAACTATCCATAGTTATATGATCAATGTGGTTGTAAAAGAGCTACATGTTTATTGATTCTATAATTAGAATGTTGTATCATATTTCCAGCTTTGTGTCATTTCTGTGAGTTATGATATGTAGCTTAAAAGAAAGAAATAAAGAGAAAGAGATATTTTCTTCTTCTTGTTTGGGTTGGCAGACCTTCAGTTGGAGTGAACAAGGAGTCCATGCAGAGTCGCTCAAAACGCAGCCCTCTGAAGCACAAGCAGTGGCCGTTACGCAGCCCTCCAAAGCACAAGCAGTGCCCGTTACGCGGCCCTCCAAAGCACAAGCAATGCCTATTACCTTAACCTGTTCAAACCAAACATCACCCATCTGCAAAAGATCTTCCAATCTGGTCTCAGCTCTTTCCCTCACCACTCCCCAGCAATCCCCTACCTGTCCTGCATACTTCCGGTGGATTCACGATGACTTGCGTCCTTGGAAGTCCACCGGAATCACAAAGGAGATGGTTGAGGGTGCTCAAAAGTTAGCGACCTTCCGTTTGGTGGTGCTTGACGGTCGAGTTTATGTCGAGGAATACTTTGGACAATCCATGACGAGGAATGTGTTCACCCTCTGGGGCATCCTCCAGCTTGTTAATCGGTATCCTGGGCGTGTCCCAGACCTTGATCTCATGTTCAACTGCATGGACCAGCCGTCTGTTAGATCCGCTGAATATAGCTCTTCGACTCTGCCACCGGTATTCCACTACTGCAAGGATGATCAGACATCGGATATACTCTTCCCTGACTGGTCCTTCTGGGGTTGGTAATATGTTCAAACTCAACAGTGATAGTGGTTCCTTTTCTTTGTGCTAACTGGTTTTAATGGCTATTGGAAGGCCTGAGACCAATATAAAGCCATGGGTGCCACTGATGAATGAGATGAAAGCAGCGAATGAAGAGGTGAAGTGGATTGATAGAGAACCATTTGCATTTTGGAAGGGCAATCCGACGATGGGCAGCAACAGGCAGGAACTTCTGAAGTGCAATGTCACGAATGAACAGGACTGGAATGCTAGGATATATACGCAGGTAACTTCTTGAACTTGATTGATTTCAGTCTCTCTTTAAATATTGTCTTGTGATCTGAAGAAATGCATGACAATCATACTTTTGTCCAATTGAAATAGCTTGAGAAGTTTTTGATAGACTTAGCTGTAATGTCAGCAACAGAATATGGATGCATCATATCAGCTCTCATGCTGCATTCCTTTAGGCACAATTGGTAATCCCTCATGAAAAGGCTTCTTCACTATATTCCTGAGGAGGTAATTTTGAATCGTTCAGCATGAGAAATTCTTTGTAAAGATGGACTGATTCATCTCTAGCAAGTGCCATTAGCTCAACAGAGAGCAAAACAAATCTATGGTGCACGAGGCACGCATTGAACGCATTGCTTTTAGCAGATTTACATGTTCTATGAGATTACTAGAGTCTTAGTTCTTTAATCTCTGATCAATATCAGGACTTCTCTGCAGGATTGGAATCGGGAAGAAAAGCAAGGGCTCCAGCAATCGAACCTGGCCAAGCAATGCAACCATCGGTAAGTTTCTTCTGTTTTCTGTTAAACAAGAAAACATTAGAATTGCATATCTCACCATATGGAAATATTTTGATGAGCAGATACAGGATATATGTGGATGGTCTCGCATGGTCAGTGAGCCAGAAGTACATCATGGCATGCAACTCGCCGACATTGTTTGTGAAGACTCGCTGGTACGAGTTCTTCCAAAGAGGTCTCGTGCCGGGACATCACTACTGGCCAATAACAGAGAACAACAAGTGCAGGGCTATCAAGTTTGCCGTCAACTGGGGTAATCAGCACCAGGAGGAGGTAGTTACTGTGTAACACGTTTATCACGTTAAAACTTGGATGATCCTAATCTAATCATTACCAATTCTAACAGGCACAAGCTATGGGAAAGGCGAGCAGCAACTTTCTCACAGAAGAAGTGAAGATGGACTATGTGTATGATTACATGCTGCATGTATTGACTGAATACGCCAAGCTTTTGAGGTACAAGCCTACTGTACCGGAGAAAGCCACCGAGTTCTGCATCGAGTCCATGGCGTGCACTGCTCAGGATAACGTGAAGGGATTCTTGTTGGAATCAATGGAGAAATCAACTCATGTTTCAGAGCCATGCACATTGCCTCCACCCTTCACTCCGCTGGAGATCCAACAGCTGAGTCAGAAGACGGCTGATGCTGTGAAGCAAGTGGAGATGTGGGAGCAAAAAGCTTGGGCAGAACAAGGGAACTGAGTTGTAAGCATTCCGTGCACACTAGATTGTCGTGCAGTCCCACCATCGTATGTTTAATGGAACTGCAGCTACCAATTTGTTCATTTCCGATATCTCTAAAAGATGTCAAAATCTCTCCAGGCTCATGAAAAATTGTGTACTATTTGAATGCTGAAGAACAAATGCCAACGCACTTCGGGAGGTCTGTAAGATCTATAAGATCATAAGCATATACATTATTCTTTGTAATTCATACAGTAAAACAAATGCAGTTGGCTTTATTTTTGCATAGGTTCTACCATTCTTATATAGCATCTTGCATTTTAGCAGCTTTATTCTCTTGCCTGTGGTACCATGATAAGATTGCTCTTTTGTGATTGTGGTATCATGATCAGGCTTGAACCATCCCAAGGGTTGCAGCATATACTTGCTGATGTCAAATGCTACCAACTGTAAGAAAGAATCCATGTGAAGGCAAAGAAGATTGCACAAGTTGTAATTGCACATGAAACAACTTTCTCCTCGACATTTTTTGGCACTATGAAGCTACAGCTTCATCTTTTAAAGTCCAGTGTGGATGCTATTTATGTAAAGAGAGTTGACATTTGTTGACCTTGTCTCTGACCAGGTCAAACACCTTCTACAAGGAGGATCTCCCCCTCCCCTGCATAAAACAGAGGTGTCAACAACCCAGTTTTGCTGTTTCAGCAATGTAACTTTATTGAATGATCTCTAATTTATCTCAATATCATAGAGCTGTTCCATGCCTTTCTTTGTGGATCAAGCAATACCGACTAAGATTAGCTAAGCAAGCAAAGATACTAATCCCTTAAAGTTTGGTGCTTGCGAGCAAATCCAGGTTGACTCCCTTTACATGGGAATGCATCCACCTCAACTTTGTGCTGTGTTTAGGCCATGACTTCTTCTGTTGTCATCGTCTACACTTTGGTTTACTCTCAAGTAACAATAGACCATTTAACTGATGGGAGAAGACCTACGAGGAGATCAACAAATCTATCTTTTGAGTGACTGCTACTTCATTGCATACTCTGTTGTCATGGCTATCCTCCGATATTACATGAACTCGAATATTATTATAAAAAAAAAGAGGACTAAAAAAGAATAAAGATTAAAAGACATTTTGATTCCAAAATGTCAATTTGAATTAAATAATTCCATCTTCGAAAGCAAAACATTATCGATTACATTAAAAATCTTTTATTTATTTTTTCCATCACAGAGAACGGTAACACATTTAACCGCTCATGTCAACGCAGTCGAAGAAGAAGAAACGATGGAGAAAAGTCAGCAAAGGTGGCTTTGCAGGAATAATATGCCCAAAATCAACCATCTGCAATCTACGAAGTCAAAAAGCTGGAAAATATCATTTTCCCCGTAACATATAGAACACGAGTCCGGTTGGTGGATGAGCAGTCGACCTTTCCAGAAGCAGCTCTGCTTTATATAATAGCCTCAATTTAGGGAGGAACAAAGTCGCAGCTGTGATGGGTTGAATGCGAGAGAGATGGGAAAATAGGCTTAATTTGTGATTTTAGCTCTTTATGCACGTGCTGAAGCGATCTCGGCGTCATCGAGATTCGCGCACAACCATCGTCAGCAAGCGTATTTGAGAGTTTCGACGGGGTCGGGTGGCAACTCCGTCCTCGTCACGGTGGACAGCAAAAGACCGACTTCCAATTCAGGTCGCGTGCTGCTTTGGTCCGTTCAGCCTACGTCAACTTCACCCGAGTACTTTCGACACAACCGGTTCATGGCTTGTTGGGGGTAAGCGCGTCAGGCACTACTACTTTTCGCCAAAAGAAGTCTAATTAGAGTAGGTTTCGTGATTTGCATGACATGACACAAAGAAAGCTTCATAAATAAATAAGCTAAATTTGAAAAGTATGATTAAAAATAAAATACAAAGACTCCTTAATCTCCTTCGTTTTCTTCTCCTCTTTTTTTTTTTTTCTAATAGTTAATTATTTTTTATGCTTCATGGTTGATAGCTGTATGTTCTTGGCGAGGGTTTTAAGCGCCGGCCCTTGGTGCCTTGGCCGGAGGCACGAAGAACTCGGCCACGATCCGCCGTTGGATCTTCCCGGTGGCGGTCTTCGGCAGCGAGTCCGTCATGAACACCCGCTTCGGCACCTTGAACGCTGCCAGGTTCTTCCGGCAATGTCTCACCACCTCTGCCTCGTCCACCTCCGCCCCTTCCCTCGGTATCACCGCACAATTGATCTGCCATCGATCGATAAGACCCATGTTAGAATCATCGTCGCCGTCCGATAAGAAACCAACGGATCCAGCGGCTTACCTCTTCTCCGTACTTGTCGTCCGGCACGCCGAACGCCACCCCTTGCGCGATGTCCGGGTGGTCCAACAGCACCGCGTCCACTTCGATGGGCGATATCTTCTCGCCTGAGAAGAAGATGAAGGGATACAAGGACTGAGAGATTGCATAACGGGATGCAGGGTACGATGGGAATTGGGGGAGATGGATGCGTACCTCCGCGGTTGATGAGCTCCTTGATGCGGCCGACGAGGTGGAGGTAGCCGTCGGCGTCGAGGAAGCCGACGTCGCCGGTGTGGAACCAACCGAAGGCGAAAGCCGCCTTGTTAGCCTCTGGGTTGTTCTTGTAGCCCTTGGTCACGTTGGGGCCCCGGATGCACACCTCCCCGGGCACGTTCGGCGGGCGGCGAGCGCCCTCCTCGTCGAGGATCGCCATCTCCAGCCCAGTCGGACGCCCCACGGCGCCCGGCTTCCGGGGCCCGTCATCCGGGAGCGGGTTTGACGCCATCTGGTGGGCCGCCTCTGTCATCGCGTACGCCTCCAACACCGGCGCACCGAAGGCCGCCTCGAGGTGCTCCAGGATCGCCGGCGCCAGCGAGGCACTGCAGCTCCGGATGAAGCGGAGCTTCGGGTAGACCGGTTCGGGCCGGCTGGCGTGGCGGTCAAGGAGGATTTGGTGGATGGTGGGCACCGCAGTGTACCACGTGGCGCCGGAGGCACGCACGTCGGCCCAGAAGGTCGAGGCCGAGAAGCGGCCGGCGGCTGGGAGGACCACGGAGGCGCCGGCGGAGAGGGAGGACATAAGTGCCGCCACCAGGCCGTGAACGTGGAACAGGGGGAGAACGATCACGGTCGAGTCGGACTCGGTGAGCCGGTACGCTGACCGGATATTCTTGACAGACGCCGCAAGGTTGAGCTGGGTCAGAGGGACGCCCTTGGGTCGGCTAGTGGTGCCGGAGGTGTGCAGGAACAGCGCGACGTCAGAGGGGTCGTTAACGCGCCCAGCGAGCGGGGTAACGGCGACGTCGGCCGTCGTCGCGCCATCTGGGAGTGAGAGTTCGAGCGTACCGGATGCGTCGCGGAGTGATGCAGCGGCGCGGGGGATTCCAAGCTTGGCCGCGGCGGCCACCGCGGCCGCGTTGCCCTCGGCGTTGGTCACCAGCAGCTTTGTCTCCAAGTCGGAGAGATAGAACACGAACTCATCCTCGGTGTAAGCGGGGTTGAGCGGCGCCACCACGGCTCGGGCGCGAATCACCGCCAGAAACACGATCACAAGCTGCACGAACGTCAAAGCAACACGTCAGCCGGACGCCTCGGCCACCGCCACGGCGGCGATCAATCAAACCAAGGCAAGAGAAAGCAGGACGAACCTCGACGGTGTTGGGGAAAGCGAGGGCGATCACGTCGCCGGGGCTGACGCCGGCGGCGGCAAGGCGGGCGGCGGCGTCATCCACGAGTTGGTGGAGGCGTTCGTGGGAGAGATCGAGTCGGCCGGGGACGGAGATGGCGAGCCGGGAGGGGAACTCTCCGGCGGGCTTCCTCAGCACTCCGGTGAGAGTGAGCCCTTCCATTTCCACCACTCAAATTGCTACCCGAATAAACAAAAGCAACGAACGAACAGATACGGCTCAAACCAAAACAACCACACGCGAACACCAATCGAAACAGAAACAAGCGCGAGCCAAAGGAGGGGACGGAGAGAAATGGAGCGAAGGGGGGCGCCTTTAAATAGAGTAGGGTGATGGTTATCGGGGAGGTGAGTACACGTGTCAAGCGCAGGAGGACGCGTAAGGCACAAGGATTCCAGCGCCCGTGGCCTCCGCACCGACGGTTACGCAATCACACGTGGACGGGTGAAACCGGAAGGCACACTCCACGGTTGCGATCGGTCCGCTGATCTGTTGAACTCGTTCGTGGGAAGAAGCGTACAGGAGCCGTTGACGGAACGAACAGGTCACGCGGGGTTCAAGCGGGAAGGCGGGGAAGCGAAGAGGAAAGCGGAGGACAATCCCAGTGGGTGTCCATATCAGTTACAGCCTCCACGTGATTCGCCTCCTTTCAAACACGCTTAAATGTTTCTGACGGCAACCGTTCGATCGTCGATAGTCACCGAGGGGAATGATAACGAACGGCTGCGATGAACTCCGCCCTTGGGGTTTGACCCGGTCGTCGAAACCCAAGACTTCCGATCCTGTCAAACAGTCCAAGATGGACTCACCCGCAACGGTGTTCAAAAAGGGGTGAAGGTAGAGAAAATTACAGTTCTAATTGCAGATAATTATTACAGTCTTAATTGCTTCACTTCTGATGCATCTTTAATTAATTTTTTTTATATGTCATATATTGGAATAAAAAAAAATCTATGTTTAATAAACCAAATTTACATGATAAAGAAGCAAAGTAGCATTAGGACTCAATCATCTCCACCAAGTGTTCCAAAAGCATTCCTGATACAAGGAATCTTATGCAGTTATTTCTTCATTCCACCTCCACCGAGTGTACCTATAGAGAGAGTGAGAAAGGGGGGGG
>LVTN01000050.1:267921-335192 GCA_001649415.1 Musa itinerans | reverse complement strand
GGGGGGGGGTAGACTTTGGTTTCCCGTAGTGGAAGGTTTCTGGAAAGGAAGTGGCGGAAGACACGAATCCTGCGGCAGCCGCTTGCGTTTCTGCTCGCTGGGGATGACATAAGTGCTTGCGTCTCTGCTCGCTGGGGAAGGCAGCGTTTAATTACGGCTTAATGATGAGTTGAAATGACTATTTTGTCCCGAATAATTTCTGCTCCTAATAATACTGCTCTGACGTTTCTTAAATAAAAAAAAATACTTTGTGATATCCACTAAATGAATAGTTTTATGTTGCAGGAAATGAATATGGAAAGGGGATGAAATGGAGTAGAAGGAAAAAATATTATAGATTCTGCCCAGACAAAATTTGTTACTGGAGCTATATATTAAATGAGAGAAATTACAACTATTACCATCATACCCTTCAGTTTCATGTAAGCAATGTGAAGATATTTATGTGCTGTATAATATAATTATATGCATTGAGGTTAGTGAGGTAATTGTAAACTTTATAGCAACCACGCCTATGATTAATATAGATAAAATAGAACAAAATTTCGATTGTGTTCTTAACACAGTCACATGACCTATTACTCTATCAATCAAATTGAGATGGGGCCTCGGTACAATTGTAAGATAATTTCTTTGTGATCAAGGATTAGATGATACGAAATAAGTCTTATCTATATTTTATTTAGGTAAATTTGATTAGTTTGAATGTTATTTTATATATTATAATATGGTAATATACTGAATAAAAAAATGAAATTATGGAAAGATTTCAAATATATAAATTATGGAAAGAATTAAAAAAAATATATAATTATGATTGAAGATTTTAAATCCTAATGAAAGGTTCAATGAAGATTGATCTATAAGAATAAAAAATACAAGCGTATCAATCAAGAATATTATCTTATTGGAAAGAATGATAAAATTATATATTTAATTTGATTTAATTATAAATTTTTTTATTTATTTATATACTTTTTATACTTAGCTTTAAAAAGATAAAATAATGTAATAAAAATCAATCATAAATGGATATTAGAGGATCATATTTCGTAATCGTTATTGTGAATACTACGAACGTTATATTTTGGTTAATGTAATACTCTCGATTAGTCTTATATCAAAAATGGACAAGACTATGATTAACTTACAAGGGTTTGATGAGTGCATTACTATCAACTTCAACTTAGGTATTTTGACAAGTGGTATAAGCTAAATAAAATTGATAAATCAGTTAGCCCATCAAACTCGAGGCATGACATTTAATATCATAGTCAACTAAAGCCAAAAAACTCATCATGATATAGGACCATTATTGTATTATACTTCACATGCATCATGCTATAATTTAATCTCCCTCACTCAAACTTAACTTACTAGTGGGGAAAATTATAACACTTCTAATTAGTCTCATATTCGAAGTAGGTATGATTAAGATTGATTTATAAAAATTTGATGAGTGTACTATTATATTAGTTAACCTATATTTATGACAGTTAATATTTTCTATTAGTATCTTTTATATCCCTCTGCTATCTATACATCCGGCTTATACATATGAAAGGTAGGCCCTATGCTGAAGTTGGAATGCATCAAGCGAGTACACATCAACAGAGCAAGAACATACTATTGGAACATGGTAAGGGAAAGTCAAAAAATTGAGCCACCAAATGATCTCGTTGAAATGTCGATATCAGTCCTCAAACCATGCTTTTTATTTTTACATAATATCATTTATTTTTTAAATATTAATGATATACAAATAAATAAAAATAAATAATATTATATACACTAATATTGAGACTTTGACACGTGGATTCTTGATCGAGTGACACTCATATGTCTTGCCAAGCCCGACTAAGTGAAGGTACATGATCGACATGATAATATAATCTATAACACCTAATGATTCAATTCGATTATTTTACAATACTCCTATGGGATAATTCTTAATTAAGTATTGACGATTGTAAAAGCTATTTATAAAGAGGCTTCATATACATTCATAGCTCTCGTTAATATAAACTTCAATCTATCATTCTCTATATCACTGATTTAAGTATCAGATTAATCTTTGTCAAACATGCTCAACATATATATATATATATATATATATATATACCACTATCGTCCTTGAAGAGCAATTTCATTCTTTAAGTGATGAGGATAATAATAACGACATGATGCGAAACGACGTCAGCCGCGTTCAGATAACACTATGCCTGAGGAGGGCAATAATGACAACGCGATGTGCACTGACGTCACCAACTCTTAGACGACGACTTCATCATTTTGCCCTGACACGCTTGGCCGAGGCAGACCAAAACGATAACCGAAGCACGCCCATGCCCTACGGCAGCCTGGTTCTCCACGCAACACCAGCAATAGTGTCGGACGCCATCAGAGGTACGACCCACCCCCTGCAAATAGGTACATCAGGAACAGTAAGCTGCCCTATAAAAACTCCCTACGCTAGAGAAAAAGAGGAAGAACAAAAAAATACCACTTCATTTCACTCACTTACTTGATCGTCGGAGGGGTCGGGCCGAGCTACCGACCCGGCCTGTGTGCAGGTGAGAAGACGTAGCGACTTCCCCAGGGCGCAGAGGAGAGAAACCCCTTCTCGGAGACAACCTGACACCCCTCCTCCAGCACCCCGACGCGCGTGACCGGCCCCACCAACAACTCCCGAGGGACATCGAGCTTGATCCTTGCCCATTCGGACCTGAATCAAGCCGTATCAGTCCCGAGGCCACGGCATAGAGTTATTTACGAAGATGGACTCTCCCTGTACCATTGCCCGGTTTGGAAAGTGTCAAAAGTCACCACATGGAAAAGAAAGACTTGGTATCCTAACACAGGCTTCAACCGAACCAACAATCGAGTTAACAAAATGGAAACAATCCTTAAACCATTATCTTCTTGCCACAGTAGTCATTTATGTATCGAGAAAAAGGTAGACATTTTCGCCTTCGCCGGACGGCCGACCGTGATCACGATCATCCATCACATTTCCCGGCGACTGGGGGTCGGGTCCTCCTCCATCCCTCCCCTTCCGTCCGATCTGAGGCGTCCGGGGATTCGGAGCCGTCCGATGTATCAGAAGCCGAGGCCTTCCCGCCATTGAACTCAGCCGCTTGTGGATTAAATGCATCAAGAAAAGGACTCATTACAAGGTTTCGACTGCTCCACGCACTCCTCGTGTTGCTTCGATGCACCCGTCCGTCCAAAGTCGTGACGACGTGTTCCTCGACAAGACGAAGACGAAGGGGAAGGGGGAGGTGAACCACCTGAAGACCCAAACTGACGCGTCTTTCGTAGGAACCCATGAAACTGATGTAGCTATTCTTTATTTATTTTACTCTTGCCTTCTTTCTTACGCAAAAGAATTCCGTATACGCGTGCCACGAGTCCACGGATTAATGGGATGATCGTGTGGGACCCAACTTGGGTTTGGTACTTAGTTTAATTCGAAATTTGAAAACTCGAATCATTTAAAAATTATATTATAATATCCTCATAACTTTCATAAAACATGCATTTGAGGATAATAATAATGTACGCTTACCACAACAGGTGACTAAAAGTAACGCCACCGTTAGTTCCGCGGCCGCTGTACAGGTGTGTCGCGTGCACCACATCATCGAGAGCACTATTTTTTATCCACCCACTTTCTTACCCGCTGGTTGATTGGATCACCAGTAGGTATTGGCTCGAGTAAGTGTAGTCCAAAACTAAAAGAAAGTTAGGCTGTTGGACCTCGTTTCTGCGCCGTTAATGATCAAACGGCGGACTACGAAGACGGAGTTAACGAGGAAGAAAAAGAGAGATTAACGAGGAACGGTCGTATTAAAAGAGGAAGGAAAGAGAGAGCGAACGTTCTCTGTCTACCGGTCTCCACTGCGACTGCGTCCTCTCGACCTTCCTAATCCTTATATGCTTCCTCCCCCCCCCCCTCCGTCTCTCTTCCGAATAGGGTTTCATATTACTGTAGGATCCCATTAACGGCTCGAATTCTCGACCTCCCGCGGTGCCATTGGAGACGACAATCGAAGGGGTTCTCTAGCTCGCAAGGTGAGCGACTTCGCATTCGACCCGATTCTTTTGTCTTTCCTGTTATGCTTCCTTTTTGATCTCGAGAAGATGCGTTCTTTTGGCTTTGTTGATTATGGTTCCGAGAGGGGAGAAGTGGGGACAATGGTTTGTTATGGTGTTCGTGGGTAACAGATTTAGATGGAGAGATAGTTTCGTTGATTAGAGCGGGTTAGACTTTTCGATTTTTGGGAGACAGGAAGATGGGGATTCCGTCGATCGATTGCTCACCTGAAGCTGGAGAAATCCTGGCTGCTGCTTGATTTCGGTGTCGAACATTTTCTTTTGAAAGAGCCTCGATGTTCGAGGTTCTAAAATAGTTGCTGGAATTATGAAAGCTTGGTCCTTTTTATAACTTGGTTAATTAAATATTGGAATTTCCTTCGGTTACCTACTTAGTAAATGAGGTTTTCCCCCAGTTTAATGTGCTAACATTTGATACCCTAGCAGATAATGACAATCACATTATGGGAGGATGAATTTTCATCCTTTTACTAGATGATTGAATTTGTTATTTTCATGTTATTCGCTTTTTCTAATTCAGCCTGCAAGAAAAGTTGTATCTATGGGGATGATAGAGAAAAATGGCTAAAAAGAATTAAACTGAAAAAGACATAAACTTGGTTCCTCTCCCATCAATTCAACAAATGAAACTACAACGGAAAAGATGAATTTGAGGGAAATTTTACTGCATTGTCGTATTCTTGTTTAGGGAAAATCTTCCTTTTTCTACAAATATGCCTGGGCTATTGCTGTGCGATTGTAGATTTAACCTTGGTAGTTTTTTTTAATCTTCGGAACTCCCAACCTTGGTTGTTAATTCTATTTATTTGCCTTCTCATTTCTCAACTTCTAAGTTAGTTGGAGCTTCAATCTGCCATTCACCTTTTTTTTTTCTTTTGATTTAACTATTCTTCACTTGAATCTTTATGGTGGTTAAGCTTATAGCAAGCAATTGTGACCTTTGAGATCATATCTCAGAGATGCTTTAATAACTTCTGAATAATTACCTTGGACAAGACATGCTGAATTGCATTATTCTACCATGGTATCCTGGCAAGATTGCATAATAATATCTTGTTTTTTTCTGGCTTCCCAATTGTAATCAGAGACATCAATACAATAATTATGGGTTCCTTTTCACTTTACTTCTCCTTGCTAGTTGGGTTGTTATCAAAGCCATTTGGTCTCCTTTGTACTCACCATAATAAAATATGTGACGTCTATTTCTTTCTCGGTTATACTGTTCATTGAACAAATACCTACACACATGCTGACACCACCCCTTGTCTTAGATGGTAAACTATCTTTGCTCCTGCCATGAGAGACTTGATATTCGGTCCCCATATTGAGTAATCTGCCATTTTCTCTACAGCTATGGTGGATGACCCCTCTGTGGGCTGTGACACGAATAGGGTTAATGGTCTTCTACCCTACTTGTTCTAGGAAAATATAAAGACAACGTAATAAGAAAAAAAATTTGTAAAGCCCTTTAGCATCAAAATGTGTTTAATTACTGTTTATAGTCATGTAAGTTTCAGTTTTATCACAAGTGTTGGTTTATATCATTCCCATGACTTCGGAATCTCTTTCTCCCGTCTTAGTTCATTATGAGAATATCTTGCTATCCTTCTGTTTACTGACACAGCTTTTTATCTTGAACCCTTCAATTATGTAGATCTCTTACGAAAGTCCATCAAGATTTGACAGAGATGAGCAATTACAAATTGGGCGTGGAAGTTGTAAGTGCCCATGACCTCATGCCCAAGGATGGGCATGGTTCTTCGAGTCCTTGTGTGGAGCTTCATTTTGATGGCCAGAAGTTTCGTACCACCATCAAGGAAAAAGACCTCAATCCTGTCTGGGATGAGCGCTTCTACTTCAACATTGCAGATCCTGCTTCTCTCCCTGAACTTGCACTTGAAGCTTCTGTGATCAACTTTAACAAGGCCACACATTCTAAGACAATCCTTGGCAAGGTCCGAATTGCTGGGACCTCTTTTGTCCCCTTTGCAGATGCTGTAGTCATGCAGTATCCATTGGAAAAGCGTGGAATGTTTTCCCGAGTAAAGGGAGAACTCAGCCTTAAAGTATTCCTCACCAATGATCCCTCAATAAAACCTTCCAACCCACTTCCAGCTATTGATTCCAATCCCAGTAACCCTCCTCCAAGCCAAGCTCATAAAGTACTTGCCCAGGTCCCAATACTAAGTAGAAGCACACCGCGAGAAAACAAATCAGATTCAAGACATACATTTCACAGTATTCCAAAAAAGATTGACCAGCACCATTATTCTGCTCCAGTCAGTGAGCCAGTGAGGCATGTAGTTGATTCTATGAAACCTGAGCCTCAACCCCATAGAATGTTCAAGGTGTACTCGTTGGTATCGACTCAACAACCAGTGGACTATGCACTGAAAGAAACTAGCCCTTTCCTAGGTGGTGGTCAGATTGTTGGAGGGAGAGTTATCCGTGCTGAGAAGCCAGCTAGTACATATGATCTTGTGGAACAAATGCAATATCTTTTTGTACGTGTTGTGAAGGCACGAGATTTACCAGCCATGGATGTCACAGGAAGCCTAGATCCATATGTTGAAGTGAAAGTGGGTAACTACAAGGGGACCACAAAGCATTTTGAGAAGAAGCAGAACCCAGAATGGAATGAAGTATTTGCATTCTCGAGAGAACATATGCAGGCATCAATTCTTGAAGTTGTCATCAAAGACAAAGATCTTGTCAAGGATGATTTTGTTGGGATCATACAATTTGATTTACATGATGTTCCAACACGTGTCCCACCAGATAGCCCATTGGCTCCAGAGTGGTATCGTCTCGAGGACAAGAAGGGGGATAAAACCAAAGGTGAATTGATGCTTGCAGTTTGGATAGGAACCCAAGCTGATGAGTCATTTCCTGATGCGTGGCACTCAGATGCAGTGGCACGTTTTGATGCCTCTTCTGTTATCTCTCACATAAAGTCAAAAGTCTACCATGCACCCAGGCTGTGGTATGTTCGAGTTAACATTGTTGAGGCACAAGATATTGTGATAAAAGAAAAGGCCCGCTTTCCAGATGTTTATGTCAAGGCTCAACTAGGCAATCAGGTCTTGAAGACAAGAACAGTTCAGGCACGGACATTTAACCCTCTATGGAATGAAGACCTCATGTTTGTGGCTGCAGAACCCTTCGAAGATCACCTCATCCTCTCTGTGGAAGACCGTGTAGGACCAAACAAAGATGAGGTGTTAGGCCGTGTTGTTATTCCTTTGGGATCCCTAGAGAAGCGAGTTGATGACCACATTATACTAGGTCGCTGGTTCGATCTCGATAAGCCTGTTGTGATCGATGTAGACCAGCTGAAGAAGGATAAGTTTTCAACCCGGATTTTCCTTCGAGTCTGCCTGGATGGTGGATATCATGTGCTTGATGAGTCTACCCACTATAGTAGTGACCTAAGACCAACAGCAAAGCAGCTATGGAAACCTTCAATTGGACTGCTCGAGCTTGGCGTCCTTAATGCAGAGGGTCTTCATCCTATGAAGTCACGAGAAGGAAAAGGGACATCAGATACCTATTGTGTAGCCAAGTATGGTCAGAAATGGGTGCGTACTCGTACCATCATTGACAGCCTAAGCCCAAGATACAATGAGCAGTACACATGGGAGGTTTATGATCCAGCTACAGTTCTTACAGTTGGTGTCTTTGACAATTGCCAACTTGAGAAGGGTTCTAATGGTGACAAGGATGCAAAGATTGGCAAGGTTCGCATACGGCTATCAACACTTGAAACAGGTCGTGTGTACACACACTCATACCCACTTCTAGTTTTACACCCGTCGGGTGTTAAGAAGATGGGTGAAATCCATCTTGCCATACGGTTCTCATCTACATCGTTTGTTAACATGATGTACGTATACTCGCAACCGCTGCTACCGAAGATGCATTACATACGGCCGTTAATGATGATGCAACAGGATATGCTGCGGCACCAAGCAGTCCAAATAGTAGCTGCACGTCTTAATCGAATGGAGCCACCCCTCAGAAAGGAAGTTGTTGAATACATGTCTGATGTTGACTCTCACTTATGGAGTATGCGCCGAAGCAAAGCAAATTTCTTCAGACTCATGTCAGTTTTCTCAGGCTTGTTTTCGGTGAGCAGATGGTTTGGAGATATTTGCAAATGGAAGAACCCCATCACCACTGTACTGGTGCACATTCTGTTCATCATGCTAGTGTGCTTCCCGGAACTAATACTTTCTACGATATTTCTATATATGTTCCTGGTAGGCCTTTGGAACTACCGCTATCGACCACGTTATCCTCCGCACATGAACACAAAAATTTCTCATGCAGAGGCTGTGCATCCTGATGAGCTTGATGAGGAATTTGATTCTTTTCCTACCAGCCGAGGCGCAGAGCTTGTTCGTATGAGGTACGATCGGTTAAGGAGTGTTGCTGGACGGATACAAACTGTGGTTGGTGATGTAGCGACTCAAGGGGAGAGGGTCCAGGCGTTGCTTAGCTGGAGGGATCCACGGGCCACTTCGGTATTTGTGTTATTCTGCCTGATTGCAGCACTTGTGCTGTATGTGACCCCATTGCAGGTGTTGGCTGCTCTGGCAGGCTTCTATATCATGAGGCATCCAAGATTCCGGCACAGGATACCTTCAGCACCTCTAAACTTCTTCAGGCGCTTGCCAGCAAAGACAGACAGTATGCTTTAAATGGATTCAAGTTAATAGGTTTTTGGTGTAGTAATTTTCTTTTTTGTTTAATATGTTCATAGTTTTTCTTGCTTCCTTTTGTTTCTTCTGCTTTTTTGTTCTCTGTAGAAAATTTAACAGTTGATGAACTGCAAATAATATACTGAAACTTCTCTACCACTGACAGTTTGTGAATCTACTGGTTCCTCTACTTTCACCATACAGTTAATGATGTGTGAGTTATTGATATTCTTGACCTTAATGTACAGCTTTGAACCAAAGGCTTGACATATACCATCTTGGTATGAACTACAACATTTCTTGTGAGAACATTTTCAGTCTGGCTTTTCTTTTTATTTATTATGCTTTTTTCTTGTGAAACATCTTATTTGCGTTAACATTTTCAGAAAATTCTCTTGATTTTTTATGCCTTGATGGAAGTTTCAATGACTGGTAAGGCCTAGGAGCTTTCTTGCAGCATGAAACCAGCCATGGAGTTCATTTTGTTCCTTACAAGATGTGTGAACTTACTGTAAGTCCACAGACATGGCAATTGCTCCATTAACCAAAACTCAAGGGCCCTTCTGTAGCAGCCCAGTCTAATTCTAAAGCTTCTACTTCATTTTCATCCTCAAAATCACATGTAGGAGGAATAGTTATCAGATCAGTTCAGGTACTGCATGCATGGAAAGGGTGACTGCAGGTGGTGTTGTTGGAACCACATTTCTCAACCTTGTACCAACATTGAGAATGTTTAATGGTGAATTCATGTAAGTTGTTGATTGAAGTCTGTCTGTGTGTGTGTGTGTGTATCATTACAATGATCTCTTACATATAATTGACAGCAAAAGCTGTGTGGGAAGTTCTCACTTCTAGAAAATTGATCTACAAGTGTGTAAAGATGTAGCAAAGTGTCATCTGATTTATTGCAACTGGTAACATCCCAAACGTGTCCCAATCTTACATATCAAATCTTCAATTCTGAATCTAAATTAAAGGAAAAGAACAAAAAATTCTCCAAAATTTTCTTATTCTCTCATACCAAAATCAACACGATGCATCTTCCACAGACTGTAGCATCAGCAAACGTTGCACGGAGGGTAAGCAAAAACCTCTGCTGCTCCACTGCTTCTGATCTCCGCCATTTCTCGGCCAGCATTCGCACGTCGCGCTTCACACGGACTGGGAAGGAACGCCCTTGTTGCAGCAGACACACCGAGGTCATCACCATTCTCTCGTGATCAGGTGCACGCTTTGCATCGTACCTTCGGCTGCAGCGAGATTGAAGTAGCGGTCGAGCACGTTTGGGCAGCCATTGTAGCAGTCCGGGGAGCAGAGCTTCCGCATGAAGTCGGCGTCCAGCAGCGCGTCCGAGGAGATCCCGACGATGCGCCGGTCGAGCGCGCGCGCCGCCACGCACTCGTCCGTCTCGCTGAACCCATCGGCGGCGATCTCCGACGCGGCGCAGGTGTACGCCGCCGGCCGCCCCCCGCGCGCGTTCCTCTCGAGCACACAGCGGGTGCCGACACCGCGTCCAAGCTCTCGCACGTCGTGCCGCGCCCCATGCGAGGCTGGTGTGAGGACAGAGGAAGATTACCTGCAGATTTAAGGTTAGCTTGCACCTCGTGCTTCAGACGCGCAGAAGACGATCAGGAGACCGAACGAGGCGAAGAACTTGGAGGCCATGGAATTATCCTCGACGCACTGGCAATGTAGCTCGAGAGGCGCTCCATGGAAGTGCCATATAAATAGACCATGGAGAAAGGTGTTCGATTTGACCACGTAATGCGATCAAGAACTGTTCTTGGGAGCAAGTGATGTTGTCTGCATGTGGCAGTCTATTGCCAAAATGCAACAACGTACATCTAAAGAAGTGTTCTTGGTACAATCGCAGGTGGGAAGCATTCCAAATCCTGCTCCTCGTTTCCTTTTATGATCGCATTAAGTGGACTGCTTTGATTCAGTCAAACTAATATCCTAAAGTCTATTTTGGTTTGGCTTTTGATGCTAAAAGGTACTCACCATGGAAAAGACAATATTTGATGGAAAATTAAAAGAGTATTAAAAGATACTTTGATCACATCATAAGGATAGATTGGCTCTCCAACTTTCTTTTCTCTGGTAAGATGAAATTCCACCAATTATTTCTGATGATGAATCTTATTTCTGTCTGCTTGTAATTAGTACCTGCAGCTAAATAAAAATAGACACGACATATTATGAATGACTACCATACATATGATCTCACTTGTGTTTTTCTTTTACTAGAATGAGACTTACACATTGTTATTTGGATTTTCAGGGTTTAGGGAGATAGAACTGCAAAATATTGATCTTCAAACAAAAATGCAGAAACATAAATAATGCATCTGGTCAAGAAAAGACCCAACTATTGGGTGTGGAGCAGCAAAAGGTGAAGTAAAGCTTGTCAGTCAAAGAAGAAGGAAGACAAACTGGATCCAGATGTGCTAAAACATGCATGTGTCATTTGATAGAACACTTCAAACAAAATGAATGCGAGACAGGAATTCAAAAGACACTTGCACAATTCAATCAGCAAGGCCCCCATTTTGACTATGAGACTCCAAGAAGCACTTTAAAGGCTCAGTGGACATCTGCTGTGGTGTGTGCTGACTTGTAGGGTGAATGTTTGAATTCAGTGACTTTTTCTTCCTTTAGAGAAAGCAAATGACACCTCCTCTCTGGTCCTTCATTTCACCCATCCATAATTCTACTTGCTCTCCTTTCATATGCAATATGATGTTGGAATCAGTTTGCTGCTTGTTCTAAGAAGCCTTTGTACTCCTCCATAATTATATTTCTTCTGGACTCCTTTTCTATACGAAATGCAGTAAATATGCTTCTTTTAAGAAGCCTTCTGCAACATCTAAAGATCATTTGGTACGACCGATGATGCCAAAGTTTCTTCATGTTGCAGACATCAGAGCAAGCTTCAACCCCATCCCTGATATAGAAGGGATGAATGGTAACAATATGGACATGAAGGATCAACAGTGAGATTGGGAATGCCACCTTGTTCTTCTTACCTTTCTGTTTCTGCTGTACTACTATTTGCTGACTCCTGAAACCATTAATTAGGCTGCTTCTCCAAATCTCTGTGACATGAAATCTTATGAGACATTTTTCTCAGGAAAAAAACTCATTAAGAAGTTGCCAATAGATCTGATTCTTCCAGAAGTAACCATGAATGCCTGATCACTGCCCAACTCTGTGCTAGTGGAGTTCTTAGGTTGGGATTGGATCGAAAGTTCTAAGTTAGAGTGGAAGAATGAATGGATACCAACATAAACAAAAACATTTAATTCCTCAATAATTGTCTGTGAAAAATGGAAACATGAATCCGAAAGGACCATGATGATGACAAAAGGTGACAGTCTGCAATGAACTAGTCGATGTCATGAACAAGAAAGATGATAGTTTTGCTATGAAAGAAACAATGCACTCGGTAAACAGAGTCGATGATTTGCTATCGCAGACCATTGCACTCCTGAATGATTAACTGACTCAATAATACTCACTGCATGATGATAAGCTGATGAGCGAAGAAAGGAACAACAAGTGCGTCAAGGACCTGAAAGATGTCTTTGGTTGCCAAAGCAGAGAGAGAAGAACATTCGGCAACAGATGGAAAATTCCAAAGGAATGGCATGATCTCTCGAATCCGGAAGAAAAGAAGGGAGCACGAGAGAGATCAATGCGATCCCTTTGGAATTCTCCTTCAGCCGCCCACACCAACCCCTTCCATCTCCATGCACTCTCTCTTCCCCTCTTTGTGTTGAAGGTTCATATATGGGATTTAGGAGGACATCAAGAGGCTATGTAGAGAGAGAGAGAGAGAGAGAGAGAGATGAAAGCTGCAGTCTCTGGTGGACCACAAGTTGTTGGTGCTACTACTGTTGGTGTTGTTGCTTTGCTTCACGTTTAGGACGTGAGGAGAGGGAAGCTGTCAACTACGGTGCCCAATAAGACACCTCTCCCAATTTACGATAATAACCTCCCAGCATTCCTCTCTCTCTCTCTCTCTCTCTCTCTCTCTCTATATATATATATATAGATATCCATTCAATCACCCAAAGGAGAATTTGGACAATATGAAATGGTAACAGCTCTGGCTGTCTCCATCACAAGCGGACCAAACTTTTAAAGCTCATGCAATAGCTCTGGGTGTCACTTTCTTCTCACACACTAGAGTAAGTACCACAAGGTTGGATGATTCTTCCTCATAAATCCAAAGGATTAGTAGCATATTGAGGTACAAAAGATGATTTATCAGCTGCTTAATTCCATGCTGCGACGTTGAGAAGAAGTAAAGATGATAATACATAGCATGGGGGTGAATCCTGCACTCCTCGGCCCAAAAGTTTGAGACAGGAGGTAAGAGTGGCACTGTCGTCACAGTCACAGCGACGGAAACATGTGGGGGATGTACAGTGGCGGAGACAGAGATGGTAATGTTGTATGGCACTGCCAAAAGCCGGCAGCTGTCGTCGCCATCTTAGTAGAGCAGCCATTAATGGGAGGAACGTGGGCAACCTCAAGTGCTACGCCCACTACACGCTCAGCTGCCTCCTCCATCGGCCGTTCTCGACGTCATCGGAGATGTCAAGCCTGGGCGGGTCTCAGCTCGTACGACATCGACGAGGTGCTGCACATCAAGTGTTTGTTAAAATCCTCAAACGAGCGCAGGAACAAACATTAAGCGATCGCGAGATGTGCAATAAGATGACCATACAAAAGACTCTGCACTGATAACACAGCATTCACCAAAGAGAGATCACTTGGCTCCACTGATTTCCCTGGAAATCACAGGTACTTGGGAGCCACACGAATCTTCCAAGCGGACATGGCCATGTGACGTGTTGAGAGCAAAGTAGCCTGCAACATTCCACATGCAGGAAACAGAGGCGTCCGCAGGGGGTGGGGGGGGGGGGGGGCCTCCACCAGCCCACGCCAATCCGATGTCACCCTGCACCTCTTTCTCCCGACTCCTCAGAGAGCTGCAGCCACGGACGTGGTGGAGAGGCGTGGGCTAAAGAATGTGAACCCACTCCACCTTCTCATCTCATCAGCAGACAACGCAGCATGGACCTGCACAACAGTGGGAATTGTCGAGCCCTGCTTAATGGGCTCGTCGTGATCACGCCATCTTGTGCAGGTTGTGGACCATCTCCCTGCCTTCGCTTCCATTCTCACACCATTCATTGCATACTGCTTGCCGTGACTATTATTTCGGATCCTTTTCATAAGAAACAAATTGGTGGTAGATTCATATTTCTTTAAGGGAAGTAAAATAATAAATTTATATAATTATATAAATCTGGTTGTCGATTCAAATTAATTGTTACACCCTTTATTTATATTATTTACATATTTTAATTTCTGACGAAAGTTATAAATGGGTCCGTAGCTCAGTGGTAGAGCATTTGACTGCAGATCAAATGGTCACCGGTTCGAACCCGGTCGGGCCCTTATAACATGAATTTTTATTTTAATTTATTTCGTTTCCATCCGGCAACTCTCCGCCGTCCGATCAGTATCCGTCAGGACTTCCATTCGGAAAAAAGGCATGGCGGGCCCCGCGAATGTTCAATCAACACGCGGGTATAAGTTGGGGTTTCTGAGTGGTGCAGGTTCTTCATGGCGCTCTTCGCTGTAATGCGCCAGAAGATTAGTTATCGCATCCGTTGAATAATCCATCGTCAGGATATTTAGACGGTCAAGATTAGTTATCGCATATAAATAACTAGGCGGACTACTTCGCATACCGTCCCCTTCGCCGTCGACGCTGTCCCTACTTCGGTCTTTTCTGTTCTTCCCCCTCGAGATTTCACCGATCTCTCGTCTGTGGCGCCGCCGAAGGAAGTTCCCCCGGGAACCCTAATCGGATTTACTTTGTCCGGTGAGGAAAAAGGTTCGTGCTTTTTCTATTTTCGCATACTCTTGTCCTCTCTTCTTCATGAATTAGAGTAAATTTTTTCGTCTTGATCTCTTGCTATTTTTGGATGCTTCGCCTGCGATTTTTGTTCAAATTGATAGGGCTTCTGTGAATTTTGTGCAATTCTTTGTCCTCTGCTTAGGCAAAGAGAATTGTGGTATAGTTTACCGAACAACAAGAGACCAAAAGTGCTTTCTCTGTATAACTCTTGCTAATATGTTCTCGGATAATACGAATTACGAGTGTGAATGAAAGTATTAGTGACCTTCCATAGCTCACCTGTGTAGAATGACAACATTCTCGCTTCATTCTTCGGTAATATATATCTTTCTCGCGCATGCAGTGTTGAAGCCGTTGCCTTGCCGATGGATGTGACCGATACTTCTGAGCAGCCTGCGAAATCATCCAAAGATGAACCTGATTTTGATCCAAGCAGAAGTAAGTTACCTGTTAATCAATTAATTATTGTTGGATCAAGTTTATATCTGTTTGATTTTGGTCTTTACTCTTGCTTTGCAACTTAAGATTTATCAGTTTATCTTTCAAGTTGCATCGAAGTAGTGATAACCTGTAATGACATTAGGTGTCAGAGAATAATATCTTAATATCAAAATTGCTAGATATATACATTACACGAATGACTAATTGTTTACCTCGGCTTCACACCTTCATATAAAGTGATGAATCAAATGTTTTTCTTTTTACATAAGTCATCAGGCACCTTCTTTAGACAAATATGGAATGCTCTCGTAGTCTATGAAGGAAAATTGCAAGATCTGCTTGCGGCTGTAGAATTGGAATCATGTTAGTCTACCTTGTTTTTTTCTTGCATAGGATCATAAAGCCATGAGAAGTCAAACATGCAATATGATTTCATCTCCAAGCCCTGAAGTCCTAGCTGGTTTCGGATCTTGAAGCAATATGAGATTTTCTTCATTAGGGTTCGTGTGTCAAATGGAGTATGTTAATTTATCATTGTAAATTCTTCTGAAAAAAATGAAAGAGCATTTGTTGCAAACAGTTTATGTTATGGAAGAGCATCTGTTGTTTCTAGGGTATATTTAGCTTTGTTGGTGTAAATGGTTGCCAATCTTTTACATGGTAGACCAAACTATTGGTCTTTGATTGGAACAAAAATCTTTTCAGTTATGCATGCTGAACTGCCTCATGGCAAAGATGTTCTCTTTTAAATTGTTTTCTGGGAACCTTTTGCATTACATATATAAAGTGTAAAGTTCTCCCTTATGTGTTATTTTTTTTCATATATAACAGTGATTGGCATCATCAAGAGGAAAGCTTTGATAAAAGAACTTGCTGCTGCTTACCATGCTGAGTGTCTTGCCTGCTGCCAGAAACTTCTACAACTTCAAAGAAAATGGGAAGAGGTTGAATCCGACTTAATTTTTACTTTGATCAGCGTACTTGCTTTTGTTAACAGCCACCATTTGTATATACTAAATTGTCAACACCATTTAAAAATTTTCTTGTAAGGATTATAGTTCGGTACATGTTTCCATTTGTCATTTCTTTTAAACCAGCTAAAATGACAAGATATATATTAGTTGCAAATATCGTATCTACCAAACTAGCTTCTCTATTAAAAGAAATCAATTTATGAGTGGGCTCTTGTTTCATTTCGGAGAATTTTTAAGCACATGGAAAACATTCAATCCAAATTCATGGAAACTCTGATCTCTAATGAAAGCTCCCTACCACTCCGGTATCTGATCTTCTCATCTGTGTAGGTTACCCACACTGATTTACTTAGTTCCTATGCCTTGGAGGAGTTATTCCACAAAGGTGCTGGGATTAAACTCTATAGATGGGGTTCCTGCAACTATGATTCATGCTTCTAGCATATTTTAGTTTATGATGCACACACTGTATGTTGTCTTTGAACTTCCAAAATCTACTTTGCATTTCTTTTCATTTTTTTGTGAAAAATTGAGTTTATTGATTAAAAATCAGAGTAAATTTCGTGAGCATTAATTTGGTTTTTACGTTTTCTTCTTGGCTCATCTGGTTATTTTCTTATATTCTCTTGTGAGCCCTTTAGTGTCTTATAACTTAATATGCTAAATTACAGTAGCAGTTGTTTGTCTCACTTCATTTGCAGTATCAATTGGTAGTGGGTCTGGTTTCGTTAAAGTCTTGAAGGTATATGAGGTTGTCGTTCTTTTCTTCATTTTTGTTTCTTCTTCCTTTTGTTTATTTTTGTTTCAAAAGGTGTTCATTTTGAGGGTGTTAAGGGCAGACTTGGAAGCATACAAATGAACCCGCGATAGCAGTTTTCTGTGAGAAAATTTGATTCTGGTGGTTCTATTATAATCTTTCCAGGCCATTTAATTCCTGTATCATCTACTAATTCATCTCTATGTTGTTTTGAGCCCCACAGTGAGTTATTGAAGAAAATTGTGTGTTTATTTTCAGAGTGCTTTGGTAATAATGCTGGTTTTGCATTCTTTGTGGTTTCTAAATTCCTGTGGTTGATCTGTTTCTTCAGGAGCAGCAGTATATTAAAAGAAAAACTCCTCAGGAGTCCGGAAAGCATACGACGAAGCCCTCTAAACGTCCAAAGAAGGGGATGTAGAAAATATTGTCTCAATCTTGTATCTGCCCCCATGTTCTCTCTTCCACAGATTTCCTCTTCTTTTGAACTTAAACATATTACATAGATGATATGTTCATGACATGCAGCACAACCACCGACTGATCCTTCAACAAGAAGCAATGTCATGGTGATGCTTAAAAATCTGTCTAGTTTTTTGATGTAGGTTTCTTCTTCTTGATACTCGATTGTCTACAGCTGTCTTTTGTGGGCAACAATGATCTTAATCTCTATTGTACTATTCTTCTTCCTGAGGTCCTCCCATATTTTTTTTCTTCATGGAAAATAATATTTCAGATTCAATTAGTTGCATTTGAGGAGAATGACACTTGAAATAATTATGTTATCTTCATGTGTAATCTGTGTCTTATATCTAATAATTTATAGAACTTAAACGAATCGGAAAATTTCTTATATGATACTAATCATACTTAAAAAGAAATGAACAAGAATCAATTCGTGAGATATATATATTTATGATAACAAGTGCTGCATTTTATGTAAAATCCCCAGTGATTGTCTTAAATCAACATCTACACGAAATCCATAATGGCAAATAAAATCTGCACCAAAGATTAAAAATAGTGAGCAGAGAGAGGAAAATATTGATATTTTGATTTGCAAAATGATCTTTTGATAATGCCAAATTAGGAAATATTGATAAATGGAATGATATTGTAATATATCGATACATGGATTTGCTTAGATGTCAATATATAAAACAAATGATTTGTTTCCAATGTTGAAGATTCGAAAGCAGTATTGTCATCGTAGCATTTTTCGTGATCTCTAAGCTTGAAAAGACCGCACAAGACAAAAAGAACATCGACTAACGGTGTCGGTTGGACCAAACCTTACAACTGTGTGTAGCAATGTGTTTTGTTGGTGAATATTTGCAGTAAATGATATGGAAAACAAGAGAAGTGGGGCGGCTTGAATTAGGTGTCAAACAACACTATCGATCAATAGGAAATTATATTACGGTGCTTCATCTTCTCCAAGTCTTCCTTTCCTTCCCTTGTGTCAGTGAGGTTGCGGAAGTCATGTGGCCAGGAAAAGAGCGGCGGCCAGGCGGCTCTTGGAAATTGGCAGCAGTCACTTGTCTGATCCATCCTTCTCTGCATCTGTTCCACGATGGCAGATGGAGACTTTGGCCTCACCCCCCTCCATCTTCTTCTAATGATGCAGCGTGCCAAAGAATAATGTTCGTCTGTGTTGACTTTGGTTGGATGTGATAAACATGCTTGTGCTGGTGATGGTTGTCTTCGGTTCTTTTGATGGATTGTTTGGAAAGCCATACGATAATAGATTTTGTGTTAGATCTGCACATTCAAGTTCGAGAACAGTCGGCCACACACACCTCATCTTTTTCTTCTCATACCACTATAAAAGCTCCTCCTCTTTAAGTCATCATGTACGCACGCTTGCTCTCCTTTGCTCGAATTTAGGAGCTTTGAGGAGAGTTGGAGATGGAAGGGAAAGAGGAGGATGTGAGGCTCGGAGCAAACAGGTTCTCAGAGAGGCAGCCGATAGGGACGGCTGCCCAGAACCAGGAAAAGGACTACAAGGAACCACCTCCGGCTCCACTGTTTGAGCCAGCAGAGTTCTGCTCCTGGTCCTTCTACAGAGCTGGCATCGCTGAGTTCATGGCCACCTTCCTCTTCCTCTACATCACCGTCCTCACTGTCATGGGCGTGGTCAAGTCCACCACCAAGTGCTCCACCGTGGGCATCCAAGGCATCGCCTGGGCCTTTGGTGGCATGATCTTTGCCCTCGTCTACTGCACCGCTGGGATCTCAGGTGAAGCAACCGCTTCCTTTGTCTCTTCCCTTTGTGACTTCAGATTGCAGCAACGCCCACACCGAGCTCTTCCAAGTTGTCAGGTGGCCACATCAACCCGGCCGTGACCTTCGGGCTGCTCCTGGCGAGGAAGCTCTCCCTGAACCGAGCTCTCTTCTACATGGTGATGCAGTGCCTGGGTGCCATCTGCGGTGCTGGTGTGGTGAAGGGGTTTCAGAAGGGGCTCTACCAGAGCAATGGTGGCGGAGCAAACGTTGTGGCTGCTGGCTACACCAAGGGTGATGGCCTGGGTGCTGAGATTGTTGGCACCTTCATCCTTGTCTACACCGTCTTCTCTGCTACTGATGCCAAGAGGAACGCTAGGGACTCTCATGTGCCTGTAAGAACTTTCATCGGCCATCCCCACCAAAACTTCTTTCTCTAGCTTCCGACAAAGACATACCTGTGAATTTGTGCAGATCCTCGCCCCATTACCTATTGGTTTTGCCGTATTCCTTGTTCATCTGGCCACCATCCCCATCACCGGCACTGGCATCAACCCTGCAAGAAGCTTTGGAGCTGCAGTTATCTACAACAAGGACCATGCTTGGGATGACCATGTAAGTCTGTTCTCTTGCAGAGCTTCTCTGACTGAGTTTGGATGGGATCCCCTTTCTCATTTCATCTTTTTTTCTCAGTGGATCTTCTGGGTTGGACCATTCATTGGAGCTGCTCTTGCTGCCCTCTACCACCAGGTGGTGATCAGGGCAATCCCATTCAAGAACAGGACCTGAGCTACCCTGTCAAGTTCTCATGTGGCCACTGCTATGTCTCTTTCATCCATCATGTTTGTGGATTTCCTCCACCAGGGTCTTTTCAGTTTGGTCATGAAGAAAGATTAGGTGATGAAACAGGACCATCTAAGAAATAAATCCAAAATATTATGATCATTACACGAGGTGACAAGCAGCTAACTTGGTGCCATCATGGAACAGCACTGATGTTACCTGCAACAAAGGTAGTGCACTTGTCTGCTAACTTTGCTGGTTCCCTTGCATGCCCATCTTACAAATGTCTACTTTGGCTTTAGGCCATATCAGGTAAGTCTCCTCTTTGTTTGGCCAAGCTCTCCCAGTAAAACCCAGTTCATGAGTACTATACATTAAGATTCGTCGTATCATACCATACCAACGTTTCGACCCAGGCTTGATACGATACGGTATCGATGTATCAAGTGGTACACTAGGGCGTACCGAGTGGTACACCTTGGTGTACCGAATAATTTTATATTTTTTATTACTGTAGCACTGTAGCACTACTACAGTGATTCACTGTAGCATTGTAGCGGTACCGGACGGTCCACGTATCGGTATGTTATCGGATCGGTACGTACCGCCCGTATCGGGTGGTACCATTCGGTATTGCATACCTTGCTATACATATATATTCTTCATACCAACTAACATATAATCTTTGGATAGATGCTAATGAGATGGATATATGTAAGGAATCGTAATGATCTATCTTTTTAGATTCATAATAATATTTAAGTCTTACATGACCCAACTTCATACTTATTCGTGACGTTAATCTTATACCGGAGATAATAACAAATGAAGTTGACTCTATAATATTCGTCCATGAGACGAATAAATTATCACGAACTTGGTTAACCCTACAAATTAAAATCTATAATTTAAAATTTACATTACATATTAATAATGATGATGATTAAAGAAATATAGTGAGAAGATAATTGAAAACTTTGTCGCTTACAAGTTGCCCGACAAATGACTCCTGCTCCATTGAGTACACAAGATCAAATCAGCGATCACTATTCTTTTTGCCTTTAGTTGGAGTAAGCTTTCTCTAATTTCTCGTAGAGTGGTGAGTAGGAAAGAGACTTCCTCTAAGGTGGCCAAGAAATTAAGAGTGTTGCTTTCAACACCCATTATCTCACATAGCTAATTAAACACTCATGTATTTTTTACAAATATGATACAGTAGATTTTTAAGTAACAATAGATGCATGGCATATGACGCATTCGAAATATTTTTTTTTGGCCACATCAAACAATTGAGTGCTTGTTGGTATATTTAACAAAGTAGGTATAGAAAATATATATTTTCACTATGTTATATTATCATTATTGATGAATATAAAATTAATAATTAATAGAAAAAATATTATTGATCAATCATCTGACATATGTTTTCTATATGATGTCTAAATTGAAAAAAGAAAACAAAAGTTATCCCTCATCAGTTATGCATGTGGATGAGTCTAAAACAGATAATTATATATTATCTCTATCCTTTGTTACCTATGTAGAGAAGAGACTAAATTGAGATTGATAGTTTTAAATTATCCTTTCAAAGAATATTTTATAAAATATTTTGTTCATTTACTATCATGTATAAAAAATTATTTTTAATATAGTCAATAAGTCACTAATTTATCATTGGCAACTGCACCTATCTACCTTAGGTTACTAACTCGGACATCAAAGGGATTGAGTCAAGAAATCTCTCATGACTTTGATTTTCATATAAGTGGCACTTGGGGAGCTTGATGTCTTCACCTCAAAGGTATCTCGGACAACCCTATGCATATGGGTATGAATCATGTCGAATTGACCAAGATGTCAATGATACCTTACCGTGACATTTTTAGAATTAGAAGGAGGGCCCGATGTCATAAAAATGCCCACCCGTTAATCCTCTTAATGAATACTCGAGTGAAGTAGTCTTGCTTTCGACCCACAATACTTTCACCCAAGGGGGTAGCAACCATCCTCTTTCACCCAAGGGGGGGAGCAACCATCCTTTCACTCTTTCAAGAGTGATAGGCTTCTCGTATCTTTTAGTCATTGATAGAGAGGTCACTAGTGACCATACTTGAGACACTTCAAATGGCCAATCGATACATTACCGTTGTAGCAATAATCTTGGGCAAGCATGAGGAGTCACACAATACATTACCTCAATGATTTCTTCATTGATGGGGTTCACTAGCAACTCTATCTCGTCTCTCGGGACTATGAACTTACACATCACATTTAGAGGTGAGCCCTGCTCTAAAATAATATTAATGGTGATGAATATTCCCTCGATGTATAACGCGATTATAGATTGACTTACAATGAATATATTGAGGGTGGTGGTGCCACTCAATAGGTCCATATGTAAGCTAGGATAATACAATCGATCATCCTTCTTATTCCACAACTAGCTTAATTCATGACAACTACAATCCCTTGGCAGATGACACCTCCTCCAATGCCAGCTAATATGCCTAGGCTATCCGTGAAGCTTATCACTCTAAAAATGCCCATGGTTGATTGATAATCAAGCGAGCAGGGCTTCGCAATATCCCACTATTAAGGTTAATAGACTAGACTATCCTTAATCGTCAACACTTGAATAAGAGTCCTAGGACTCCAACAACTATACTATATGAGTGCATATCTAGCAGATAAAATAGTGCTTTGAGGACATACATCAAAAGTTCCATTTGCAAAAAATAAGGATCTATGAGGTTTTGCCTTGGACAAATCCCCTTTTGTCTACAAGATTGAAGAAGAATCAATCCCCCAAGCTTTACTCAGATAACACTTTATGGTATATTAGATACCTTAATGTATTGCAAGGCACCACCAAAGAGTTCAAACATCACTTCGCTAGGGATATACATCCTAAACATACAATCAGTGTTTCACTTACAATCAAACATACTGAAGAAGAGATACCGATAAACATCATCACTAAATTCATGAATAAGGCCTAAGAAATCACTTACACCCCTCGATCCTCATATAGAGATTCATGTTTGAGCTAAGACTCTCGATTCTTCTCGTCCCAATTGAGAGTCAATTGATCGCTCTACATGAGATAATATAGCATGTTAATCAGTACATCGCAATCCAAATATTAGTCTCGAGGAATCAAGGAAGCACTTGAAGTTGAGCATAATTATATAAATCCCTTAGGGTATAATTATGTCAATATCTTATCTAAACATAATGTCCTTCTAATCAAATTTCTTAAAATAATATCAATTAAATTAAAGTTAAAACTTACATTAATTTAATCCAAATTTGATAAGGGAGAATAATACGTGGACAACTTAATGACATGCTACTTTAATAATATTGTTATTGAATTTAATCATGAAATATCTTTCGATGAATGATGCAACTAAATTTGGTTGTGAATTATCCACTAACAAATGTAAATAAATTTGATCGTGAAACATCCCTCAATTACGATGTGGTTGAGTTCGAGTATGAAGCATCTCCTACCAACAATGCGGTTGAATTTGGTTATAAAGTATTTCCTAACAACGATGTAGTCAATTATGGTCTTGAAGCATCTCTCGATAATGTTATTGAATCTGACTATAAAATATCTTTCAACTATAATACAATCGAATCTGACCATGAAATGTTCCTAACAATAATGTAACAAAATCTAACCATGAATCATCTCTCGATAATGGTGCAATCAAATTCAGTTAAGAAGCATCCCTTAAGAATGATGTGACCAAATCCATCCTTAATAACAATATGGCTAAATTTGATCATTAAGCACCGCTCAATAGTGACACGATCGATCTTACCATGAAGCATCCCTAATAATGTTATAGTCGAATTCAACTATGAAACATCCCTTAACTACAGTGCCAACCAAGTCTGACCATGAATTGTCCTCTAATAATGATATGATCGAATTCAACTATAAAGCATCCCCTAATAATCGAGTCCAACAGTACAGTATCCCTAGACAATAATACAACTGAGTTTGATCATGAAGTATTGCTTCGACAACTATACAATTAGGTTTGACTAGCCAAGATATGATAATATCCAGAATGGAGGACTTAGTCAAATTACTAATTATATGTAACATTATGTCCCGACTCTTTCCATGTGTTGAAATATAATGGTGGGGTAGATGATGAGAGAGAGTAATACATAAGTATCCTCATGACACATCACTCTATCATCTAACACTTAACGCCAACACTTTCAATATTAGCATGAGCCCTCGTACTATAATTGTAATATTCGATGATTCAACAAACATCTTTATGACTCAATAATGATCGATAATTTTTATATAATCATCTTGCAAACTACTTAAATTCAATTATTACCGAACTCACCGTAAAAGATGCCTCCAAGGAAATCCCTCAAAATATATAAGAAAATTATATGCTTTCTAATCCTAAATCTTTTAAATCACTATTAACTTAAACATTCAAAGGGTTTTTATCATATACCTCAAATATCTCATCTCATTGATGTTAGAAATGCGACGAGTTTGGAAATTAGAATAATGTTGGATACGAGTTCTTAACCTATCAAATAATTAAAATATTAATTAATAAAATTAAATGAATAAAAAGGGTTAGTACTTAAAAATGGGTAAGTATTAGACATTTTTTTCATGATAATAGCTCAAAATTAGTGTTTATGAAGATGGAAGGTAATATGTTTGAAGATATGAATAAAATTGCAAACTTGTAGGTGTATATATAGTATGACAATACAATTACTTTATGGGATTATTAACCAACTAAGGGTACTCTTGTTATTTTAGAAGAAGTAAGATGAGACAAATCCACGTGTCGGTCATTCTTCTCATCGGGGATATATGACGTAAGCTGCATCGCCTCAGTACGATATTGTTACCCCAAGATAAAGAAAATGTATCTCTCTCTCGGGTTGCATAGATAAATAATCCCTTCTCACTTCACTTCATCGCAGTGTAATATAAGAATATCTGGGAGACTCGTATCAAGTCTCTTTTATATATATATATATATATATATCGGCTTTCCATCCTCTCTCTGGATGCCGATTTTGATCGCTAGACCATGAAATATTGATCGCGCCGCTTCGCGCTTCTATCACGCCATCGCCTGAGTAGCGATTGAAACCTTCGCCATCGATCTAAGGTTCCTGCACTCCGCCTGGGCTTCTCCTTGTTCTTCTTGATCGAGATCAATCGTGTCTCCTGCAGAGGGACTTCGATCGGGGGTTCCGGTTCGGCCTGGAGGAGCACGTCCGTGGCCACCTCGACGGCAGCATGACCGCCGCGCTCGCTTCCTCCTCCTCCTCCTCCTGCACCGGCTTTTGCGACGACGACGACGACGGCAATGCCTCCCCCATAGCCGCGGCAGACCATCTCGCTGCCCGCAGCGCTGAGTCGTCGGCCTCTGATCGTCGTTATTCGCGGATTTTCAGCCGCTGGGTCGCGCGCCAGGCGGAGGAGATGATCATCAACATCGAGCGGCGGAACCGCGAGTCGGAGCTCATGGCCATCGCCGGCCTCCAATTGGTGTCGATGCTCGATCCTTCCTTCCTTAGGGAGTCCGGCAGGTCGCCACTGGCCACGTCCAACGTGGAGCGGCCGGTGGCCGCTCGCGCTTCCTCGATCCTACAGATGTGGCGGGAGCTAGAGGACATGACGAGTGCCGCAAGGACAGAGCGGAGGACCACCGTCGCAGCGTCTGCAGATGGCTCGGTTTCTGTGAGCGAGAGTGACTATAATGGGTATGACCAGTGGACTCACAGAAATATAGATTCGTTGCAAAGACCAGGTGAGATAGATGCAGATGATCTGAGGTCAAGTCGGGAGCAATCTCCTGACCCTGGCGAAGATGCTAGACAGAGGGTGCGGCAGATTGTACGTGGAGAGCCTGGGATTGCAGAAACAGAATCTAGAGTCTCACCCAGGAATCATACCCAAAGGGCGCAGTGGCTTGGGGAGATTGAAAGGGAGAGGGTGAGATTGGTGAGAGAGTCGGTGCAGATGATTAGCCAGCAGCAGAGAGATGCCCGAGCTAGCAGGAGGGAGGAGAGGGAGAGGGAAGGGGGAAGGGATGGGTCTGATACGGATCACGAATATGGCCAAGCAGAGCATGCCGGAAGGGAGTTGCTGAGGCCGAGAGGCAGGCAGGCCGAACTTGAGCTAATCATGAGGATGGCAGCAGAGAGGCAGAGGGAGCTCCAGATTTTGTCTGAGCATCGGGCGGTTTCCGAGTTTGCTCACCGCAGCCGCATTCAAGTAAGTAGTTTGATGATGTGGAATCACTTCTTTACAACTTCACATAGCGTTGCTTAGGAATATAAGAATCTTAAAATGATTTTGTGTGCCCATATTGCAAAACTACCTTGATCTATCTATGCAAATTAATAGATTTAGATTCATGATGATATTTCTTGCTGCCTGGAAAATATTTACTGCGTTTGATCAAATTGGTTTATGTTTACTTGTGTGTAATAAGGCAATGATCACTTCTGCACCACAGTAATTACAATTAATGTCAAGGAAACTACCAATCAGAAGGCACTGTGTTGGCTGGTTTATGTCACTACTTTACTCAAATCTTAAAGATCTTTCATTTGAGTTTGAGCTGATTTATTTCTTTATTGAGTTAATATGGTATTAATTACAACTGTAATCTACGTCTAATGTCGTATTCCTCCGTAGGCTGTGAATATTGATTTGGCCTGTTAAGACATTAACTAGTCTTAGTCTGTTTCGTTACGGAGGCTAAATTTGTCACTAGTTTATATCTCGATGTTATGGTTTGGTTTAATTCTTTTAAAGTTAAATGCAATAGTTTTGAATTTAATATAATTTTCAATTTCTGGAGTTCTGTTTATGTTTTGAAGCAAGTCAAAGGTGAACTGAACTCTCAAGCTGTGTAAGAATAATTTGGTTATGTGATGCATACATTTGAATGCTTTTTCTTCTGATACATATTCCAGTTATGAGAATTTAAATGTATATATATTTCTTTGTGTTTTCCATGTTCTATCTGGATATCGATATCTTTCCAGAGGTGTGAAATCCCCTTTTCTAAACGAAAACCATCCCTATCGCTTTCTCGAGTTCATTGTTTTGTAATCAGCTGAATTATTTTGAACAATCTATTGACCTAGATTTTGTGCTTTTCGGATTTGTTTTTTAATTTAAAGTTGTTAAAGAATGATATAGCATTTCTTTCTCATTTATGTTCTTTGTTTCTCTGATTTACTTACCTTTTAAGAAAGCATATTACAATTTTGCTGCTATCCGATTAATCATGGGGTGTATTTGTTGCTGCTATGGGAAACCTAACTAGTCCAATTTGTCAGTCATTACTCAGAGGAAGATTCTTAAGAAATGGTGAAGTGGTACAAGATGATCAAGAGAGGCCACCTTCAGCAGCTGAAAGAGAATTAGGTCAGTTGAGGCAACATCGTCATGTCTCTGCTCTAAGGTAACCTCATCTATTTGTTGTAACATAACACACTATCCACTAGATATTAATCAGCATTTTGTGAAGATCATGATCTTCTGCAGATCTAGTTCATATGGTTGCTTTTTGGATTTGGTCATCCTCACAAGTTTCTCTTTTTTCTTTCTAATCATAGGAATATTCTGTTTGTAACTTGCATCCACTAGACTGACCAATATCTTACAAAGATTGAAATCTCTTGTTTATCTAGTTCTATGTTTGCCTTTGTTAGCAGTCCTCATAATTTCCTTCTCTTTTTGAAGAAGTATTGTGTTCAACCGTGCATGTATGTACTGCAATCAGTAGCATTACACTGCAATCAGAAGCATTACACTGCATCTCTCCTTGAAGTTTAGGTGGCTCTTCATATGCATAAAATTAAGGTGTTATCCATATGGTGGCACATAGCATTATCGATACTGTTGCTGTCGCTAATGCCCGTCAGGTGCTGTCTCAGTTGTCTTTAAGATCGTCGGGTGTGAACCCAAATCATGTTTGTATTTGTGATGTCCAATAATGCTTCTTGCATGCATTGCTTATTCGTATGCCCCTTCGTTTGTTTTATTCTTTTTATTATTGGTAAGAAAATTTCAGTTTCTCTATGTTCAGCATTAATCTGAAAAATCTTGTATGACAATATTTCTTTCGCACGCATCGTAGTATTATTATCTTATCAAAATATGAGGTTTTCTTCTTTTTCTAATATACATATTAACAAAATTATATTTTATCTAACTAGAGAGGGGTTGCACTTCCAATTAGAGAATATTGTTTGGGGTCAAAGTACAAGCCAGCCTGAATCTTCAGCTGACCAAAGCATTTCTGCTGCCGATCAATCTCAAGCAGGCATCGTTACAGAGTTACCCAATGACAACCATGAAGAGGTTCTAAATAGGATCCAGGATAGTGATGTTCACCAAACAACAGGGAGAGAAGAGACACCTGAGTCGGAGAGTGGTAGTCATGATGATACTCTTGACATGCAAGAATATGCTGCTGCTGAGGTAGCTGGACAGCGAAATGAAGATGCAAGGCATGAGAGCAGAGACCGGGAACTGAATACAAACGGTGGTTTTGGTGATCGGCAAGAAGAGGTCAGGGAAGACTTCGATGGAAACTGGCAGGAAAACATGGACCAAGATTGGCCCCATGAAACAGCTGGGTATGATGTTGGAGAAGAGAGTCATCTGCCACGAGTTCACGAAGAATGGCATGGGGATGAACCTGCTGATACTGAAGAAACCTGGCAGGACGAACACACGGATCCCCTAATAGATCAAAGGTCTTCTGGTCCACCTACAAGTGGCAACAGATTTATTCCACCCGACGACGAAGAAGTATACAATGTGGAACTCAGGGAACTCCTTAGCAGGTATTGCTAATTCTTCATGATTAATGGTTACCGTTCTTATTTGTTATCGATCTGTCCAAGTCTTTTGTCATTTGCAGGAGGAGCGTATCCAACCTTCTTCGCAGTACGTTCCGTGAAACTTTAGAACAGCAGTTGATAGAATCGTATATCGAACAACAAGGCAGGCTTTCATTTGACTGGGATCTGTATAGACCACTGGCTGCCCCCATTCTGGAGGAAACTGAGGACCAACGACAGGACGATTCAGATCAGGCCATTCAGGATAGCACCGCCGGGCTGTCTAATGTGTTTCGACCTGCACCTTTGCCGCCGCCACCACCACCACTATGGCACTCGAACCTGCATCACAACAATTGGGTTAGAACAAACATGCATTGCCATTCAGAAATCGTGTGCTGTCTTTCTCATATATATTTTTTCTTTGGCAACATAAATTCTGCCGTCATTCGTTCACTGTTTTTACACTCGGTAAAAGATGATGCTTGAAACTGACTGATGATTTTTTGCATTGGTGCTCAATTTTCCAAATCAAATGATGGGCATCGACTCTCCTCTTTCTTTTTTTGATTCAGATTCTGAATTTAACCATGATGCCGGTGATCACTATAATTGATTTTATTTGTTAGTGATGGTATTTCATTCTTTTTTTGTTTTTGCAGTTTGACTCTTTACCTGAAGCATTTCTTATTTGTGGCTTCAGGAGATTCATTTGTTGCCATGAAGCTTAAACTATATTGAAAACAATTTGACTGCTACTGTATATTTCAGGAACGGGATGCTATTAATGACTTGAGGGCAGAAATGGCTAGCCTACAACAAGGGATGAGTGAGATGCAGAGAATGTTGGAATCTTGCATGGATATGCAAATTGAGTTACAGCGCGCGGTTAGACAGGAAGTTTCTGCAGCTTTGAATCGATCTGCCGGACAAGGTTAGTGTCATTTCTTCTTTGAGATCATCATTAATTTTTCAATGGACAAAAGGTTTATTATTCTCTTAAGGCTTGTTGGATTAAAAAGTTGGTTTATGCATCTTAGCGTGCTTCCGAGTTCCATCTATTGATCACTTCGATATTTCTTTTACGATCAATGTTCCTTTCCTTTAGAACTAATTGTGAACACCAAATTGAACCATGGTGGAGCCTGAGTCAAGTTGTTCGGTCAAGCTTGGTTTATATCGATTAATACATGCGACGAGCAGCGTCGTGAAGTAGATACTAACACAAAGGTGCACATTAATTAGTTAAGATTATGGCAGGGAAGCACAAGGGATTAAAGGTTTCAAGGAAACAAGAAAACAGTAGAAATTTGATAATAAGGGAAAGTCCTTAAGCAGCAACTTCATTATACATGCTATGAAGGCATCAGCAAAACTTTTTTTTTCTTGTATCTATGATGTCCTTGGATGAAAACTGGATAGGCTTTGGTTTCACAGAAAGTAATCAGACTTTCTAAACATCCATTATATCATTAAGATATTTGAGATTTTTGGGACTCGGTAGATTAAGAAAGATGGTCAATGCATAGATAGATAGATAGATAGATGGGTTTGGAGTCATTATGTGTCTCTCGTAATGGTTGGGCTTTTGTGTGCTTCAGGGTTTATCGAGGAATCATCAAAGGATGGATTCAAGTGGAGTCAAGTAAGAAAAGGGACATGTTGTGTCTGTTGTGACAATCATATTGATTCCCTTCTCTACAGGTATGTGTATCTTCCTCTTGAGACACTGAAAGAATCATATCATAAATACACAATGATACATTTTTGTTTTCTCTACTTTATTAGATGTGGGCACATGTGCTCTTGTTCAAAGTGTGCTTATGAGCTACTTGGAAGGGGAGAAAGGTGCCCACTGTGCCGTGCACCTATCGTCGAAGTCGTCCGAGCCTACTCTGTTCTGTAGTACATGAACTTGGACATGACAAAGAAAAGGAATGAGTTGAGTGATTGACAAATGTTCATAAGCGTTAGAATTTTTTGTTGTCGATATATATGTCTTCGCTTGCTGCCCTTTTTTAGTGAGCAGCAAAATGTTTCAAGCCGATCCACGATAGCTTTTGATGATAAAAGTAAATTATGTGGAATACAATTCTTTATTCAGCCACATTGTAAATACTATCTTGTATTACTCTTTTTCCCTATGCCCCTGGATTGAGGTAGAGACATAGGTCATGAGAGATTTAGTTTGAGCATTTGTAAATACTGAAATACTATATAAAAATCTTAGAGATTTAGTTTTTCCTATCTTTTCAAATATTATATATATATATATATTAAAAATATATTTATGTATATTTTTTTCTTTTTTTGTATTTTTTACAATGTCTACTCGGTCGATCGAAATCAGTTTTAATTTCTTGAATCGAACCCACGAAAGAACATAGAGGTTGTGAATTTCCTCAAGACTAAGAAGTCAACTAAGAAGTTGATTTTTGAACTTCTAAGGGCCAAGATTGATATTTTAAAATGAAAGTCAACATTCCTCAAGTTTGTGAATTTTGCATTTGTCTCTTAAATTTAAGTTTACCATACAATTATATGGATATAATCTTTGAATTAGGACATATGAATATATTGGTAAGTAATATCCGTGAGTTAATCGTGATTTAACTATTACTTGATAGGGAACCTTCTTAGTTTCAAAAGATAGATACGTAAAATCCCGCAACAACTACGGTCAAACATGTTGACCAAAACACCACCCAAATCAGGTGATCCAGCGAGAGGACGAAGAATTGTTTGAATAATATGACCTGAAATATCAGTAAGTAAATAAAAAGTGTTGACTGATGATATGATCGCATGACAACGCACATTGGATGGTTACATTGACGACGTTGATGGATGAACAGCCACATACTTGGACTCGTACCCATCGGTAGGTGTATGACAAACCCTAGGAGATGTTTCACCACCACCACCATCATCATCATCATCTTCTTCTCTCTCTCTCTCATGTTCCGGTTGGTGTATGACAAACATTAGGAGATGTTTCACCACTACCACCATCATCATCATCATCATCATTATCATCTTCTTCTTCGTCTATCGCTCTCTCATATTCCAGTAGGTGTATGACAAACACTAGAAGATGTTTCACCACCACCACCATCATCATCATTATCATCATCATCATCTTCTTCTTCTCTCTCTCGGTCCAAATGATGTCATGTTTATATTAGCCAAAAAAAAAAAAAAGCGAAAAAATATATCTTTACACATATGTGCTTGTAATACTTGGAAACATCATATTTATCATTATAAATTTTGATGTGACGTATATAAATCTTTACTAACACCTAAAAACCGGAGAATCCAATTAACACCGAAAAGAAGAGTTGAGGAATCTGTCGGTCAGCAATTATCAATGAATTTTTGGCCGATGGTGAATTAATGAGCTGCTCTTCATCATGTCGGTTTTGACTAAGTCTAGCGACTATTCCTCACGTTTCACCAATTCAAAGTCAATGTTGGAGGATGTGATCTTGACTTCGATGCTCGCTCAATTATTTCACAACTTGGCTATAATTTTTTTGGAAATTACAAATGCTTTTTTTTGTTTATGTTAACATTGAAGGAATAAAAACGAAAATAAGAAAAATAAATGATAGCATGTGAGTTTACTTTTCCCCTCTTTAGTTTTTTTTTTTTCATAGGACATACCACTATAGATTATTTATTTTATGATTTTTGAAAAATAATAATAAATCTTAATTCTCGAACATACAAATAATCCTAATTACTTCTAAATAGATCAATAGTCTTTTTTGGCTTGTATTTTAAATATTATGACTTCATATCGATAAATATGGATGGATGATGTTAGAGGTAAAAATTATATATGTGCAACCTTTTCAAAACCTCTAATTATGCTTTGGGTGAAAGGGATAGGATTTATCTACTATTATCCACTTCAAATTATTTTTTTACTAAAATATCCTTTAAATTTCTCACACTACTTTTTTATGCTCAAATTCCAAAATATATATAATAGAATGCATATACTCATAAATGAGTGTATTGAGACAGTCCTATTCTTTTAATCAGAGTGTTTATGTAATTATATATTTGTGAAGTGTCTATCTAATAATCTCAAAAATAAAAAATAAAATACAAAAGCGTAATCATTTGTTCGAATTTTTGCTACTTTTGTTTTCCAAATAATTTATCATGGAAAAATACATTTGTATTTATAATTTTAATAATAAAGTTGAATATGGGGATTTGGATAAAAAAAAAAAAAATTGCAATGACAAAAATGAAAGCAAAAAAGAAAAAAAAAAAAGCGGGAAACTTTTAGGTAAAATATTATTGTCATTATAAATTTTTGACCATCACCTCTTTCCTTTCCACCTCGGCTTACCTTTCAATTTTACTACTAATATCTTCTTAGTCTCCACCATCACCACCTCCTCCTCCTCCTCCTCCTCCTCCTGCTTAAAGCCTTGTGGTTTGCGTTGCCATCATCTTTCTCTCCACCAACACCAACCATTTGTGACCTCCATACCTCGTCCTCTCTTCGCCGCCATCTCTGCCCACGTCTTCTCTGCATATATTTCCTTCCGTCGCCGTTGAACGATGATGATGCCAAAAACAGTGAAGAGATAAGAACAAGGAAACAGACGCCTTTTCCTTTTCTTTTTCATTTATGTTTCACGAGTCCAGAAATCAAACCTTGAGATGTCACCATTCTTCTCGTCCATGATTTCCATCATGAGGTGGTCAAAGTGGGGAAGAAAAGAGAAGGAATAGCGAGAGGGATGAATCTTCTCTACGTGGCTAAGGATTCGCCCCTCATGTCCGGCAATAAATATAAATTCAATTTTATTTTTTGTCAAAGATGGGCATGATTTGGTCAACCGTATCGAATTCCATCTTTAGTCCGGTCCGGTCACATTCGTATTATCGGGTCGAATCGGTCTTCGCCCTCCAATTTCTTCTGCCAATCCCTCAACCGGAAACACAGGAACCATTTCTCCGATGCCCAATCTCTTCGACATTCGTGTTTTCCGAGATCGAGATCTCAATGGTTATTGTTTTCTTTCTATATTTAAAAGATGAAATTTGTCGGCTTTCCAAAAGTGCCGGCCGAATCCTAATTTTATGGCAGTTCGGTACGTGAAATCCAACCTCCTATTTATAATAGATATAGTTTGTTACCCCGATCGTCTTCTAAATGCATGGGATCTGTATGTATATTTCCTGTCGTTATCTATTTAATTGCCTTCGAATCCCAACTCATATCTGTTTATATCCACACATACTCTCCTCCTTCCCTGCGTTGCACTCTCGTCGACTTCCATTCCGTACTTCCCCTTTACGATGGTGAAGACTTCTCCTGCTCGTCTACTCCTCCATCTCCTCCTCTGCTGTTTTCTTCTCTCCGTTAAGATCTGCGTTGCCACCGGCACTGCCGACGGATCCGAGCAATGGGGCTACGTCGAAGTCCGGCCGAGTAATCTTCCATTTCGTGTATGGTTAACGCCGAGCACCGAATTCTATCCGTTTACGTGATGGATTTGTTATTGTTGTGCAAACGCAGAAGCTCACCTGTTCTGGTGGCGCTACCGGAGCCCGCAGAGGATCGAGAATGGATCCACTCCATGGCCGACGGTGCTGTGGCTGCAGGGCGGGCCTGTGAGTCGCCTTTAACACGCACAATCCACAAACCAGAAACCACATCTGAGTTCTGATTCATGTTTTCGTGGTGGAAGGGTGGTTCGGGCGTGGGGATCGGAAATTTCCAGGAGATCGGGCCGCTGGATGCCGACTTGAAGCCTCGGAAATCGACATGGCTGCAGAAAGCTGATCTCCTCTTCGTGGTGAGTCCTCTGTCCGATGAAGAAAGCTGCGTTGCGGTGCCTTCAAATCATTTGATCCTTCCACCGAATGAGAAATGTAGGACAACCCGGTGGGCACAGGATTCAGCTACGTGGAGGACGAGAGCCTCTTCGTGAGGACAGATGTGGAGGCAGCCGTCGACCTGACTACGCTTCTGAAGAAGCTCTACGGTGAGAACGAGTCATGGCGGAACAGCCCACTCTTCATCGTAGCAGAGTCTTACGGAGGGAAGTACGCGGTCACCGTCGCCTTGACCATCGTCGAAGCCATCAAGGCCGGGGAATTGAAGCTTAAGTTTGGAGGTAGTGTTTTCCCTGATCTGTATCTTACTACATCTTGACATCAAGAACACGATTTGCCGTATGTGAGCAGGTGTTGCTTTGGGAGATAGCTGGATATCACCTGAAGATTTTGTGGCAAGTCTTCATGGCCTTTTTGCTCTCCTAACAAGTCAGTTCCTGGTTCAAACTGTGATCTTCCTTCCTCCTCTCTTTTGTTGTGTGATGCAGTTCTCATGGGGGCCTCTACTTCGAGATGTCTCAAGGCTTGACATCAAAGATGCAGACAAGTCAAACATGTAATCTACTCCTCTTTTTTATTTTCCTTTTCCTATCAAGCAAACATAATTTGATCTAATTTGCAATGTTGCAAAATTCAGTATTGCTGAAAAGATTAGACAAGAGATAGAGAAAGGTCAATTTGTTGATGCCACAAACTCATGGAGTGATCTGGAGGCCTTGATTATTTCCGGCAGTAATAAAGTTGTCAGTAGTCTTCTACCAATCTATAAGTTTCTAAAGAAGTGTTAAAAGGATTTTTGTGATAATTCAATATGATATTGAACATTTACAGGATTTTTATAACTTCTTATTGGATTCGGCGGAGGATCCGATTTCTCTCACAGCAGTTCAGCAGTCGGAGAAGCTAACGATGAAGGCATACCCAACATACCTGAGCTCCAAGGCTTCCAGCTCTGTTGATATTTCAAGCCTCATGAATGGTGTGATCAGGGAAAAGCTGAAGATAATTCCAAAAACTGTAAGGTATGGTTTGTTCTAAAATCAGTTCCGAGTACAGATGCTATGAATCCATTACATTAGCTTGAGTATGGGTTCATAGCTGACTGAGATGTTGCTTTCTTTTGCAGCTGGGGAAATCAGTCTGATGATGTCTTTAATTCCCTTTCAAGTGATTTCATGAGGCCAAGGATCAGAGAGGTGCCTCTCACCTGCTGAATTCAATACCTTAGCTTATTCTAACTAGGATAATTCCAATGTAGTTAACAACATGTCAAAATGTATCTGGTCTTACCCTTCCTTACAGGTTGATGAGCTCCTTTCCCTTGGGATTAATGTCACCATCTACAATGGACAGGTAAGAATTGCGCACCATTTTCTCTACTTTGACAAGCCCAAAATGATTTGCTTATTATGATCCTCACAGCTTGGTCAAATTTGTCCACTTAGTGAGGAAGACCTTTGAGATATCCATATCCAATCAGTCTTCCAATTATTAAATGAGGATCAAATGGCAGTAGATAAAATCAATCTCTTGTTTGTCACCCTTTCATTGGAATTTTCCTGTTTAACCATTTCATATCTGATGATCCCAATGAAACCAACATGTGATGAGAACAAGAGATGAAAGGATAAATGAACAGCCTCTGTTGGTCCCAATTGCTTTCTTAAAAGAGGGAGGCCTTTGAATGAGAAGTTTCTGGGAGCCATAAGAACATCTATAGTGAAAAGGTGTTTTGGTTGATGGCTTAGGTCTTATCATCAAGAATGGTGGGGGAAGAAATGCATGAACTAAAATTTGAGTTCATTGATGAGTTACTGAGTTAGAAGTCTGAAGGGAGAAAAAGCCCATCACATGCTATGGAAGCTCTGATCCTTACTGGCAGTACTGTCGATTTTGACCAAGAAGAATTGGACAATAATTCAAGTGGCTCACTATTGGGCTTATTTAATCAACAGGTGGAGGATTTTAGAGCATAGTTTGCTAATGTTTCAATCTCCATCTGCATGCACAGATCTGCTTCTGGAGGAAAAGATGTACCAACTATTAGGCCAAATAAATATGATACATCCAGTTTTCCTCTTGATTTGTGTTAGGTTTTTTGCTATGATTATGGAAAGTAATTCCCTTGTAAACAACAGTATAACCCATCTGCATGCACTTGAATTTTGTTCCATGTAGGTTGATCTGATTTGTGCAACTAAGGGCACTGAGGCATGGGTTCAAAAGCTGAAGTGAGCATCATAAACCACTTCTAATCTATCCACTTCTATGTTCTCCTTTCAAATCCTTGGCTGGAAACATTGTCTTTACTTTAGTTCATGAAGGTGTTTCCTCCCTATTATTTTTCAGATGGGAAGGGCTAAAGGATTTTAACAGCATTGATAGAACACCTTTATACTGCACTACTGAGGAACCTGGAGTCACCAAGGGCTTCCTCAAGTCTTACAAGAACTTGCATTTCTACTGGATCCTTGGAGCAGGACATTTTGTGAGTCTTCTTTATTTTTACTACTTCTATCTGATATTTATGCTGTAAAAAAAATAAAAAATAAAAACTCTAGCACAGCCAACATGTCTGAAATTTTCTCTCTCAAAATTTTGGTAATGGAATTGACATAACAATCTTTATTTATTTGTTTACATAACATCTGGAACATTTACATTGACATAGCAATCTCAATTTTCGAAAGTCTTTTGTGTTTCTCTCTGCACTCTGCATGTATCCCCTTTCTGCATGGGTTTGGCATGGTGTTCTTTGTCACATCTAGTGAAGGAAACAGTGGTCTCCAGCTACATGTTGGATGCTTTCTCTTAGCAGTACATCTTCATGTGTGAGATTGAATTACTTCTTGCATATGAAAGATTCAAAATGGAAGCAACAACATGGAAGAACACATGAAAGCTTTTTCTGAGTACAAACTGTGATCTCCTCCGCACAGGTACCAGTGGACCAGCCTTGCCTTTCACTCAAGATGATCGCTGGCATTACCCAGTCGCCTGCTGTTTCTTCCTCCTAGAAGATGAAATTGTCCCCTGACTTCAATAGAAAAAGGAATAAAGCAAGAAACGCATACGCAATAACTGCATGAAGAAGGTTTCACTATCCAATCTGTTCTGTGGTGTATTCTTCACTCCATATTGTTTTCATAAGAAAGGAAAGAAACGTGTAGTGGTGGGCTTCAGGGTGTACAATTTAATTAGTACGAAATGGAAATATATTTCAGTGATTTGTTTGATGGTACATATCATTCGTCTAAGTTGGTGGTCTTTGAAATCCTGAGGTCAAAAGTTCTCCAGAAGAGGGTGCCATGTTTATCTCCTCAAGAGTCTGCAACTCCACTGAACGCAAAGCTAGAGAAGGTTGTGGATGAATAGTGAAGAGAAGGTGATCCTCCCCCATGTCACAATGTCAGACTTCTCCCTCTCCATGTGATCCACTCTCATCACTAACATGTAATGTTGATGGGGATGTGTTGGGCTAAGAGTACGTTTGGACCTCCCAACAGAGGAGATACGTACAAGCGTACAGATACCTTCTGCGGTTCTATCGAGTGCAAGTGTGTGCCTGTTCTTCGACTCTTCTTTTGTTCCTTTGGCATTCAATGTGAAGGGAGGTTGGCTTGTAGGCAAATCAAGATCATGGGATGGGAACCTGATCCATAACTTTTCCTTGGTGGTGGAGAAGCTAAACGCTCACACTCTTCTCCTCTTTGTCGCTTGATGGAGTGTTCTTGACACTCTTTCTCTTGTCATGAGAAGGATTAATTGTCTTCTCTCGTGACATCCACAACATATCTACGGGAAAAGAAATGAAGTCAAAGAACCCAAAGAATCATGTTTGCAAGGAAAAGGAAAACGGATTCGTTGTTTAGTAGTAATGGCAATCCACTAAGGCCGACGATGAGAGAAAAAGCGGCTGCTGACTCTCGAAGGAGAAGGCCACGGATGACGGCGACTTCGGCAACCCGTCGCAGTTATCGTCCGATGGCGCAGGGAGATTAAGGTCCAGCAAGAGGACGTTCTTGTCCTTCTTGGCTTCGGTTGACCCGACCGCTGTTATGGGCCGGTGCCGCCGCATGTGGCCGCCGAGAGCCTGCCCGGTCAAGAACTCCGACCCGCATATGGAATCCAATCCATGCTTACTCGAGGACCGTCTTCGTGGAGGGGTGCAACCTTCGGCTTCTTGTTGCTCGCGCGATGCCCGCCGAGAGCGTGGAAGGAAGGAAATATCTGTCGCACGTCTTGCACCGGTAGAAGCAGAGCCCGACCTTCGCCTGGGTCGCCGTGGCGGCTTCGGTGATGGCTTCCTCCGCCGTCGTTTCAGTGTCTGACAAGTGACCCCGAGAGAGGAGGATAAGGCAGTTGGCCATGTTCTCGTCGTCGTCCTCGATGGTGCTGCTCGAAAGCTCGGCCGAACAAGCCGGGACGGCGGCGGCCACTGTGACTGGCCTCTGCCGCTTTGTCCTCTTGCCTTTGACGACGGAGGCGTCTGGGGTGAACTGGCGATTGCTGTTAGTGTTGTTGTCGATGTTGTCGTTGTGACCAATGTCTTCCCCCACGGGATCCATTGTTCTTCTTCTCCTTAAGACAGATAGAAGAGAATTAGAAGCAAAGAATAGGGAGGGTGGAGGGATGCACCATCAACACTAACCGGGAGCCGTCTTCTCAGGAGTACAAGTGCTGCTGCTGTCAGCCAGTGTCCGCCTCTCTCTCTCACCTCCTGGTGTAAGCTAGTCTCTCTCTCTCTCTCTAACTTCCTGTTTCCAGAGTAGAGAACTAAAACACAGCTGAGCTGCTGCACTAAGATAGTTGTGAACAAATTGACTTCGAATTGGTTAGTTGCGGTTACACGCATTGGAAATGATTTAAAGTAAGATCACAAGGTCAACTTAGGTAGTTTTTATCTCCATAATTAAAAGGCCATTTCATAGGGATAATCTTGATGGCTCAAATATTATGAATTAAGGTCAATTTGGCACGATTCACGTCACATACGAACACAACGCAGAGAAATAGAGTTTCTATCAATGTAAGCCACACATGCCATAATGATTTGTTGCGTTCGAATTCTCCATTCAAGGATACAGGTACACACACAGTCGGCAAAGCCGAACTCCGTGATCAGTTATATGCTTGTGAAGCAAAGGTGCAAGGAATGCAAGGACAGATCACTCCATGTTCCCATTAACAAGCTTGTGAGGTACTCTGCTTTGCCATTTCAACTGTAAAGGTAAACAACATCCCCTCCAACATCCTAATTACCCAGGCACAGAGATGCAACCGGCCGGCGACGAGGAGTAAACCCAGTCTCTTACACTAAGGCTTGAAGGAATTGCCAATTAGGCAATACTTCAACCAGAAAACGATGTCCTGTTAAACATTGTGGAGCTACATACAACCAAAAACAATGTGATCCTACATATTTTTGAACCAGCTTCTATCAAAATGGTATTGTTGAACCAGCTACACTTTCAAGTTAAGACACATACATTGCATAATCCCCGAACGCGAGCATACATAGTTTTTGGGTAAACTGTCACTGAGATAAAAGCCGACTTACCTTCCACAAATACTCATTCCCACTTTATGGCTGATTGTAAGAATCAATGCTGAAAGGAAGAAAACATATAAGCCACCTCGAAGCATCACCAACACCACATCAACCTGATTCTTTGCGATACATCCAGGGCCCACAGTTTTTCTGACTACATCATCTGCCATACTGTTGTAGGAAAGGATGAGATCCACATGTCCATTCTTCTGCAAGGACCAGTATCCAGCATTTTCTGACATAGTTGAACCGCAAATGTGAAAAAACCCAGCTGTGACATGGATTGAACTGGCTGAGTGGTTTCCGGGGATTTGTGCCACAGACTTTCCTGACCCAGAAGGAAACTCAGCAGCGCATGCAGGAGGCGCAGGGATTGAGCCCAACATGCTCAACAGATGTTTCGTAACAGTTTTGTCGTTGGCATCACTCATTTGCACATCTGCACCAAAAAGTTGGAAGAACTTTTAGAATATGAACAAGTCTACCTAAGCTACAGAGAGCTGAAGCCAATTTATCGTGTAATGGTGACAGTTCAACTATTAGACAATTATGCAACCAACCATCACTAAATAAGCTAATGGTGCATTAAAGACAAATCCAGAATCTACCAAGAATATAACAGTTTAATGGGAAAAATATGATGCATAATAAAACATAAGGGGAACTTCAGAAAGATTATGAGGAAATTGGAACTTAATAAATCCATGAATTTGCAGAGTAATAGAAACATAATAGGAGTAGTTAATCTGATTATGTTTTTTTTTTTATAGTTTTACCACCACCATTGACGAAAGAACACAGCCATACCTGGTCTTACAGCAACCTCCTCATAATTGCCCTTAGACTGCTTATAAGCTACAGATGAAGCTGATGATGATGCTCCACCCACAGTATCTATATCTAGCACCTGTGCTGTTGCCTTACTTGTTGGGCAATTGCCGCCATCAACCTATTATACATGGAAAGAAAACAAAAGGTATTTCATAGACATTAAAAAAAGTTTCTATATATATGACAGTCTGCCGGCTCTTACCTCTCCAGTAAAGGTGGACTGATCAGATGAATTGATACACTCTGGTCTTCCTTGAAAACCCATAGTGTCATGATGTAAACTACCATCAGTAGCATCAAAGTAAGCTAGCAAGTCATCAACCATCTCAAAACCAGATGGGTTATAGGTGGGTAAGTACAGAAGTCCATTCACTGGAGCATTTTCATGCCTGAATGATGGATTGTCACTAGGTGCATCATAGAATACCGTTTTCTCTTGAAGCTGTTGACTGGATGAACAGCCCTCGTCTAAAGGATTCAAATCATTTGGTTGGACAAAGAAATTCTCCTGCACTGGGGACATCTGGAGTGATTCTAAATGATCGGAAGTTTGGCTCATTGTGTCAAAGAACTCCTCAACATCAAGTATCTTCTGTAAGTTGCTATTTCCACCTGCCCCATGCGTATTCTTAGCATGGCAAGCTTTTATAGGAAAACCACATTCTTCACTGAAGGGGTACACAACATTTGCAGAATCTGCAAGGTCATCCAACTCCACATATTCATCCTTGTCATTTGGACGAGTATGATAATGTGCAAAATCTTCAATGAGAGGCTTCTTTTCCATGTCATCAATGGGAGTTGGATTAATCTGTTGTCCAGGTTCATTAACAAACTCGACCATGTTGGTGAAAGGTACCTCATCCAGTAAAATGGTGGCATCTTCTGGAAGGCTAACACAGTCCTTCCGATCCAGATCTGCCACAAAATTGGAAGCATTCACATGTTTATTCTCCAAGTCTTCATTCTGAAATTAATTCAAAATTTTAGTAAAAATTGCTAATCAGAAATATATTGTCTATCCCAGTCGGGTAAAGGATAACAATAAACAATTTCCATTGAAAATTGAAATAAAGTATCAAAATCTCCAGAAATTTTGTAAATTTTCACAAATAATTTACAGACACATTAGTCCCCAATTAACTTGGAGACATATTCCAGAACTGTTCATGTATACATCAACAGTGTTACTTGACCACATATCACGCTAAATTATTACATGAAATAAAAGATCAGATCAATATCAAATAAATATATATATAACAAGAATATTAATCTTTCATCAGATCTGCTAATTTGATTTGACTAAGATGTTTGCAAGATGTCCACATGTATAAAGAGTTCACCACACCCTAAAAGTATTGGTTAATTATTCGTACAAAATTTAGATACCCTACAAGTAATTCTTGTTGTTTCCGCATGTTATCCCATGTCGGTTTTAACCCAAGTTATACCCATCTAATGTACTGTCAAATGACTAACTTATGCCAAAAAAGAAGACTTGACCTTAACCACAAAAAGAAATTGGGTGCTGATGTTCAGGCCCTCACATAATGACTGTTGCTACATCATATCATGTAGCATCCACAAGATGATAATGTGGTAGGGTGGCATCGATGTCATGATGATTTGGCATCCGTCTAACACATGGTGAACCAAAAATTTGGCACCCATTGCCATGTCAGCTCTGTATGTCACCAATATGGATGTCACATTGGTGCCGAGGATAATGTGGCATCCTGGCATCCATGTCATCTCTGTATGGCATCATATGAGCATTTCTAACTGTTGACCAACAGATGAAGACTAAGCTCAATGGCATATAGGATGGATGAAAAATGTACACAAGATTATATTTCATTGCATATTCCAAACTTTACAAGGATACATGTGCGACTTCAGGTCAGCGACTCACGAGAAATTTTCCAATAAATACATTTTAGTCAGTGATAACCAACAATAAACACAACAAACCAAGCATTTGCATAGCTATAGTCATTGTCCTTCTAACCACTTCAAACTCAAATGTTATGTGGTAGCATTGCAAAGAGGACAACAAACATAAAGAATATTTCTATCCTTCAACAGTATCCTACAGAAGTCATTGAAATTGGAATGTCAAAGAAAAAGCCTTCAGGATTCTGATCCTTCAATATGGTTCAAAAACAAAAACATGAATTTACAATGTCAGAATCACTATCATTGGCTAAACATAGTTGAAAACCTGGCTGAAACCTTATATCCTACTGTCTAGCATTTCGTAGATAGAACTTTAACTCTTCTGAAATGCTTTTCGTTTATAGCAACAATATACAAGCAAAGACAAGATAACTGGTGGCAATTCATCGCCAAAATAATCTGCAATTTATAATCTTTAAACCCATGATGCAATTCTATGAAAGTGCTGCTCTGGGAATACTGTGCTTCATGTTCCAAAAAATTTCAAAGACCACCAATGTTGATTATTAGGTCTGGCCACACTACTTATCATACTAAACTATGCAATTCCACTCGACCTTTATGATGAACTTAATGGCACCTATGAGAAGAAAAAGAAGTTTACTCTCAGAAACAAATAAAATTAAACAACAAGAAGGTGGTCAGAGTAAGTTGGAATAGTTCTGTGCAAAATGGTATAATGAATATGCCTAGTTTTCCAAGGCATGAGTTTCAATTTAAAAACAAGCTATAAGCTAAAATTGAGCTTAAACAGTACATTTTTCAGTGGAAAAAGTGTATTGATTTATAAAGATATTCAGATATACGAACTAACAAAAATAATATAGCATTATGCTCCTACTAGCAATACCCAGACAAAATGAAGCATGGTGACAGAAGGTACATATGAGAACTGATGTTTGGTAGGTATTAGGTAAAATTTCTCAAATTAAACAAACATCAGACAAAAAATAAACAGGATACTGAGGTATAAGGTGTTCCTAAAAAATCATTGAACTAGCAGTAAACTCAAAAGTAACAAGATTAGTGGTTACAGTGAAATTTATATCAGACAACATAACAACAATCGTCCAAGTAAAAGGCAACAAAATCATTTATGTGGATAAGAATTGGAAATTCATCCGAACGAAAAGGGGTGTACCCAGTAGGAGACCTGAGGTGCGCTTTACCAGATACAATATCATCTCTACAAAAAAGTTGATACATATTGAACATTGCAATAGCTAAAATATCATGCAAAGCTATATGCCATATCTGCATGTGAAAGATATGTAAATATCAAAACCAAATAAAAGGCTTGTAACATAACACATGTAGTTCACCAATGATTTATTTAAACTACTAAATTAAGCTCAAGAAAAATGGTTGATTGATCATGGAGAGAAAAGGAAAACAAAATTAAGAATGGCACATTGATTCAATCACCTGCAGGAAGTCACTGAATTGCAAATACTCCTTTTCTGTGGCTTCGTTAAATTCATCTTCCCTACCATCCGGCATCAAAACCGGTCCAATATCTGCCTCTTCTTCCCATTCTTCTTCAAGAAATGGTGCTCCGTACTGTGCCCCGTTTTGGGGCCCAGCACCGTTCTTCTGAAAGATCCTGCATACTACATACGCATCCTTCCCCACCCATGATCCCAAATTCAATCCATGACCAAACTACCTAATTTCATACAAAGAAAATGAAGAAAAGCTCATGGTGTACCTGCGAAATCCCGGCCTGGGTCAACTCCTCATCTTCGAGGCGGTACTCGTGCATCACCCAGTTCGTCCTGGTGCCGCGCGGCGCCCGGCCGGCATGGAACACGAGCGTTTTCTTCATGCCGACGATGCGGGGGCCACGGCGTACTGGCCGGTCCTTGCCGGTAGTCTTCCAATAACCCTCCCGGGTGGCACGGTTGGTCCGAGATCGGTTGGAGTACTTGCGATCGAGGGGGCTGAAGAAGTACCACTCCAGGTCGCGGCTCTGGATCCGAGAGAGGACGGGGAGATCCCAGGGCTCGTGCTTGTAGAGATCAACCTCGGCGACGGCGTCGACGCGGAGCGACCGACCGCAAACCTTCCGCTTGAGGTAATAGCTGACGAGCTCCTCGTCGGTTGGGTGGAAGCGGAAGCCCGGGGAGAGGCGGGTGGCGGCCGCCGCGGGAGGCGGCGGTCGATCGGAGGAGGCGGCGCCGACGGTCATGGATTAGAGGAGGAATCGATGAGACGGAGGCGGAGGGTTTCGATCGAAAAAGAGTCCGGATTGTTCTTTTAATTAATCTTCCACGGTTGTTAGGTATAGGGAAGATAGAGTAGCCGCCTATGACCACTACCTTTTCTTACGCGACGTGCTTACGGGGATCTCATCGCTTTCCGTTGATCCTCATCCAACGTTCGGAACATCTCCACGTCATCGAGCAAAATGTGTGTCGTATATCTAGGATGTGAGATTTCTAATCCTGTGCAGTGACGGTAGCCGACCGCGGCGCACGGCTCCTCAAGAGTCGTGTGATTGTTTGATGAGCGGTCAGATTCCGCGAGAGACGACATTTTTCTGTCCTTTTTGCACCTCGGTACAGGAATTTTAGGAATTCACCCATTAGCACCACAAAGGACTACGTGGCATAATTTATTATGTTGGTCATCAAATGTAATGTGACGTGACGTGGCGGCATTCGTGCCGTATGTAAGCTTTTATGTGCTAAAAACTGCCACGTGTATCGGTATTAGGTCGGAATAATAAAAAATAGAAAGGAAAAAAATCATTTTCTGAGAAATAAAAAACAAAAGAAACGGAGATACATGACATGAAAATTGAAATGATATACATATTTATGATATATTATAACCTTATATATCTAAAATTCTAGGCTATGCAGAATTCATCATTTCTTTGTTCTTTTCTTCTCTGTTGAGAAAATACCTGTTCATCACTGTTCTTGAAGACAGAATCTCTTCTTTTCCTGCTTCTATCAAGAACAATTGCTTTTGCAGTCTCACATAATTGCTAGATGCTCCTCCTTGTGCAATCGATGAACCTCGATCACACTATTCCCAGTTTCCACATTTAGAAGCAACATCGTCATCTTGACACTGCATCGAAAAGAATATATCTAGTGCACTCACATTCAACTTCTTCAGCAGTGATCTTGCGTTCATCGTATCGCCTTTTTGACTTAAGAAACTGGAGAACGTTGGCTTGTAAGGTAGAGTAGCTCCATTTTGTATCTCCTCCATCGATTGCATCCAAGACGAGAGATCTTTGGTCTCCTTAGTTTAATCTTTGCCAGCCTTTTCCATCAAACAAAGGCCAATAGATGTTGTGCTTGAAAGCCGACCTTCGAACTGGCGTTTTAGCTCCATCATCACAGTGCCACTCTGCATGCTGCTAAAGGCATTAGCTTCGGACTTCTCCAACCTCCACAGTCACCGTCACCCCCTCCACTACCACAAAGGGCGTACTTTACAATCATGTACGCACCCATTCCTTGCCCTCTACGACTCCCCTACCTCCCCAAATAAATGTAGACACACCCCCTACACGATCAAAACCATCATGGACCAACGTAGCAAAATGACCATGAGGAGGCTTGGGAAGCCCTTCCTCTGGTTCTCAGCCATTTCCTTTGCACTCGTCTCCGTTCTACTATCCTTCAACACCTTTCCTCCTGCTACAGTCCTTTCTGAGACTCCCACTAGCAGTGGCGACCTACTCGGTAACATTGTGAGCAGTGTGCTAAGCCCGAGCTCAGCCTTCATCGACAATGTCGTGTCTTTGATCGAGCAAGTGCTGTGGCGAGGGCACCACCACCACCACCACCACCACCGCCACCGCTGGCAAAATCACCGGAGGAGACGACGTAGAGCATGCGACAACTCGAAGTGGGTGTCGCCGCTCGCGTTGGAGCAGAATGCAACACTAATCCTGACAGTGGATCAGAAAGGGTGCGCAAACTTCAGCAGCGTGCAGAAAGCAATCGACGCCGTGCCAGACTATAGTCCGAATCGGACGCTCATCATCCTCGACTCCGGCGTATACAGGTTTCTACTCCATGCGACAAGTCCTACTTGCTTGCTTGTTGACTGAGACTCAGACAACCGATGGAGGTGTTTTTGTTGTGTGGCAGGGAGAAGGTATTCGTGTGGGCTAACAAGACCAACATCACAATGCAAGGCCAAGGTTTCTTGAACACGTCCATTGCATGGAACGACACCGCCAACTCCACTGGAGGAACTATCTACAGTGCTTCCGTCTCCATCTTTTCCTTCAATTTCATAGCATACAACATAAGTTTTCAGGCAAGCAGTCCACCGTCAAATGACTTGGTTCTTTTATTAGCTACTCTGTTTCCGATTATACATGCTATAATGCAGAACACAGCACCTCCTGCATCCCCTGGCGACGTTGGAGCGCAAGCGGTGGCGCTTAGGATAGCCGGAGACCAAGCAGCCCTCTATGGCTGCGGATTCTACGGGACGCAAGACACGCTGCTCGACGAGCGCGGGAGGCATTACTTTCGTGAGTGCTTCATCGAAGGCTCGATCGATTTCATCTTTGGCAACGCCAGATCACTGTACGAGGTAAGGAGAATTGCTTTGCGTCCACTGTTCGATAGGTGCCGAAGTGCATTTACTAAAGCAGTTTGGTGTTCGACACATTGCCATGCAGGCCTGCACGATCAATTCCATAGCAAAGCAAACAACCAGCGACGTGGGCGGTGTCACCGGATGCATCACGGCTCATGGAAGGTCGTCGGCGACCGAGAAGACGGGGTTTTCCTTCGTCAATTGCAGCATCGGTGGAACAGGGAAAGTGTGGCTTGGTAGAGCATGGTGGCCTTACGCAACTGTGGTCTTCTCCAGAACGTACATGACGAGCATCATAGCTCCTGAAGGATGGAATGACTGGAATGATCCGAGCAGAGACCAGTCTGTGGTTGATCTTTAATACAAGTTTCTGATTTCCTCATACTCCTTCTCTGATCATATCTATAATTCCAACTCAAATCGTTGATATCTGCAAAAGACATTTTACTTGGATCTATGCTCTTGCAGGTCAGTATACTTTGGCGAGTATGAATGCATGGGTCCAGGAGCCAACTACACACTAAGAGCATCATATGCTAAGCAACTGGATCAATGCCAAGCAGCCTCGTTCATGAACATCTCCTACGTCGAAGGGAAGGATTGGGTGCTTCCTCCTAATCACAACAACTGGTACAATCCATGTGAGAAACGAAGGCACCGAGTTCATATCAGAACAAACCAAGCTGAAATAGATGATCAGAAGGCAGAAGACATGTAATCCAAGCGCTTCATGTCGATTTACATCACCTGTTTCCTGACAAGATACTACTAAAAGGGCAATTATCGATTTCTCATAATAGAGAAATGACATCATTATTCAATATAGTAAGTTAAGATACTTGATGTGAGTGTCTCTGTACTATGAAATTGATGGCTCATTCTGTGGTTTCCAATGTTCAAGATAGTTGATTGATGTATTTGGAGCAAGTTTTCTTTTTCTTCAAGTTCTTCTAGTCCCCCATACACTCGCTGAGCTTAAAATAGAAGAATTCAGCACTGAAGTCCCCCATGCACAATGCGGAAGCTTCAGGAAAAAGATGCATGTTTTCAGATGTTCCGTGGACATCAAGATAGCTTCTTAAATCTCAATCCCACACACAGTTAAATTAACTACTCATTCCCTTGAATCATAAGCTTCGGATTTCGGCTATGTTTGTAGAACGAGCATTTCTGCTAAACAATTAATGTTTCTGCTAAACAATCAATGCTTCTGTTATGAAATAAAAAACGAGGAAGATGTTCTTACAGTTTAGAGTTTGAAAACAATACTTCCTATTTATACATGAATTTTTCTTAATAAAGGAGGATTTTTCTCAATAGATTTATGATATTTTCTTATGTAGTTGGGGAGATCTTGGCTGTTGTTAAGACTGTTATCCTGCCCCCGCAAGACTGTGCTCCTGTTAAGGATGTCGATCTTAGACCGATGTGATGAAAATGATTTACGGGTGAGAGGCTTCGTGAGTGAGTCCGCTAGTTGATCAGCTGTATGTACGTGAGAAACACATAGTTGATCTTTGATAACTTGTTCTCGCATGAAGTGAAAATCGATGGCTATGTGTTTTATGCGTGAGTGGAATACTGAATTGGCGCATAGGTAAATAGCTTTGATATTGTCACAATATATTATAGGAGTAGAGGTGATGTTGATGCCAAGTTTCTTGAGTAGATTCATGACCTAATTGAGTTCGACAACAGCGGTTGCTATGGCATAGTATTTAGCTTCAGTTGTAGAACGTGCAACTATCTTTTGCTTCTTAGAACTCCAATTGATTGGATTAGGTCCAAAGAAGATAATATACCCCGACGTAGATATTCTGTCATCAAAATTTCCTGCCCATTCAATATCAGCAAAGGTATGGAGATGAAGGAGGGAGTATTTACGAAAAAAGAAGCCATGATTAAGAGTCTTGTGAAGATATCACAAGATTCGTTTGACTACAGACCAATGCATAGTAGATGGTCGATGCATGAATTAGGATAATTTATTGATCGCAAATGAGATATCTGGACGAGTGAGAGATAAGTACTATAAAGAGCTAAGAACTTGTTGATATTGAGTTGGGTCTGTAGCAGGGCTTCCATCACATAGTTTGAGTGACTCGTTAGTAGACAAAGGTGTTGTAACTGCCTTTGCATCTTACATATTCATTTTAGATAATAGATCTTGAATATAATTTCATTGTGATAGGAAGAGTCCTGAAGATGTGTATGTTGCTTCCACTCTCAAAGAATAGCTCAAGGTTTCTAGATCTTTAAGGGAGAATCGATATGCTAAATGCTTGAGAAATATCTTGAGTTTCATAGGATTATTGCTTGTGACAATAATATCATCCACATATACTAGAAGATATATTATATTACCACTTTAGTGATGGAGAAATAGGGAGGTATTAGACTTCGAGTTGATGAAGTCAATTGATATAAAAAATGAGCCAAGTTAGGTGTACCAAGCTCTTAGAGCTTGACTAAGTCCATAAATATTTTTTTGTAGTTTATAAATATGCTTTAGATACTAAGGGTAGATGAAGCCAAGAGATTGCTGCATGAAGACATTGTCAGTTAGGGTCCCCTGTAAAAAGGCATTGTTAACATCGAGTTGTCATAAATGTCAGCCTTATAAGATGACCAAACTCAGAATAAGTCGGATTGTTGTGGGTTTAACAACATAACTAAATGTCTATGTGAAGTCAACACCAGGACATTGATAAAACCCTTTGGCCATTAGACGTGCTTTATATTTGGCAACGGATCTATTTGGGTTTCGCTTAATTCGAAAGACCCACTTACACCCGATGATATTTTCTGTGGAATGAGAGGGTACAAGGGTCAATGTAGAATTATGGAGGAGGGCATCATATTCTTCACACATGGCTTTACGCCAGTATGGAGATTTTTGGGCTTGAGTAATTATGGTAGGTTCAATAGTCTATGACGAGGATGTTGTGATAGTATGTAGGTCAAGGACTTGTCGTGGTTTAAAGACACCACTTTTGGAGCGTGTTGCTATTAGATGTCCAGGGGCTATAGAGGATGTATTGTAGGTATAGGCAGTGGATAGGCACTAACATGGGTTAGGAAAGGCTAAGGGACTTTGGTGTCATTGGTCCCAGGAGAGGATAAAGGTAGTGGTTGTATTTTTGAGGGCATGCCTTCAAGTCGTAGGGGAACCTTATGAAGAAGGGAGAGGCATAATGGAGGGGGTGGGGAGCTGTTGAACTAAGAGAAGGAGAGAGTGTGGATCCTGAGGAGAAGAATTGGATGATATTATGGGAGACTCGGTTGACGGGATTGATGGCGTACTCTAGTGATATATATGTGATGGAGTAGGTCATACAGTAGGAGACTCAGGGTTTTGAAACGGAAAGGTAGTCTCTATAACAATAACATGACGAGATATAAAGACTTTTTGAGATTGAGGTTCACAGCATCAAAATGTATTATGTTCAAAAGAGTATCCAATGAAAACGTAAGGCTTAGATTTTAATATTATCTTATGTGAGGCATAGGGACGAAACCATGAATAACATAAACATCCAAACACTTTGAGTTTTTGAAGGTTTGGGAATTTGTGAAATTATTTTTCAAATGGTGACTCGTACTCGGGGACTGGAGTAAGCATACAATTAATAAGGTAGACGGCAGCTTGGAAAGCTATAGTCCAAAAAGTTATTGGCATAAAGGCTTGGTGTAGGAGTGTGAGACCAGTTTCAACTATATGTCGATGTTTACGTTCAATAAAACCAACGAGTTGAGGAGTATGTGGGGTGACTTGAGGTGTTGTATATCATAAGCAAAGAGACAGGATGTGAGGGCTTGATATTCGCTGCCACTATCGGAGTAAACGGTTTTAATTTTAGACTGAAAGAAGTTCTCGACCAATCTTCGAAAGTTGTAAAGATTGTTGAAACTTTAGATTTATGGTGAAGAGGGTATAATCATATGTACTTAGTGAAATAGTCTATGAAAATAACATAAAATCTGAACTTTTCAAAGGAAGTAATTGGAGCAGGGGCCCAAACATCAATGTAAATAACCTTAAAGGGTTTAGAGCAAGCTATGGAGGATATTCCAAAGAGGAGTAACTTTTATTACTTAAACAAGCATCACAATGAGTTATAATGTTATTGGTTTTAAGCGTATGAAGAGAATAACGGGAAAGTAATTTTTGCTTGATAAAAACGAGGAATGACTAAGACGATGATGCCACACATTAGTAGGAGCTACGATGGAAGAGTAGGGAGCGGGCTAGGTGATTTATGGAATTGACGGCCACTCATAAATGTTGTTCTTACTCTAACCTCGGACCAAGGATGCCCTCGTTCTTAAATCCTTGACAAGAAAGAAGTTAGGAAAGAATTTAATTGAGATATTATTTTGTTTACAGAATTGAGAAACAGAAATGAGATTTTATTTAATGTGGGATGCACACAAAATGTCATCGAGTATAAAGGTTGTGCTATGTGAATTGAGCATTGTAGAACTAGTATGAGTAATGGGAAGTTCGTTACCATCACTGATTATGATGTCTTCATTTTCGTCATAGTTGTTGTGGACGGACAAGTTTTGTAGATCAGAGGTAATGTGATGAGAGGCGCCAGAGTCCACAATCCAATTTTGGTTGCCAATATTCGGAGTAGTTGTAAGATTTGTGTGAGGCCAATGTGATGGAGGAGAAAGTCTGGGTTGAGTTCTACAGACCTTTGCAGAGTAGCCAACTTTGTCACACATTTGGCCGACAACTCTTTGTTGATTTATATGATCAGGATGCCAAGACTGAGGATAATTGTAGTAGCTACATTGATGGTTGCGATTGAAATGCTGATGAGGTGGATGGGGGGAGGTTTGGTTAGAGCCCACAAATTTAGGAGGCATGCTAGCCAAACCTTTGTTGATGGTGTTGTTGTACCGGTTGCCCTTCTTCTGTGATTTTTGACCGACTTGAGTTGTGATGGATGGACCCAGTAATTTGTCTTCACGCTTGAGATATATCTCATAGTTAGTCAACTTGTCATAGAGTTCTTCAAATGACATCGATGAGTCACGTGCCCATATCGCTGCTGCCAGTTTCTTATACTCATCCCTCATGCCATTAAGTGTGTGGATAATGACTTCATCACTAAGATTATGATCTATCAGGGTCAAGTTATCAACGATAACTTTGATATTTTCTAAATGGTCAGCAATAATACTTCCCTCTTATTTTGCTTGCATAAGACTATATAAGAGACTGAGCAGGCAAGTATGTGAACGATTTGCCAAGGTGGTTTGCAGCTTGCACCAGGCTTCGGCAGCAGTGTCACATGAAGATATGAGTGGGGCAAGGGATCTAGCAACGAAGGCTTGAATTATTTGAAGGATGAGACCATCTTGGCGTAACCACATTTTGTAGTCTGGATTTAGTACTAGGTTGGGTGCTCCTGGGATGTTGAGTATAGTTGGTGAACAATGGAGAGAGCTATCAATATAACCTAGTAGATCATAGCCAAATAGGAGATTAGAAAATTGAGCATGCCAAGATGCATAGTTGCCACCTTTGGATAACTCGAAGGGAATGAGAGTTGTAGATGAAAATAAGGTCTGTAAAGGAAAAAATACTATGGTTTCCCACATGAATAATAATTGGAGCGTCATAGATGATGAGGACATATTGTGGCAATTGACAGCAAGGCAGCAGTCCTCAATAGGCGACGCAGGCTACGATCGGTGCAGATCACAGGTTGCAGTCAAGTTTGGTGGCCGGAGTCTCAGGGAGAGGAGCCCTCGGCAGAGAAGCAACAATTTAAAATAAGGGAAGACTACTTGCTGAAGGACTGAGAAGGGGCATAGTGACACAATGCCCTTTTTATTAAACTCTGAAGTAGCAGTTTAACGTCGTCGGATTGACTAGATTTGTTGCGCTAAAGATCGATGAGCAATGTGGGAGATCGATAGCGTCAAGATGCATCCGAAGGCCAGCTTCATAGTCAGGGAGAGCGGCTCCATGGTCGTTGCTCCACACACGTCCACCACCTATCACGATCCCTACTTTTCGCCAGAGTAGAAATAGATCTGGGGTAGAGAATACCACCGGAGGAGGAGAAGCAGCGCCGGTGAGCACAACGCTAGAGGCGCTACCCTTTCCAACAAGCAGTGGCTGTGATCAGGAGCACAGCGCTATCGTCATCTCCGGCAAAGGGGAGGGCGTAAGTCAACTACTTCTCCGATCATTCTGGAGAAGGTTGTCAAGTCCCGAGTCTGGGAGGAAGGCGATCTCGACGTCGATCTCTCCAACTTCGACCAGGTTTTCGGGAGAGATGGAGGGGCGAGGGAGGCAACGGCGAGGGCTACTGAGGTCGAGCACCTCCAAGAGCTTCAAACAGAGCAGCTCTGGCAAGATGGAGCCTTGGAAGGAGTTGCTTGAGAGGTTGAGAAATGTCAGCTTATCCAAACCAGCCAGGGATGGTGAGAGGACCCCTTCGAGACCCTTCCGACAAATCGAGACTAACGATGCTTATGGCGCTAGGCGAGAATAGAGCACAGCGTACTCCAGGCCAATTACAGCAGTGGGTGGAGTTAGTAGCCAACTAGTCGCGGATTCCTCTGTCGAGGCTGCATGCGAAAGCATAGAGTGCTCTGAGATCACTAGGGCTAATGCTCTAATACTATGTTAGAAATAAAATATGAAGAAGATGATACTATGATATCATGTTAGAAATAAAATACGAGAAAAATGTTCTTAGAATTTGAAATAATACTCCTTATTTGTAAATGAAGAATTTTTTTATAAATTTTTTTTAATAGATTTATGATATTTCATCGTGTAGTTAAGAAGATCTTAACTGTTGTGAAGACTGTTATCAGCTTCAGCATTCAAAGTCCATCTTTATGTGATGCACTTTACTGACCATGTTGGATCACACTGTTCTTTCATATTGAGCTTTTGATAGTGAGCCATTCATTGGTTAGCTCTCATGTTATTATCTTCCAAATTTGGACATCCACTGTATCTAATATATTCTTTCGATGCATATTAAAGTAGTTTGCTACGCACAGAAACTACAATTGCCTTTTCATTTCTTTAAAAGTTCAAGAAGACAAATATTTAAAGGTCATTAATAGACTCTCTCAAATGAGTATTTTTAGGTGTTTATAGGATACAGGACACGACGCAGCTTCACAGCCCGACTTAAGCCACGATAAGCTGACGTGGGGCTAAGGAGAGTAAGGTGTGGTCGCGACGGCGTCGCCAGCACCGCGAAATCGTAACTGCGGTCTTTGCTTCGAGTATCCACACGTATTTTTGACCAAAGGGCAAGTCACCTACCTGCCTGGTGATTGGCAAGGCCGATGGCCCCACAGGTGGATGCGACTAGGCCGATGACCCCACAGGTGTATGTATTTTCGTTAACCAGAAAAGAAGCAGAATCTTTTCCTTGTTCACCCTACCCGTACGTACACGTAGATGCCTTTTTCTCTAATTGCATGCCTTCATATGTGGGATCCACCAACGGGTATGTCGACGAGTCTAACTTGTATTATTGTTGTGTCGCCTTCTCAGAATTTGGAGGAATAAGAAAGGCTGACGGCGACCCTCTCGCTTCGCCTCGGCCATGGCTCAGGGAACCCTCGCTGGAATCCCACACGTCCTGGTCTTGGGGTTTCGCCGCACCCTCCTGGTAGAATACCCGAACTCTCGAAATCGATACTCTGTTTAATCCCATCGTTTTTTCGCGCCCTCGATCAGTGATTTTGCGGGTTGGTCGATGTTATTGATTCGGATGATGATCTCGAGCGGTTTTTCAGGCGGATTTGACCGGTTGGAGTTGGGTTTGTTTTGGAATTCTGCTGAATTTTTTTTTTATCTATGTGCTTGTCTTTCTTGTCTATGGATATTGCCGAGGCGATCCGAGCATGTGTTCTGTGGCTTTTGATTTGCTCTCGTTGTTTCATGATTGGATAGTATTAGTTATTGAATTTAGATGTTTGTATATGTAGATGGATGGACCATGGAATATCCAGATGCAAATGTTGGATTGAATGAAGTAGAAGGCTTTCGGTGTTCCAGCCAAAGATGCATTGAGGCAATGGATTGCAGTAGGCAATAAGAAGCCCGTTGGCATTGATTAAATATTCTATCAAGCCTTCCGTAGATGGTTGCCGTCTGCTGATAAAGTTTTCAGGACTTTACTGATAATATTCGCATGTCAAATAAATTGACTTTAAGAATGCTTCAGATTAAGTACATAAAAGATGCATAAACATGTTAAGATCCTTATAGTAAATGTTATTTATCTAGATCACTTTGTCTACGCATAAATACTCCTGCTTTGAACTTGTACAACATCATTTTCAGTTTATATCATAGGTTGATTGATTTTTTTTTAATGGCATCTTTGTTCTGTCAAGCTATAACATCATTTCGATTAGCACTCCTCAGATGTTTTTGTCTTATCACTTAAAATTAATGAAAGAAAAAGAATTAATAATGAATGGACTTATCCAATTCTGGATTTGCCATCCAAAACTATATAATATGTATAAATGTATATCATCTAAAATTCTTTGAGAATGGAGAAGAGAATCCATAATGAAAGTTGACCGGATACAGCCTAGGTGAATTTAGGCATCTGCCTATACAGGTTGGGAAAGGTCAATGTACCGTGACTTGAGTCTTGGTCACCCATGTTCCAAAGAAGCAAACTTACCATGATGTCAAGGAGTAAGCTTACAGATATGACAGGTTCCATACTCAATTCAAACTGGACTCGTTCGAAACCTGTGCTTTAAACCAAGTTATATCAATTTGTCATTGTGCATAATATCACCCTCATGATTACATGTTGCTCATTAATATCTATAGTGATAAATTAATAGGTTTCTTAGTTCTTACACATGAAATTTCTAGTATTGGAAGAGTTCCATTCAAAACCTTTTTGTGTGTTTTGCAGTGTCCTCAAAACTTGTAAGAGCATGAACTGCTGTCATAACCAGCCACGGAACGTCATCTGCAGTCTTTTCAGTACTCTCTTTGATACTAATCTGGACACCTCAACTCCTGACACTTACCAAGCACCTCCTGCAGTTATTGACGAAAGATGAGGAGGATGCTTGCCCCATTTGCCTTGAAGGTAAATGTCACAATTTTTTTTTTCTATGTTCAGAGAACCAATTCTTCCTGCTTTATGTCACAACACTTCAAGTTTCTCATGAACTTAACTCAATTATTTGTATATATTTTGAAACTGCTTTCAGTGTTGATAGCAATTATACATGTGCTTGAACTGTATCTTGATTATACTTATTTTCTTGCAATCCTTTTTACTCCTGAAATTACATAAATCAAAACTAATTTCTTAGATTATTATATTTTTTGTGCAAAGGGTAAGTGACGAAGGCAGGATTTGAGCCCACGATATTGTGATAAACTGTTAAAGTCTTTACTAGCTAAGCTAGCAGACACCTTCATTTTTTGCAAATTCATTTTTTCTCCTTTTAGTTAATGATCTATTATATGATAAGGAAAAACTCTATTTGGCATGTGCCGTAGATGACATATTCATTTTCTGGTGAATATATGGGCCTCTCTTGGATATGGACAATTTGGACCTTTCCTCTTTGGTTGGTGATGTTTCTATTTATCTATTTATTCAACCAATGAAGTAGTCCGTTTTTTTGCTAGAGCTGCTTTGTCATTAGCAGTTTGTTGTGCCAATATTACTAGACTATTTTTGTTTACAATGTATGTGTCCATTGTGCTTTCTCATTGGACTTTGACCTTCAATGAGGTAATACTAATGTGGTACTATTGAAGTGTTTTCTGTGTCATGCTTTCTTTCGAGAGTAAATCCACTTTGACATTATAAATTAAGTTGATTTGCATTCTAAGCGCAACTCTCTGTTAGCATGAAGGAATCAGGTTGAGACCTGCATGTGAACACATCTTCCTCGAGGAACATTAATGTTTCCAAGTATTCAGTGTTTAGTCCGATCCTGAAAATATTTTGACATAGACCAAGATTAAAAAGGACATTTCCAAGTATTACAAATCTCATGAAATTCCTTATCTCCTTTCTTTTGAACAGATTATGATGCAGAGAATCCACACGTTATGACAAAGTGTGAACACCATTTCCATTGTGTTGCATTCTTGAATGGATGGAGAGATGAGACACCTGTGCCATCTGTGACCAGGTATGCCTGCAGAGAAGTTCATCTTTGTCTGTTTGGCAACTTTATTTTGTTTTTACATTCATCACCTGGTACAATTTCATTTATTTATATGCAGTATTGGCATTTAGCATTTATGTCTTCATGTAGATAGAGTAAATATACCAATAATCACCTTAAGATTCTCAGCTTTCTTCCCATCTTTTAAGCATATTGGCAGTTGGTTTCTCTAGCCTTTTCCAGAATAACAAGAATCTAAAGATGAAGTTGCTCATTGAGAAATTCTGAAGAAATGCATGTCAAATTCCTTGATATTTGTTGCAGCATTTTGTAGTTCGATGCCTAATTTTTTAATGTTAGTGCACAGTTTTCATCTAAAAAATGAAACAACAGAATTTTGAGGATTGTAGATTCCATTTTTTTTTTTTTTAATATCTATTCCTTGTCTTGCAAGTCTTCTATATGTTCATGGTATAATCATGCAGTTTTCGTTTTGCAGATAATGATGATCAACACCATGGTGTCTCCTGAAAAGAGTTTTAGTGGGCAACCCTTTCGAATGGATACTCATCCAGATGAAAGCTTCTTACTTACTCTTTTGTGCAGGACTGTGCCACAAAAACAAATGTGGCTAGAAGCAATTTGATGTTTTGGTTGAGAGTGTAGATGTCTGGGTCAAATTCTTCTGAATTCCTGTTGTAGAACAGTAGGAAACAAAAAGGTAAATGATTGTAATTCCTGGTTGAAATTATTATCATGCAAATCCTTTTTTGTTTGTTCTAGTGTCACCAAAGCAGGTACAGGTGTGTGCCTGGCAATCGTTTCTGCATTTTGTTAGTCTCCTTCTCCAAGTTTCTCTTCAGTTTCTTTCTCCGTTTGTATAGTCTTTCGATATGAATAGGTGATATTTGATGCTGTTAATCGTCACCTTTTCTTTGTAGATGTTCATCATGTTGGCTATCATGATCAAGTCTATATTGACTCAACTAAAAATGCATAATCACTCAAAGCTCGTTTCTTATATTAATTCTTCATAGGTTTTGGGTCATATGAACTTGTTTCTCCAAACATGACCGGTCTCCTGCATCGGATCGAGTGATCAACTAACTTGTTCTTGTGCCTTTTATGTTGTCCAGGGGAGTATCTGGGTTAGGATCCTCGCCCATGCTTGACTCAATACATCTGGAGATCTTGCAGTCAAGACGATGAGCACACGGAACAGATGGAGGAACAAGAAAGGTGAGATTTTGCTGTTACTGGTTCTTTCGCTGTCAGAATAGTTTTGACTGGTTTCAGTGGTATCTGATGCCACTCCGAGACTGCAGGAACTAGTGGTTCAGCACGGACGCACACACACGACCGGAGTCCGGCGTTTGTACGCTTGCCAAGCCGATACTCTTATTATAACTGACCTGGGTGAGTGCTTTCCTTTGTGTTCGGAAGAGCCTATAATGCATAGGTTTTCTATTTCCTTGATATTGGGATGTGAATGTAACACTCTGCCACCCAGTTTTTTTTCTCCAGGCAAGTTAGAGATCGTCCGTTTGGAGTATGAAGCTTGAAAGTCCTGTGAATTGAGTGTCGTCAAAGTTCAAATTCCACAACAGTTGCGAATCCTACAATCCAGATTGCTAGTGATGTCAGCCAAAATTTGGTCCAGGTATTGAATCAACTTGCCTTGCACGAAACCGACAGTTGTTTTCCGTTTTCCTGTGTATTCATTGTAGCTACACCTCCTAATTTCTAGCTTTTCGACTTTCCGCTTGGACTTTAGTCTCTCGTCCCAATCGAACGGGTCTTGTAAGTAACAAAAAGTTATTAGTCTTGCGCCGCCCTGTTTTTTCGACACTCTCCTCTGGCCTTTCCGTTCTTTTGGGCTGACACTCTCATAGGAGCATCCATCCCTTACAAGTCACCATAGCAGCGGCTTCCTTGTCCTTCTGCAATGCTTTTGATTTACGTTTCACAGGGGGTGGCTGCGATCGCATGCGCTTGAAGTAGCTCATAAAGGACCGTGCGAGAAGCCAAGGAGAAGACTGTGATACTTTGTAACGCTGGTATGGTCTTCTCACCTTGGGTGCATGCATTAGTCATAATCAACTCTTTAAATATGTCATGAGGTGGCCCGCACTGGGAGATCAAAAGTCTTCGTCAGGCACTTTTCAATGAAATTAATGCTTTAATACGATGCAATGGATTTGAATTGCTCGAGTCCGTAGCCAAATCGAGCTTGCATATATGCAAATAATAGATAGGAAACTATAGTTTTATACTTGTGGCCTGTGGTTTTTTGGGCGTAAAGAAGTTTCCTTGTTCGAGAACGATGGTTCTCTAACCAATCGGTGCCGCATTAACACCATCCCAATCACTTGGGTGTGGATCCATTAGGCTTTGCCCTGATCCCAAACATACAACACATACAGATTCAAAATTAAGCCGGTGGTATTGCCATGTACATCTATCATCGTACCTACATGTCTATCCTTGCAAAACTTGTCATATATTCGATCATTATAACGAGGTGTTTTCAGAAACAATAGGTCAAAATGTCCCAAGGTAATTCAAGAAGTCCGATATTATTCCAAGACTCATCGAGTCTTTTCGACGACGGGCGTTGTTCTATTTTCAATAGAAGCTTCTGGTGAAGGGAATTGCGAGAGCGTACCCACTCTCGCAAGCGGGACCAAAGACCTTTGTCGAAGGATTCGATCCAATTATTGCCCCGAAATAACACGATTGGAGTGATTCGGATGACCGGGTTGACGGGGTGTGACGCGGGATCTGGGCATGAGGAGTGTTATTTAAAATAGTCGTTGGATGGGATACTCGGCATAGACTTTTACTCCTTACTCCACTGGGTCCCACGGCTGATGAAGTCCCGCTTAAAGCACGCCGGACGGGCGCACGGTAAGGCGACGTCCCGTAGAATTTTGTTTCGCGGTCGCCACGCCGGCGTCGGCTGCGTCCGATGAATCTAAGATCCGAATCGCAGCCCGGAGGGCGGAAATCTAGGTCTTCCTTCGTCGCGACCCCGGACCGATGGGAGAACTCGCGGAGCTCTGCCGCCTCCTTCGCGTCCGCGGCCGCCACGGGCGGCGGAAAGTCGCCGGTTCGCAAGCGGAACGCGTTTAAGGCCTTCCTCAGGGCGCTCGTCTCGTTCTTCTCCTCATCCTCCTTCAAGCCTGAGATCACGTCGCCGAGACCGAGGACGACTCGAACCCTCGAGTCTCCTTACGGTATGCTCTGCCTCTTGGTCTGGACCTTCGGTTCCTTTTTCCCTTCCGGCTACATGGTACAAGTTGGTAATCCTGTCGGATAATTGTTGTTCTCGATATAGACATCCTATCTTGAGATTTTGAATCTCTTCTTGTCCTCAACTTGACTCGCTCATACTGGCATTTCGATTGCTGGAAACTGAGGAAATTAGCTTTCGGTGATATCTCCAAAGGTAGAAGTTTTATAGTTTCCATAACTTGGATATGTTTTTCTTGAACTTTGATCTTGAGAGATCGGTAACCGGAAAGTCCAATCCCTTTTTTGAATTCCCTGTTTCTATCATTATGTTGTGATTAACTGTAAATTCCCTTGCCATCCTTCATCTTTTGAATGCCTTCTTACTTTTGTTAAGCGTGTGTTTCTGAATTAGGATTTGTATAGAATGATTCCACATGAAGGGATTGAGTTCTGATTTTTTAGATTTCCTGCAACGCCGGAATGGAATTAAACTATTTACTGATCATTTTGTAGCAACCCCTAGTCGTCTTTCGCATACTAGCTTGAGGGAATCAAGAAAAGGGACAAACCATGGCAGAGATTCACCATGGCAGAGAGAAACTGGGAGTACACAGTTCACCATGGAGGAGATCTTGAAAGCAACGAAGAACTTCTCCCCATCGTTAAAGATTGGGCAAGGTGGGTTTGGTACAGTCTATAAAGCGACACTTGACGATGGCACACCCATTGCAGTTAAACGCGCCAAGAAGGTTAGAGGAGTCCCTTGCTGGTTTTGCCATTGAATGTGGCAGCTTCTTGCTGATGTGAAAATTTAAATTTTTTGATGTTCTATGCAGAGCATGTATGAGAATCATCTGAGTGTCGAGTTCCGGAGTGAGATCAACATATTGGGACAAATTGAGCACTTGAATTTGGTTAGATTCTTTGGTTATTTGGAGGATAATGATGAGAGGGTCGTTGTTACTGAATATGTGCCTAATGGAACTCTAAGAGAGCATATTGATGGTAAGGATTCTTCTGCTTTCATCATCACAAGTCCATCATGGACAACCTTTCATGTGATTCAGTCCCATTTTTGTCTGTTGGCATTGAATTCGTAGTTTGTTGTTGAGGAGAATGAATAGTGGCTAACTTGCACTCTGGGAAATACAGGATTTCGTGGAAACTTTCTTGAGCTTTCAGCACGACTCGATATTGCAGTTGATGTAGCTCATGCTGTCACATACCTTCATATGTACGCAGGTTAGATTGAGAAAAATGATTGATTCTGTTACTTGTTTGTTTACTATCAGTGCAAGCTGAAAATTGCAAAAGGATTTCAGAATATCTTTATGCTATTTATGTAGGGAATAAATTTACCTGTGCACCTGCAACTTCGTTCTATGTGTGCCATCACTGAATTTACAAAGTTTAACCTAAGTATAATCAGCTTCTTCAATTGAATTGATCTCATGGAAAAATAAAGGAAAGGAAATCATTTGTTGATACTAAATATTTAGCTCAATGCCTTCTTTTTCATTTTTCTAGTAATACATTATAATTTAAAGGATTTAAAGAAATAAAAGGAATCGGTGCTGATGTAGTTTCTCAATAAACTTACTTGCAACCTTTAAATGCTAGTCTTGTGTGAAATACAATGTATGGATCTGTTCTTGTGCATTAATGCTTGATAAATTAATTTTAATAGACCTCTTCATTTTCTTTCCCTTGCATTTGACCATAAAGTGAGGGTACTTAGGAATGGAATATCATTTCATAATTCATCCTTTCTACGATGGGGAATTGGGGGCTTGACAGTGGAGGTAATTACTGTGTATGTGCTAGGGCCCTCCTGGCATCAGCTGTTGGCTTTGTTCTTAAAAGATTTCAAAATTAGGGTGTTGAGTATGTTGGTTAGTTTTTTTTTTTTTATATATTCCTTTGAACGTTTTTTTGTCATGAATTGTACTGGAACTTATTTTCCCATTTCCTATTTAATGCCACTACTATTACATAAAACAAGAACTTAGTGGCAGAATGATTCTTGTACCTCCTCTGTTCATGTTTCAGATACGGAAAGCACTTGCCTGTTAATATGATAATGGGTGACTTTTTGTCAGTCTTTTTCTCTTTTTGGAAACTGGAGAAGTTGTTTTATCATGGTTGGAAAAGGAATCATATATGATTTATGCAGTGGTATTTCAGTTGCAAATGTTTTGGCGGACAATGTACTAGATACTCATGCTATTCACTACTTAATGATGCATGTCTCTTTATATCTTGTATTTTTCTGGCTTTGTGATTTGGTCTTTTGGTACACAACCAGCATTGAAATCCTTTTCTGCTTCATTCTTAATCTTCTGTCTTGTAGTTCTGTTTGCTCCATATTTTTGGTCTTACAGGTTGGGCTCAATGATGAACATGGGTTTTTGTGATGTCTTCTGGTACTATTTAATATATTGTGCAAATTGAACATAATCAACAATGGTGTATTCAGGATTCTGCTGCATGGACTTTTAAGAGTTTAAGATTTCTTTCTCATCTGAAGAAAATTGAACCAGATTTTACTTTGGAAAAATGAACACTGTTATAGCCAATAATATCATGGTTTGACCTTTACCTTGACAAGTTAATACACCACCTCTGATCAGCCAAAATTATGTGGGATCAAGTAACCCTGAAACTGGGTTCATGATAATGTATGTCTTCGTATTTGGCAGTTAAGTAGTGTTATCACAGCTACATCCTTAATAACTAGAAAACAAATGTCTTAAGCTATACTCACAAGTTGACTTTTCTTTATCGCTGTCGACCCTGAATTGATGTTTTTATACTTTATACACCTTAGATCTGTGGGTTCTTGGTCACATCGGATTAAGAAACTGGTCAGCTTCATCGATTTTGGCCTGATACTGCCATATTCTGTGTCTGTTTGGTCGAAAAACTGAATCGGTTGTTTCACTAAATCTATTTTCATTGTGCAAGTTTCTACATTTCTATACATAAAACTCCTATTATAACAATGCATGCTTCTCCCGAGTTATTTAAGATTGTTTGACTAAGACAACAATTGTATTATTTATCATTTAATATCTGCACTGATCCATTGATTTGTTTATGATGCAGATCATCCAATTATCCACAGAGACATCAAATCATCTAATATTCTTCTTACTGAAAACTTGCGGGCTAAGGTTGCTGATTTTGGCTTTGCCCGGTTTGGTGTAAATGAGGCTGGAGTTACCCATATTTCCACCCAAGTAAAAGGGACTGCTGGTTATTTGGACCCAGAGTATCTTAGAACTTATCAACTCACAGACAAAAGTGATGTGTACTCATTTGGTGTGTTGCTAGTAGAATTAATATCTTCACGGCGCCCTATAGAGCGTAAACGGGAACTCAAGGAAAGGATAACAATAAAATGGGTATATCCTCTTTCATAAACTTTTTTTAATACATTTTATGTTGTTTATTTTGGAATCATAAGACCACCTTGTGATCTAAACCTTATTTTACATCATCTCTTATGATCTCATAAATCTATCTGGACAGGCATTGAAGAACTTCCGACAAGGGAAAACAATTCAAGTTTTGGACCCTAATATTCCACATATGCCGGCAAATAATCTGGCTTTGGAGAAGATTCTTGAGCTGGCTTTCCATTGTTTAGCTCCTTCAAGGCAAAATAGACCCAGCATGCGGAGCTGTGCTGAAATATTATGGAATATTCGGAAGGACTACAGAGAGTTGTTGTCTTCAGATCTCCTCTCTCAGACTTCGTATCAAAAAAACCCTTCCATAAGGGGAGATGAAACTTAAAGTGATATTAAGATTCATTTGCAGGAAAAAATAGCTCAACTTGCAAACTCAGTGCTCTCTAGCATCACTGGTTGTACATACAAGACTTGTAGGGAACATGTCGGAAAGACGATTTCATTAATATTTTGTGAAGGAATGAGTACCAAGATGAGGTTGGTTGTTCTGGCGATGTAATCATACACATGTATGATACCAGAGCTCTTAGCCTTACATATTACTACGAAAATGTTCTATATTATAATAAGCAAAGAGATTATATGTTTTAGATTTATCTCAATATGATTGTTAAGAAACTATTCTGAGTATGTTTTGAATATTTTCCCATAATTATTAGAAGTCGGTATCTACTTGTCCACTCTATATATTGAGTATGTTATATATACATATATATAACCTAAGATCTATCATTTGTACAATATTATACTAACAATCGAGATGTCTCAACATAGACTAGTCGTCATGTCCACACAATGATCATTGGCCTCAGTCATGGGACACCTTCAAGGCAAAAAAATAAAAAATAAAAAACCTGGCAGATAGAAACAATAGCTAGATACACAGCCACTTTAGACTTCCTTACCAAGTAAAACAATGGCTGCAAGGCCGGCCAAAGAATTATATACTACAACGCTATTATTGCGTCAAGACCGTGTCCTCCTCCTCACTGCTCTCTCTCTTCACTGAAGACCAAGCTCCAGAGTAGCTGTATCTTGTCTTCTCCCTTCTCTTACACACACACACACACAACATCATCCTCTTCTCGCATAGATCAACCCTCCTCGCTCTCGTTTGCCTTTGTACTCACCGTTGCTAGGTCAAAGGCAGAAGAAGTCGTTCGGTCATGGAAGGTGGCGAGAAGAAGCAAACGGAGCCATCAAACGACGAGATGGATTCATCGGAACCAGTGAAGGAGAACCCTGGCGCCGGCCGGTTCTACGATTGCACGTTCTGCAGGAGAGGTTTCACCACAGCGCAAGCGTTGGGCGGCCATATGAACATCCACCGAAAGGATCGAGCCAGGACGAGAGTCTCCGGCAAGAAAGACGGTGAAGGATCAGGTAGTGGCGGCGCTTCTTATGACCCCAACGTGGACCACCAACGCTCTTATCCTCCCGTGTCTCGTCCTGTGTGCTTCGAGTCATCGAGTTCTTCGGGTCGAGAAGCAGCATCACCACTTGGTGCCGACAGGAGTTTGCGGACCAGGCCGAGCGAACCAACTCGTTCTAGTGGCGAGGGGGGATTGCTCCCACAGATGCATGAAAGGACGGTAAAGAATAGAGGAGAGGAGGAGGAAGATGATGAGATGGAAGAAGTGGATTTGGAGCTTCGACTCGGCCATGACCCATGACTCAAACTCGCTGCTTCACCACTCGGTTAGTCTGTTCTACTCTTCACGGCATAATAGTTGCTATACGATTAATTCTACGTTTATTTCTTGGAGAAGAACATGTGTGATGATAAGAACCGAAGGGCTACCATATGCTTGAGTTCTGAGCATGTATTTAGGGTTTGGTGGATCATATATTTCCTAGAACAACTTTCATGCAATTTTGTCTCCCAAGGCTGTGTGTATTCCATACATTTTACGAGTGGAAGAAGAACGAACTATATTTTCCATATTCTACTTGTCATAAAACAACTTAAATGATCCACTATTTTCTTAGGCAGACTCAAATTGCATATAGAAGTTGTTTATCTTATACATTTCATCATATTTTTCTTGTTCATGTTCATGATTCATCACGTTATGTTGATGATCATTTCATTACTTTTCTCATCTCCCACTCGCATAGCTTACTTACATTGTAGGAAAGGAATGATTATGGATGGAGGAGATTGGGTAGCATATTAAGAGTGATGATTAATTCTACATGGTTTGGAAGTTAAGTGAATTATTATGTGTATTGGTATCGGCCTTTGGCTTGATTGTATTCAACTTGCCTTCATTATGAATCAAATACTTGGACACCACCTTCGGAGGCATTTAGCATATTATCTTACATTTTCATGTCGAAACCTCCGTCATTGGTCAGATCTTTGTGAGAATGTTCTGAAATGGGATATGTTTTAATCTTTTGTTGTAAGGGAATGGGGAAGCACTTGTAAGTCCGCAACATCGATCCTTGCTATGCCCACAAACTATTTGAGTTGAAGAAGATGAAGATAGCCACACAGTCAACTCATTCACAAGATTCGAATCTTTCTCTTGTCTGTAAAGATCCGACATTAGATTCTCCGAATCTATCTGTAGAACTTGCGTTGAAAATATTTCACACTTAAGGTCTAAAGAAATGGACATAAGAACATCAACCAGTAAAGTTTTATCGAGTTCAGACTTACTTATGATGAATAGAATCAAGAACATGAAGCTTTGATCACAATGTGGTTTCAGAAGAAAACCCCTCTTTATTTCTATTAGTTTCTCTGTTGGTTTCTTTCTCGGTGACTTTTAGCACAGTGATGTATGTAGCAACTTAAATTGGCAATAAAAGCCCTTTCAAAAGTGTTGTATATA
>LVTN01000050.1:238708-267886 GCA_001649415.1 Musa itinerans | reverse complement strand
TATATATATATATATATGAGAGTCAAATAATTCGTCAAAGTAATCAGATGTTTTTTAGATTTAAAATTTATTAATAATCGTGATTAATAGTATTTAACTTGAGATAATTAGACCGACGTCAGAAGAAGTAATATATAACAAAGATTTAAGTACTTAGAGGGATATATACATGCAAAATTATAGTTTTGGCAAAGTTCAAATACTTGAAGGGATACATATGGGCTTTGAGACTGATCCGATAGTTCAAGCACCCAATAGGCCTTTGAGCCTTCTCATCCACAGCCCAACATTAATGCTTTAACATTAATTGTATGTGAAAATAAAATGAATAAACTATATATATATATATATATATATATATATATATATATGTCACATTGGTGCCAATTCAATAGTCTCGTTCTCGAAATCCTTTTTATATGGGAGGGGATCCCATTAAACACATTCTCTATGATCCATTTTTTTCTGTATTTTTTCAGGAAATAGAAAAAAATCATATATTAAGAAAGAAGTCTCGTACACTCATCTCTTGTTTGTTTCTGTATTCAAAATCACATAAAATATCAATTTTTTGATGATTTTTATTTGTCGACAAAATTGAAAGCATCATAACGTAAAATAATTAATACCATAATCCTGTTAGAAACGAGTCGACACTAAGAGGGGGGGTGAATTAGTGCAGCGGTAAAATACGTCGGGTTTGAAAAACTCTTCGTACGATTAAAACCGATTCGTAAATATGCTTGAAAGCGTATGCGAGTATAAGCGTAGTAAAAGCACAATAAGGAGGAGAGACAGTTTGCTATAAAAGTAAAGTGCTCAAAGGAAATGTACACCAGATTTTTATAGTGGTTTGATCGTCGTGACCTACATCCACTCCATCGATTCCTATTTTGTCGAGGCCACCGGTATCCACTGTCGGTCTTTCTTCAATAGGCGAAGACCAACCACCTTTTACAACTCGATTCTTCTTTTATTAGGTTTAGGAGATAACCCTTACACCCCCACTTACTCATCTCTCAAACTATTATACCACTTAGAACTTTGAAAGGAGTTCACATAAGATTACAGCAGCGTTTCTTTCTTTCTTACTCTCAATGCTTGTGTATGTTAAGCAAGAATGAGAGAGGTATTTATAGGCTTCAAGTTGATTCAAACTTGGAGCCTAAAAAGGTCTCATCCCAGGTTTCTTGGGTATGGGCGGTAACACCGCCTATGCTGGGTGGTACTATCGCCTATGCTGGGCGGTACCATCTCCTGACACTGGGCGATACCACTGCCCAAACTAGCGGTACCACCGCCTGACAACCTCTTGGAGATTGTGTTTGGGTAGTACCACCGCCCAGACCGATAGTACCATCGCCTTACATAGTCTCAGAGGCTGTGTCACGATGGTGCCACCTCTTGGGTCATTGTTTGAGCCTTTTCACTTAGCCCAACACAGTCCTTACGTGGGCCTAACTAGCCCCTAATTGGGTTGGCCTAATTCCAATTCTAATTATATGTTAACTACGAAATCTAAGATATTTACTAAGCTAAAAAAGTCCGTAAGTCTAGGTTTCTTCTAGTGATCTTCCGACGAACTTTCGACGATCTCTTGATAATGTCCTAGCGGACTCCCGGCAAGCTCCTGGACTTCACGACAATCTTCTTGGTGAGTTTCGACGAGCTTCTTTGGCAAGCTCTTGGACTTTTTGGTCAGTTCCGGTAAAACTTTCGACGAACGTCTGGACTTCCGATGAACTCTCGAACTCCCAACGAAATCTCGTTCTTGACTCCGGGACTTCATTTTGCTTTATGCCTTGCTATCGTAGTTAATCCTACACACATAAAACACACTTCGATCTAGACAATTATTACTAAGCATGAATCATGTTGTCCGACATATCATTGGTCCATCGACGTTTCGTTCGATTCTTCAACGCATCGTTCTCTCTTGTAGTCTATTGCCCAATCAGCTAGTTGACCTCCGCAACTCCAATATTCTTGGCGCAATATCCACTCTTCTTGGCCTGATGCTTGAATCCATGGCCTGAAGCCTTTTATCGATACGTCGACCAATCCTTCGGCGCGACGTCCAATCTTCTGACATGTTTTTCTCTGGCCCAACATGATTCTTCCTGCTTTAATTGTCTCTCCCTGATCGAAGCATCCTACCTTACTGAAAACGTAGATCAAATCATAAACACTTATCAATTGATTTCATCATCATCAAGATTCTAACAAATCTCTCTCTCCATTCAAAGTAAACAGCATAAATCTCTTGCGTGTACTTACCATTTGGATATAACATTTTGTATTGTTACAATTTTCTATCAACATCAACTGTTGATATTTGTTCGCTAATTATATATTATTCATGTAATTAGTTATCTTTAGTATTTCGATCTCTATACTTTTAAAAGTTATATTGAGATATTTCTATACTCATAAAAGTGAAACATTTAACCTTATTGTTTCAGCAAAACCTTAATTGTTAATCATGTAAAATTATCTTTTTAATCTTGTATAAGGATCTCAATAATTTACTTTCTTAATTATATGGATCTCAATATAATTTTTAAGAGTATAGAGATTGAGATGCTAAATATAACTAATTACAATGGGTAATATGTAATTAGCCCTCTATATTGTTCAAACCTATAGTCGATGATCAACATTATGTTCCTTTTCTTGATAAAACTAAACGTGAAGAAGAGCATATGACAACGTTTATTTCACTGTATCGAGACTTGATATTAATTTTAGCCTTTATCCTTGTTATTTACATAATCAATCACTATATTGTTTAAAAAATGAATAATGCTTATGCATAAAAAGTATTAAAATGAGATGAGGGAGCACTAAAAAATTACATAAAGAGTAAACAAATGACTGAGGATTTTATTTTTATTCAGGAGATTTAAAAATCATAGTCCGACACAAAGTTCTCGTTCGTCTTATATAGTTAATTAATGGTCCCATAAAGGAATCTAATTTCCTTGGATGCATCTTCTTGAAACTGAGGTGGTGCAACGTCCTCATCTTAAGCATGCATAAATTGGTTTTAATTGGAAGCTAAAGATATGATCTTTTATTTCGATACTGTTAATCTAATAGCACAAACGGGTTTAAATAATAGAGTTGTGTGTTAAATCAACACTCAAATGCATCTACAGATCACTTCATCCTTGTCTTTAGCTGTATGTGTTAGGTTGATGCATGACATGCACTTTGGAGTTCCTCCAAAGAGGAATCCAAACAACTCCTGCATGACGCGCACTTTGGAGCTCTTTGTATTAGTTTGGGTTTAACATAGGCTTAGTTCTTCCGTAAACAAGTGATCGATTCATTTAACACGATTCGAGATTAATTATAATATCATTGAGTTATTTTCACTTAAACACAAATAAGCTATCAATAATATATATATCTATTCTCTTATATTTCTTAAAAACTCTCTAAAAGCTCAGGAATATCGAAAGTATTCATTACATCTTATTTTTCTTTCATAAAAAAATAAGTTCTAATTTTTAAATCTGACATGTTTGAGCAAACTAATGGAAGCTTTTCCAAAACAAAAAAAAGAACTACTAAAATCGTCGAGTAGCAGATCTTAGAAACTTGCATCAGTATAATTGATTGCTTGTAGTTTTGGGAACACAAACAACAAATGAGTAGTCAATGGTCACTACATCTACTACTTAATTACTACTGCATGGAGATCCCACAGAGGCATCGTCATAAGACCGCGACAGATGGGAAGCATGAGACTGTTTCCGCCTTGCTTTCTTTGTAATCCTGCAGTACTCCTTCACCGAAAGCAATTGATGACTCAACGGCTGGTTTGTCCGCTTCAATCTGGTCGCTTCTGGATCAACTCCTTGCACCAGGCGACGTGGGTCATCCGCCTGACTTGGTCCTACAGGATCTCGAGGCAATGCCATGTGACATTTGTGTCGAGAAGTCAAGCAGTACGCATCGAACCTTCCCCATCCGAGAACTGTTCTCTAGTCTATCCAGGATCAGTCCTTGAAAGAGAGAGAGAGAGAGACAGAGAGTGACATGATATCCACCGGCAAGCGTTTCTTTTGCTTGCTAAGTTCTCCTTTGCGGTTCTTTTCTTTGCTTTTACTATTACTATGTTTGCATGCAAATAGTCAGTGAGAAGAAGAATATACTAATAAACTCATCGAGTTCAATTATTTCAACAGCCTATATCGAAACCTACCCTTGTTTTGTCAATAAGAATCTATCCAAACATGTATAGTTTGTTCATTTTATCCTCACCTTAAATTGTTGATTGTAGTATTTGAGACTTGGTTGCTAATTATATTATCTTCCATCAATGATTTTGCTTTTAACTCATATGATAGGATCATATAATCGTAATATACTGCGCAGTTTCACCTCTGGCTCAGAGAGACATGATTGGATTCTTCGAAGTATTATGCAAAACAATGCATCGAAAGAATAAGGTGGACAAAGTATTATGACAACATATAACCAATGGAAAAATGAAAGGATAAGGCAATGCATAGTTTTAAGGTGCACTTAATTCTTAATGGAAGAGTCAACTCCTTCAATGGTTACAACCAAACACTCGAGTGTATTTGAAAGTAATCTCATACTACAGGATTTCTTACAAACATTAATAAGCTTCATCAAACATACTATGCAGTTGGTGGTGATTAATATTGCAAAGATTTTTACATTATCTTAGTTGTTGGAGATAATACAACTAAAACCATCATATCAGATTACAGTCATGCTATACATATGTAGTGATAAATTTGATAATGATGATATCATTATCTTAAATGTTGGAAATGATACAAAATTAATGCATATTAGCAGAATAAATCTGAAGGAAACCACTTCAATTCCTTCACACTGGAGGAAAAGTATGCTTGAGAAAATAAATGTTGGAATATGCAACTTGAATCTAGAGAAATTAATTATATATGACTGGGTGAGCTAGTGGATTTCTTCCTTATTCTGCCACAATAATCAGATCCTAGAACAACAATGTCCTTTGAGACTTTCCTTACTGATCAGCTTAATTTCTATTTCACAGTTCAGATGTCCATTATGTATGCCTTGTGTAGATCCACACTGTACTCACATCTTGGTGTCTGGATAGGAAGAAGGGATCCAAACAACATAGTCCTATCAGATTGAGAGGCAATGTGATATGTGGAACTGAGCATCATCATCATTACTGCAACATGTAATGCAGTCGATGCTATAATAATTAGCCTTGTTAATTTAAGTAAAAGTGATTCGAGAAATTAAGCCTAACTTATAGTAATCATCAACGATAGAAGGCGAGAAATTTTGATCGAGCTTGCCTTGATCTTTCCCAGATTTGTGATTAGGCCTCAAGAATGCATTGAAGTTCTGAACATTTGCTCAAGAAATGTTTTAGAAACACTATGACTCAGACTTGAAGAAAATAAATTTGATGTTATTTTTTTTTATGGAATTTACCAACAAAAAACCTTTAAAATATTAGGAGTGAAAACAGAATTTTATAGAAGGAGAAAGAAAGTATTCACCACTAATATTGGAGATGTCTACTAAATGAACTTTCTAAAAGGAGTAAATTAACATGAACAAATCATGAATAGTGTTTGTGTTTGTTGCTTTTAGGAGTACAGAAAATGTAAACAATGTCAAACTAAACCTTGTGATGTATACAGCAAGTAGTGTTTGTGATATGGTCAAACATCATGTTACAATACAGTGGAGAAGGTCTGTCGATTATCACATCTGAATCAAGCCTCCATGGATGTGTTCCAAGTTCCATTAACTTTAATGAAGCTTTTCACTGTTTTATAGGGTGCACAATTCATGTCAAGACAAAGCTCACATTAATGGCTTCCATAAATTAACCCTCAGAGGAAGCAACACTTTGAAATCACGACAACATCAACATGTTTCTGAGTTTGACTAATGAGATGATAGGACGACTACAACTACACGCTGAATGCTACTGCATCAAATGAAGCCGAAACAATTGAGAGGGCTCAACCTGTTGTGCTCCTTCTGCGAAGCTTCTCTGCTGTTAGAATGGCGCCCGCGCATGAGCCCATCCGAAGGCGTCGTGTCCCAGTTGCCCGCCGTCCTCGTTGTGTGCCATATGTGGCGGCAAGTTGTAGATGGGAAGCGCCGAGGGATCGGGCAGTCCGCCTGGTCCTGAGGCTCCGGGCATTAGCGGCGCCAGTCCACCAGGGAGGTGCTCCGGGATGCCGCCACCACCGCCCGGGATTTCGTCTCCTTCCTCGAGTGGCAGCCTCTCGTAGGTAGCGTTGGCGAACGTGGATGCTATGACCATCACCGGCCCCGCGGCGATCAGGGACCCCACGACGCTGCCGCCCACCACCTGGCCCTGCCCTCCGGCCAGGTAAACCGTCAGCCCGGTGGTCCCCGGCGGGGAAGGGCCCGGGAGGAAGGTGCCGGTGAGCGACAGGATCTCGAACCGGCCATGGAGGGCGACGACGGCGCCCGGCGCAGAAGGCTGGCGAAGGGCGACGTTGGCTACCATGCCAGCGCAGCTGAGCACGCAGACGCCGCGCTGCCTGCGGCGCGCGAACTGCGCGATGGATTCCGCGATGTCGGAGCCGCCCGCGACCTCCATGACGTGGCTGCGGAGGGCGTTAGGGCTGTCGCGGGTGACGAACACAGGCGGCTTGGGCTTGTTCTTGGACCCCGGAGGGCGGCCGCGGGGGCGGCGGGTGCTGGCGACGATCGCTCCCTCCCTCGGCTCGCCGTCGTTATCCTTTTCCTCGTCGTTGCCTCCTCCGCCGCTGCCGGCGGCATCGGGTTCTTTCAATTCCATCTCCTGGTTGTGATTCTCGTGATCGGAGGGTCCGACCTCCCCTCCTGAAAGACCCAGCTGCCCTTCCCACCACCGGTTAGCCGCCAGCTTGTCTGCTCGCTTCTTCTCCTGCAGAGCTTTGTCCAGCCTTTTCCTTGGCTTGTAATAACTGCTACGGGCTCCCAATAGATCTTACATCAATCTGAACATGTGTGGTTGACCGAGACAGAAAAAGATACACGAGCGACATGGAGGCTTAAGATCTGAACACGCTGATATATCCATGTTCTCTTACGGGTACAGAATGGAGAAGGTAGACAGTACATGCTTTAAGTGGGGAAGCAGGAAGGAAAGAGGGGGATAGAATACAACCACATCATGGAGAGATAAGAGCTGAGAGATGTGCCTTTACTTTCCTTGGCTCCTTTTTCTCTTGGTAGGGAAGTTATTAATATAATCTTGTCCTTAGCTCTTTTTTTTGTCTCGGGAGGGAAGCTAATAATATAATCTTGTCCATAGTCTTTGTTCAAACCAAGGAATGCAAGTGGGCATGCCCTGATACCAGAAGAAAGACTTGCTGTAGTGAGAACACAAGATAAGTTTTGTTTCTGTGCTCAATATTTTATGGTGAGGGCACTTATTGGTCTGATGTTGCTGTTGTGGGGTTGGTGATGAATGGTTAGGTGATGCTTGGGAGTTGCTGTTGAGGGACAACTGCATGGGATGAGAGAGAGAGAAAGAGAGAGAGAGAGAGGTTTTGTTTCTGTGTTTAACACTATAAGGTGGAAGCAGTGATTAGTCTGCCGTTGGTGTTGAGGGGTTGGTGCTTCAATGGTAGGTAATGCTTTGGAATTGCTATTTAGTGAGTGAGTAAGAGAGAAAGAAAGAGTTGGAAATTAGGGTTGCCTTTGCTGTATGACAGTATGACACACAGAGGGCAGGTGGGGAGCACACACCAGAGAGAGAGAGAGAGAGGGAGAGAGAGAGAGAGAGAGAGAGAGAGTACTTGTTTGGTTCCTAATATATTCCTATGCTGCTTCTAACCAAGCACAGAACACCTTTTTGGCTCCCCTAAGCAGGAACAACCTTAATCAAACTGCATCAAAATAATTCTATATCAGTCTCATAATTTCTTTTCTTAGGTTAACTCCCTTTGCATGGGTTTTTTTCTATTACACACATCCACAGCACTGCTGGACTTGTAGTTTAGACAATTCAAATGTCAACTTGATCAGTCTCATTTTTACTTTGGTTTTGACATCTAACCAGAAACAAATGAAACTTTCACTTCCAACAAATCAGTTAACCTTCCTGAAGCTGGAAATAAATACAAAACTATGACAGACATTGATGCTACATCTGTAATTGACCCCATTGATTTAATGATGGTCAAAGTAGCTCATTCTCTGAAAATACAGATGGAGATCCTGATCCCCTAACCACACAAATCCTTGTATCATCACCTTTCTCTATTATATATACTAACCTTCTCACTCAACACTCATCTTCTTCCAAAACTTTATGCTTCGATCATCCTTGAATTCCATTTATTCACATCTACTGATGTTTGGGTTAGAATGATATCTATCAAACTCCTCCAAAACTAGCATGTGCTGACCTTCATGAATCATGCAAAGAAATCCCAGTAATGTCACAGAAAGAAGAGAGAAAAAGGAGTATGTCATATAACCAACCCTACATGATGAAGTCCCTGTTATCATGGTTTCATACTTCAGACAATTGACCTGACAACTGAGCCCTACAAATGAACCATTAGAATATGACCATTACCACCAACTTGCCAACTATACTTGTATTGATTAAACCAAAAGTCTGCCCTACAGCTACAGCAGCCTAGAAACAATTCCAGTCATTAGTGTCCAATAACAAAGAAGATGAGTGGCTTTTGAACTGCAATCCAAAATTTCACTTATGAATGGATCTTATGACTTACCAACTCTGGAGAAGATTAAGCTTCCTCAACAAACCACATGATCTATGGCATGAAACCAAGCAAAGGATTTCATGAAAAATAGATGAAAGCATATCAAATTTGAGAGAGATTCTTAAAATGGTGGTCCTTAGTACAGAATTCAAGTTCGACACCTCCCCCAACCAGTGAGATTCTCTCGTGCTATGTTGTTCAATTCACAGTCGCACTGTTCCAGAAATAAAATAGTCAGAACCCTAGTTTTCTAGTATGTATGTGAGTGGCACGGCTTTCATGAAATGGATAACCTAAGCTTTGTCAAACTTGATTGATGGTGGTTGCGCGTGAGCTTCCAAAACCAAACAAAACCAAAAGATGATCTAAAGAAAAGTCAGGTAAGCAGCACACGCAGGGGGTGAATGTGAGCCAAAAGATGATCCAAAGAAAAGTGACTGGGAGGGGGATTCAAATCCTTGTTTTAGATGCATCTTTTCCACATGGAGAAACACCAATCTTCGACCCGAAGACCGGATCAAAGATTCAGATCTATGGCAGATAAAAGTCAAATGAGAGTTTGGCGAAGCCACATGAGAGGGGGGAGGGAGGTGAAGGAGAAGTGAAAGGGTCTTGTCTTGTTCAAGCAGCAGTTTGCCCATCCACTATAGGGTTGGATGCCATGGTCACAACTCCAACATTCATATATAAATCCCACCGAAAATAATATCTATATATTTTTATATCTAAAATAATATCTGATGGTAGCATATCAAACCCACTTACTGAAGCATATTTTTACGAAAGTACTAACTAGCTTAACCGATATATGATCAAAAGATCAAAACTCGTCTTCATCAATTACCCTTTGCAGAAAGGAAAAAAAAAATAGTTTATATTCTTTTGCAATTGTTCTCCCAATTTCATCCTATTTGAGTTTGATAGATGAGATACCCACCACTTATAAAAGATTAGGAGATTAAAATCACATCCAACAAATCTGTAATGGAGGATGGAGGAAATAGCTTAACTTGTCAAAACTGCTATCAAACTGCTTGATAACAAGCTCACCCCTCCATAGTGTTTTGCAAGTGTAATAATACCACAGATCCAGTCCACAGTAATGACTCCAAAAATAGTTGTAACAAGCATCTAAATGATTTTTTGCAAATTCTTCACTACCAAATAACTGCTAAACTACTTACCAACTTTGCAAGTCAAAACTTAACTGAGAATGCAAAAAATTCTGTGAATAATCGGTTACAACTTCGTACTCATAATTTCATCAAGTTCCTTTATTATGTGACAATTAAGAAGCATAAACAGTTGATTGTAATTACAGCAAACAATAAGCACCATTCATAAAAAAGTATGCATGTCTGAGCAAACTGGCCAACAGCACCTTAGATCCTATACAGTGACCATCTCTGCAGGTTAGACATTACACAAAGCACTATAATGCTGCAAGCACCCCAACATGGAACAACAAGAATGATCTTAAGAAGTCAAAACTTAACTGAGAATGCAAAAATTCTGTGAATAATCGATTGCAACTTCGTACTCATAATTTCATCAAGTTCCTTTATTATGTGACAATTAAGAAGCATAAACAGTTGATTGTAATTACAGCAAACAATAAGCACCATTCATAAAAAAGTATGCATGTCTGAGCAAACTGGCCAACAGCACCTTAGATCCTATACAGTGACCATCTCTGCAGGTTAGACATTACACAAAGCACTATAATGATGCAAGCACCCCAACATGGAACAACAAGCATGATCTTAAGAAGCTAAAGATCTAATGGAGAACTCAGGCTGCTACTTGGTCAAGTAATATATGAGTAGGAAGAGTGCCACAAAGGATGCCACAAGGGTAGCCATTCTACGATTTGATTTCGTCTCGAAAACCTAATGTGAAAAGCCCCAATAAGCTCAGCCATGTAGATAGAAGGGTTACTGTAAATAATGAATTCAAATATATTTACCATCTTGAAACGATCCATTGTTCCAGAAAGGATTCCCCTTGAAGAGTCCATATCATTTCCCTGAAACCAAAAATAATAAATATTGATGGAAATTGACCATGATATAGAGATCTAATAATAAGAGAAGAGGACGTTGACAGGGAGGAGAGGAGCAAGGAAAAAATTAATGTAAAGAACTACTTACCATGCGGTCCAACGTACGATTGTGGCTTTCAACCTCTTCATGTATGTCACCTGTCAACTGTAAAAGAGCATCGAATGATACTCTAAGTTGTACCAACAATTAAGCAAGCATCAAGAGAAACTATCCAGCATACTTTGAGGACACATGAGCTAAGAAAATTGAATTTCAAACACCAAGGAGAAGAATTTTGATGACTGATCAGGTACAGTTGAATTTTTAGCCATGTCAAAAAGCAAATTCACATGAAAAACAGGGAAGACTGGAAACCGAGAAAAATAATTTTCCTGACAAGAAGAAAGCATCAGGTTGTACAAATTATCCAGAAAACTGACAAACTACCTAACAAATTTGGCCACCAAAGATGTGCTATTTCTACTATTCTAGAATAGTTTCTTCATCAAAGATTTCCGAAAGAATGCTTCAAATAATCCATAACCCAACAAACAAAGCATGTAAAGTTCTTCATTTCATGATCAAAAGCCCAATTTGCATGATGCAACTAAATGGATGATTGATATTCACTGTTATATTTGGCACTGTTTGTTATCGAAAGATTGTTCATCCAGCCTAAGAGATCAAAGCAAATATATATATATATATATATATAATCGAAACCATCACCCACTAGTGACAGCTAATATTCCTATTTTTGGTTGTGTGCTTGTTTGCTATTCTTCCAGTTCCTGTTATGCAGCAACCACAGTCAAGCTGAGCCACATCAAAATTTATCAATCAGTCTTGTCCTCCATTAATCGGTGGGAAGGAAACCAAACCTTTAGGAGTTCCCCGCCATCACTTCACCTCAATGTTACAGCAACCCATCTGACATCTATTAATGCAAAACAGATTGAGTAGCATCATACCTAGCATATGCTAAATTCTACTGGGATAAAGCATGCTAATAGATTTATATGTATATCTATATACATCCTTATAATGGGAGAGAGGCTAGGATGGTCCATGTTGTTTCCCAATGTCCTTGGGACTCTACACTCCCATGTATGATGGTAGTATAGAGATCAGAATATGGCAAAAACTAATCTCAATTTCTGAATATCCCTCTCATTTTCAAGCTCCATGCATGTGTGAGAACTAGCAAATTAAAATGAATTCCCAATTTACTCATCACAGGTTTGTCAAAGAATCAGAGAGAACTGAAATGTTGCAGTCAGTTGTCATTTTATAGTTACCCTCTTCAGAATGTTGACTCTGTCTTGCAGCCCTTCAATGGCTAGATCGTTGTCATGCTCATGAATTTCATGAGAAGAGTATGCTGAAGCTCGAATCCCACCTTCTTCAATGCCATCAAAAAGAGCAGCTCTATTACTGCGATGGTCCCTGTAGTAAGTAAAATATCATAATAGGTAGATATAACATCATTGTGCAGAAAACATTGCTACTTCAGTATCTAAGTAAAGCTTAGTGCCTTTCAAGTTGAATGCCTGAAGTTTATTCATTTGTTCTTCACTCATCAATTACTCTATACAGATTGTCAGCATTACCCATCAACATGCATGTACTGGTTTCCAATGACCTTACAACATCCAACACAAGAAGTAACATCTTACAGAAGATCTTTTTCAATGATTAGCAGAATAATAAATGACTGTTACTCATAAGAGAATATGTGACACGAATGGCGATTAAGATATATCAGGATATTAATGCAAAAATGAAAGTGACCCTGAAAGAATACTCCCTCAAACAGTGTCAACCATGAAACCTCAACATTTCATATTTCTTTAACATGTTATCAACTCAGTGAATTACAAGCATAACAACATGGGAAAGGAATGCTAAAATCAAATAGCTTCTACTTTTAGAACAAAAAATCCTCATTTTCAAGATTATGCTTTTTATTTGAAACCATACTCTCTTTCCTCTTTCACTTAATATTATATAGACAAAAGGCATCCAGCAGAAGCAGCTCCTTGCATATTAAATGCAGATAATACATGGTCTATGAGATATGTGGAGCTAGGAAAAGGTAATTTAATGTAAAACATTAACCCTAGATGTTGAAATAATGAGATGGGAATGAAGAAATCTCGCAGGTACCTCTACAAGATTTCATATCTTTCCTAGTTTACAAGATTTCCTTCTAGTCCAAAGAGCCAACAACAAGGACTCATCTTACTATATTTTTGTTAAAACAAGGCTCCCAAATAGTAGTTATAAGATGTTAAAACATACCCATAATGGCATTTACAATGGACCTAAGGTAACTCGGATCAGCCACATTCTCGAAATAAATAGAAAAGATAAGCACATCCACCAGCATGGTACATGTTCACAATTTCTAATATGTTAATCACCAATTCAACAAATTTGCCACTAAAAGTTTAACACAAGTAAACAAATCATATAGGAGAGAAAGGGGGCAAAGGATGGGTCATCAAATGCTCATAGTCTTACCACTCCATGCAAAAGGGCTACGTACATTTTCTGATCTCATATCCTCCATGATGCATTACAGAAACCTTACAAGGGATCATCCATAAAAATAGACCAAATATGATCACCTCATTTTTGGTTGCACGTACTAGATATCATGTGGGGCCAAAGGCACCTTCAACTACCATTTTTCTATGTCTAGTCAACCTCATAGCACTGTCAGATAAAACTTAAATATTCAATTAATTATAAAGGCGACAGAGATGGCTTTGCAATGGCAAACAACTACTAAGAGACTTTGTCTACTTGTGAAGGGTAACATTCACAAGGCAAAGCTACAGAAACAAAGGGAAAGCACATTATTTAGTTGCCAACCCTAGGAATCCAACAGACCTCTCCATTGACAGCCTAAATTACAGAGCCCACCAACAGACCTCTCAATTCCAAATCTTAATTTGATAATGTAATGGACAAAGAGTAAAGTTAATAAGATGATCATTGGAAATCTTATATTCATATAATTCATATTTTGTTTGATCTAGATATCTAGCAGTGAAAAATCATCAAAATATCTACCTATAATAACGGAAGAACACTTGCACGGGAAACAGTAAAAGGGCAAAAGAAAGGTTCGATATGAGGATAGAGCTAACTATCATTCAGGAATCCTAACCCAATAGCTGTGACATTAGTGGACAGATAAGTACTAAAATAAACATTGTTCATTTTTGCATAATAAAAACGACAACAAAAAGAAAATGTTTCAGTCAATAATTTTCACAGAAAGAAGAAGATCGGAACTGACCTCCTCGAATTCATGGCTGCTTCAGAAAAAGAAAAACAGGAAATTTCTACTTCCGCTGCCTTTTCCTCGCAATTCTTTTCCTTGCCCAATGCAACGTTTTTGTTAGTGGAGCACGTAATATCAAATCCAGACAGAGATCCAAAGAAACCAAAAGAAATAGATCGGAAAAGGAGTCTAATCTCAGAACAAAACGGAAAAATATTAACAGAATCACGGAGATCCAATCAATTTCAACCCAACAATCCGAGCAAAGCGAGAAATCTTCCGGATCACCGGCAACCAAGGAAACCGTAGATCGATTCGTCAATCCGATAGATCAATCAATTCATCATGATAACAAGAACTGTAACCGAGAGAACAACCTCACTCCGATCTCGCAGCCAAATTCGTCGGCAGGATTCCTTCACGAGTGGCTTCGGGTCGAAGGAGAGAGGAGCCTTTTCGACGGTTCCAGCTAAGCATTATTGCGCTCATTCGGCCCAATAGGGATAGAAATCCTACCGTCCACAAGTCATGCGCGGATCTCAATGATGAATCATGCCTCTGCACGAATCGTGAAGCGAGATCGTTTGTCTGTATCGATCGACCGACAGTGTCATATTCGGATCTTATTCGAATGTGGATCCAAGCCCGAATTCGGGCACCTCTGGATACGGATCTATGGACGAATTCCCGATCTGATAAGCTTACTGTTTCCTAAATGAGGAGGATACTACTTGGGCTTATTTTGTTTAAATATAAATAATATACTGAATTATACTTAAAATTTAATAAATGTTGTTGATCTTTTGGTGTCGTTGCCGATAATTTCCCGATGAACGAGCAAACTAATAGAATTTATATTGTATATATGTATTTTAAAAATACAAAATGATGATATTCCAAACGAAAAGTGATTAGAAAATTTTGAATTGTATGGATGAATAATATTTTTTTATGATATAATTAAGGAAATTAGCACGATTAGATTAAGTTTCGATCGAAAGCTTATTTCATAAACTTAACCCAACTAAAAGATATGATTATTAGTTTAAGAATCTGATTGAACCAAATCAAATCCAAGCAGCATGAACAATTGGTCATGACTTATTAAATCAATCTAGATTTATATTAATTTAACTTGAACCAGTTCTTTTATTTCATCATTATTATTTTATTAGAATCTAATTATTATCGTTTTGTATTCCATTATCATCATGAAGCTTTCTCGAGTTGCCAAGTAATATTCGAGTTTCCAAGAGTTTATTATTGTCATCCACCTTTCTTCTATTTCTATCACTATTGACAGTATAAAATGTCTTCCATTTTCCATGTCGATAACATTGTAAGGTTTCTTTTATTTCCATCAGGTTTTTTATAATTTTGCTACTATCAACTGCAAATAGCTTCAAGGATTCTATTACGCAGGGTTTACAGTAGCGAACTGTACTGTCCGATACGGACGGTACATACCGGTCCAACAGGCTATCGATACGCGGACCGCTCGCTACCAGACGGTACGTACTGGTTTTGACTATAGCAATGCACTGTAGCATTATTACAATGCTCGGTACACCTGGGTATACCGCTCGGTACACCCATACCATATCGTACTGAGCCTAGATCGAAACATCGGTACGGTATGATATTGCGAACCTTGCTTTTAGGTATATCTCCTCTTCTTCTGTAAATAAATTTCTAGTCATTGTCTTGGTATGTCCTCAATTTTTTGTAAACAAGCTTCTAGAGTTATTTTGTATTGATGTTTACTATACTGAACTTTGTGAAGCTAGTTTTGTTATCTGTATAGGTCAAATATTTTGAGCATTATTTTGTAAAAAAAAAATCTTTGTCATCAATGGTCTGTGGATATCAATATATTAAGGGCTACTATAGTTGAACCATTTAAACATTGACCTATATTGATTCTTGTAAAATAATTTTTCAAGGATACTGTATGTTGTTAACAGCTATAAAATAGTGATTATGAGTTACTTGATAAAAATATTTTGATCAATTATAACTATTAACCTAGCGAAATTCAAGTGAAAGCATTGCATTACACCCGGATGCACTTCTATCTTCTTCTTTTCTTTTTTTTTTAGAGATTTTTTTTATATTTTTTCTAAATTTTTAAGCATTTCAAGAGTGTGTCAATTTTTTATTTTCTTCTTATTTTTTATTTTCATAGAATTAAGATAGATTCATGTAATATTTTATAGCATTTGACCTTATAAAATACAAGTTTTAATATACAATACATTATTTTTTGGGTACAGACCAAAAACAATTTATAGTATATTAGGATTGATCTAAATCATTTAAAATTTTCATAAAAGCTTTGAACTAGACCCATATGGACATATGTCATTGTTTTTCTAATTAAGATTTTTTATATTTTTTTAATTTTTTCAACGTATGAAACAATGTGTCATTTTTTTTATTTTTCCATTTTTTTCTATTTGTGAATTAAGATATATCCATGCAAAATCTTCTAATATTTGACCTTCTAAATAGGTGGACAACCTATGGTAAAAAATTTGTATAGAAAATATAAGTCCTAGTGTATGATACATTATTTTCATGTGAGACCAAAAATGGTGTATTGCATACCAGGTTGAAAATTTCATGAAAATTTAGAATTAGACCGAGATGGACATATGTCATTATTTCACTAATTAATCAATTTTTTTGATTTTTTTTATCATTTGAAAAGTGTGTAATTTTCATATTTTCTCCTTGTGTTTTTTAGTTGCACTTAAATAAGATGGATCCATATAATGTTTTTTGATATTTGACCTTTTAAATAGATGGACAACCTATAATAAAAAAAATTATGCAGAAAATATATGGTACTTGATATACTATTTTTTGGGTTAGGCCAAAAATAATGTATGGCATAGTTGGTCCACATCATTTGAAAATTTTATGAAAGCTTTAAATTGGTCTAAGATATGGAAATATGGCATTGTTTATCTAAACAAAAAAAAAAAATTGATTTTTTTAATATCTGAACAGTGTGCAATTTTTTTTATTTTCTCCTTGTCTTTTCTATTTCCACTGAATTAAGATGTATCCATACAATGTTTTCTATTTCCATATTTTATTTAAAATTTTCATCATCTGAACAATAATCATGTCACCAACTGCTTATTAATTTAGAAATTTATTTAATTAAATTATCAACTCTAATACCTTCTGGCTTTAGCCATGAATTAAATCACGTCATCGAGCATTTATTATATACATATAAATTCCAAAGTCAATCGCAGACACAAGCATAGGTATGTTTTTGTTTACATTGATTTATAATTAGTTTCATTTAAATTGTAATTATTAATTAATTTATTTATTTATAGTAATTAAGTCATTTCGATGATGAAGAGAGGTCAAAAATCTCTTCTAGATAGTTGGTTACAGGGCGAAACTTTTATGAATCAGTTTCGTCACTTCCTTAACACACCTTCCAAACATAATCAAGGAAAATTAGTCTAAGGCAATATCATTTGAATATTATAAGAAATATTTTATTTAGTCATTTCCTAGTTATCCTTAACGTAGTCGTATGTGATGGATTAATATCAGTAATTATAGGATAATAGTTTGAAAATGATAAGTTTCTGTTGAATTGAGTCGAACTATCATTTTCGATATATCTCTTCTTCTTAATCTATTAAATACTATAGGAATCATTGAGATTTTCTAAATATCTTACGAGAAAGTACATTGATATCCTAAATGAAGGCCAAACCTCAAAGATAAAGATTAACTACGACAAACAGATAGCTATAATGTCGAAAGTAACTGCATAATAATTTTTATCTGATATATTATTAAGAAAATTGAAATCACTGTATAGGATGAAGCGACATTAATCTTAATCATATGTAAGTTGAAGTCATTGTCCTGAGTTACGTATAATTTTTACTTATAGCTTGATTATATATAATAAGTGTTCCATTTGTTTGTTAATTATAAGACAACTGACGTTGATAGATTTCAATATACGGAGATATAATAGATACATATGCTAATGTTCTTAATTTAGAAGGCTTGGGTGTCATTATAATCTTATGTGTCGTTGATAGTAATATATTCAGAAATCAACGTACATATGCATTCAAGATTTTTTGATAGTTTTCTTATTTAGTATAGGATTTTTATGTTATTAAAATTAGTAATATTATTTTAGAAATATTTTAAGGTACATGATCACAAATTATTCAGACAAAACAACAACACTAATGAAGGAGGAGGGTCAATTAAATATATTTTTGTGCCATTACATAATAAGAAATTGGAGCATTGATACTTTTTGGTTCTTAATCTACCTAACAAAATTTAGGAGTAATTCAATGTCCAATTTAAAACGTAAAATACAAAGATATTAGAGGATGGTAATGGTTCAACAGATTCTTTTTAATTATTTTATTTTGATAAATAAATTTAATAAATCATATTTCTAATGTTATAGTTCAGGCATTGAAGAATATGAGTGATACCAATATAGAATATATTGTTGCATCCCCGGATTGCGATAATTCTCAAATCATAGAGATGAGTATACTAAAATATATCCTGTTCGAAGTAAATTGTATCGTAAGTTACCAATTTTGAGGATTCTAAAATATCATGAATATTTTTTTATTGATTAATTATATAATTAATGACCTTTGTATATTCTAGAATGATTATGTTATATTGAGCATTTATTTTTTTGGATATTATGTTTACACATTCTCTAAGATAAGATGAAGACTTATCGTCTACAAATTGCAAGTGCAATTATGGATGATGAACAATTTTGTAGATAATATGCTTCTTACTTGAAAGACTTTTGTGATCTCTAAAATTATACAAATCACCTTTTAAATAGTTATGAATGATCCAAAATTATACATATAAATCAATTTTTTTGGAGAATATGGTTCTCTGAAATTTTGTATCGCACCATGTACTAAATTGTGAAAATAGAATATTTTTTAAGACATTACATAGCATTTCTCTAATAGGTATCTCTATGCGTATGGCAAAATATTGTTGAAATACAAAGCATTTTTTTAATATACGATACATTATGTTTAGGATCAATTCAAAAATAATGTATTGCATATGAGAACTAGTAAAAATGAACTGAAATCTTATGAAAACCTTGGAATGGCACTAAGATATACTTTTATAACATGTTTTCTATTTTAGATAATTTTTTCAATAATTTTTTGAATTATTCACCATCAGAACAATGTGTCATATTCTAATTTTCTTCAATTTTTTTTTTATTTCTACTGAAAAGCTATGGTACATGCAATATTTTTTGATATTTAAGCTATTAATTATATCAGATAACCATGACAAAAATTTGATGCAATACACTATTTTTAAGGTCAATTCAAAATTAATATATTGCATACTAGAACTGTTTCAAATCATTGACATTTCATGAAAGCTTTGGAATGACACTAAGATTGACTTTTATAATTTTTTATTTTATACTTTTTTAATTACTCAGCATATGCACAGTGTGTCATTTTGTATTTTTTTCTATGTTTTTTCATTTACATCAAAAAATGATACATACATGTAATGTTTTTTTAACATTTGAGCTTCTAAATATGTCAAAATATATATAAAAAATGATTAAAAATATTTCCTAACATACGATACACTAATTTAAAAATAGTATATCGTTTATTAGGATTGATTCAAATCATCTGAAGTTTTTATAAAAGCTTTGGATTGTCCCATATGAACATATGTCACTGTTTTGCTACTTTAGAAATTTTTTTTGATTATTCTTAAATTACTCAGAATATGCATAGTGTGCTACTTTTCAATTTTATTCAAGTTTTTTTTTCCATTTCCACTGAAAAATTGTGAATACATGCAATGTTTGTTGATATTTGAGCTTTTAAATATGTCAAAAAAAACTTGGTTTAAAAATATTTTCTAATATGTGATACACTTTTTTGGCATTAATTCAAAAAATAGTATATCGTATATTAGGACTAGTCCAAATCGTTTGAAATTTTATGAAAACTTTAGATTTGTCTCATATGAACATATATTGTTTTGCTAATTTAGAGAAATTTTCAATATTTTCTGAATTACTCAGCATTTGCAAAGTGTGCCATTTTCCATTTTTTTCCATTTGCACCAAAAAATCATGGATACATGCAATGTTTTTTAATATTTGAGCATCTAAATAAGTCAGAAAATCATGAAAAAAAACTTGGTCTAAAAAAATATTTTCAAATACACAGTATATTATTTTTAAAGTTAATTTAAAAATAGTGTATCACATACCAAGACTAGCTCAAATCATCTGAATTTTTTATGAAATCTTTGGATTTGTCACAGATGGACATATGTCATTATTTTACTATTTTAGAGATTTTTTGATATTTTTAAATTATTCAACCAACTTTCTATTTTTCTCAAAGTTTTTTATATTTCCATCAAAATATCATGGACATATGCAATATATTTTAACATTCGAACTTCTAAATATGCCCACAAGCTGTGTTAAAATTTTGGGTTCGATAAATAATGTATCGCATACCAAGACCAGAAGTCATCTAAAATTTTCATGAAAGCCTTGGATTAATATTTTTGGGATTTGTCCCATATGGACATATGTCACTATTTTGCTATTTTAATTTTTTTTGGTATTTTTTGAATTACTCAGCATTGCATAGTATGTCATTTTCTAATTTTATTCATTTTTTTCATTCACACTAAAAAATAATTGATACATGTAATATTTTTTGATATTTGAGTTTCTAAATATGTCTAAAAACTATAACAAAAACTTAGTCCAAAAATATTTTTTAATATACGATATACTATTTTTGGCGGTCAATTTAAAAATAGTTTATCACATATAAAGATTAGTCTAAATCATTTGAAATTTTCATAAAGGCTTTGGATTTCCCATATTGACATATGTCAATGTTATACTATTTTAGATTTTTTTTCTATATTTTTTTGAATTACTCAGCATATGCTTAATGTGTTATTTTTTAATTTTATTCGAGTTTTTTTCCATTTGCATAAAAAAAAAATCATGGATACATGCAATGTTTTTTTTATATTTGAGCTTCTAAATATATTTAAAAATCATTAAAAAATTAGTCCAAAAAAATATTTCCTAATATGTGATATATTATTTTTGGGATCAATTAAAAAAACATGGTATCGCATAAAACGACTTATCCAAATCATCTAAAATTTTCATAAAAGTTTTAGATTTGTCCCATATGGACATATGCAACAGTGTGCCACTTTTAAATATTCAAGCCTTTTCCATTTGCATTGAAAAATCATGGCTACATATAATGTTTTTTAGCATTTAAGGTTCTGAATATATCAGAAAATCATGAAAAACACTTGGTCTAAAAAAAAATTCCTAATATGTGATGTACTGTTTTTGGAGTAAATTCAAAAAAATGGATCACACATTAGGACTAGTCCAAATCATATAAAATTTTCATGAAAGTTTTGGATTTATTTGAGATGGACATATGTGATTATTTTTTTTATTTTAGAGAATTTTTATCTTTTTAATTGTTCAGCATCCACATAGTGTGTAATTTTCTAATTTTCTCCATTTTTTTTCTAGTTTCACAGAAAAATCATGGATACATATATATTTTTTGACATTTAAACTTCTATAAATATCAAAAAATGATGAAAAAAATTTTATTCATAATATGTGATACACTATTTTTGGGGTTAACTCAAAAAGTAGTGTATGGCATACCAAGATTGGTGCAAATCATCTAAAATTTTCAAGAAAACTTTGAATTTGTCCTGGATAAACATATATTACTGTTATTCTATTTTATAGAATCATTTTGATTTTTTTTTTGAATTACTCACCATTTGCACATTATGTCAATTTCTAATTTTCTCAAAGCTTTTTCCATTTCCACTGACATATCAGGGACACATGCAAAATATTTTGACATTTAATCTTCTAAATATATTCACAAGCTATGATAAAAATTTGGGATTAAAAAAAATATTTTCTAATATATGATACATCGTTTTTAGGTCAATTCAAAAATAATTTATCATATCCCAAGACTAGTTCAAATCATCTAAATTTTTATAAAAGCTTTGGATTTGTCTTAGATGGACATATGCATCTTTTTTTTTATTTTACAATATTTTTGATATTTTTTTAAAATTATTCAGCATATACACATTTCTCCAAGTATTTTTTATTTCCATTGAAATATCATGGGCGCATGCAATTTTTTTTTAAATATGAGATTTTAAATTAGTCCAAAACACTAGGTAAAAATTTGGTCCCAAAAACTTAATCTCATTTTTTTTTTTCAACATGTAAAACAGAGCATGTATTGTAAAATAGAGAATCTACTAAAACTTACACTTGCAATAGAATTTCTTCAATTTTGGACAACCAAATAATTAGAAGATATTAAGACATATTACATTACAATTGTATAAGTCACTGAAATTAAATTTCAGTAAGCTGGTTCAAAATACAATTTAATTTTCAATAAGCTCTTAAAAAATAAGCTGATTCACTAGAAAAAACATATCTAAATATCAATGCCCTCATAGGTAAAAATTTATATAATCGATGATTATATCCAAATTATTCGCACATTAAATATTTATTCTTTTTCTTGTTACTATATGTTATTCAATTTTTACTTTTTTTTCTATTGTCAACCTACACTATGTTTCTTGAAGGAAATAAAATACAATCAAATTCTTACGATATCTAATATTATTTGCTTCTCGTAGGATATATTTTATCATTGTAGGTTTTCTTGTAGATGTTAGGCCTACAATAATCCTCACAGTATTCTTATACCCAATAGTAGATATAGCATGAGAACATGGAATTTTCAAAATATCAAAATGCCAACATGAACAATTCCTTTTCTCCAAATCTACTATAGCTATCTTAGAAGATGTTACACTTGTAATTCAATGAGTATAAGAAATCCTTCGCCTTAGTAAGTTGATCCTCGATGATAATTGTCAAAGTTGATTTTCAATTGTTAGATATTTTAGGACGGATGTAGGACCATTCAACAATCTTCCTCCTAGTTATTTCAATCATAAAAACATAAATAAGCCACGAACATTCTTAGGTAATAAATTCATGCCTTTTGATGCATTTGTGGTGAGTATTATGTAACAACAAGCAAAAAAAAGAAAAAAGCATAAGCTCATTTCTCATCAATTTCAAATATCCATATATGAAACTTTGTATGTAATTTTTTCTCAATTTTTGTTTCCTTATAGCAGAAGATCAAACAATGATCCAAAACAACTTTGTAGCCTCTTTGTCTCGTATATCACTCATAAGATTTTTAGATAGATGAATTATATAATAACTATAATATACTCATGAAAATATCTTTTTTTACGGTTGAAAGAATAGCTTCAATGGGCATCAGCTTAGTTTCTTGGTCGCCATAGAATTTGGGGTTGTTGTGTGTTATCTTTTGCTATCCGTTGATTGGATCTCGTGCTCCAATGCCTTTGCTACATGAAAGTTGTCTTCTTCGGAATATTTAGTCCTTTATTCAATCAGGCACATCCAATTTCAAATGTTGGAACTCGTTGAAGTTTACCATTAGCTTGTAGGAACAAAGTCCAAGGTTTTGATTGGCCACAGTTACAAACCTTCGGTGCGCTCGTTATCTGTGGGTTTGCTTTACTAAGTTACAAACCCACATCTTAAGTAGGCTTTGAATTAGGCTTTAAAACTATGATTAACTTTAGGCAGAAAAGTCTTAACTCAAATGTCCTCTTCCATGCAGTATCTTTTCTTGCACAAGTCAGGAGTGCAATGGCCCCCTTGGTGAAGGTTTTAACTGCTGCAGAATTATGTTGGAAACACACAATTATGATCGAAGAGTGTAATTGTTTGCTTGTAGTTAGTTCCTTCCTGGTCTGTATCACAAACCCTAAACAATGAGATACAGAACTGATGTCTGATCAATACTTTAAACTACTTATTACATGGGAGGTATATAACATCTGCCTCTGCTCAGAAACCACAAACAAACTGAATTTAACATGAGAACATGAGTTGACAAAAAGCACTGAGTCGCAATATATTGTTTGTGATCGAACACAAAGTGCATAAACCAATAACACGAGCTTAAATTACCAATCTCATCTAAAATAACATGTTTAACAACTAAATTTCAGGGAAAAATCTGATTAAAAAGGTACAAAATTACGTTCTTGCAGCAGCTTCAATGAGGTAATTCTGTTGCAAGGACGTATGATCTTCATCATAATACCACTGCTGTTTTGGCTGCAACCAGCTTCATCTAGACTGTCTTTGTCTTGGGAGCCACCTTCCTCTTGGACTGCCTCTTTGGAAATGAGTTCTTCATGCCTAGGAAGAAGAGCAGTGCACCGAAAAGAGCCAAATTCTGCAGTGTAAATGTAATTTCAATGCATGAGTGGTTTGCTCCATCTGATAAAGTTGATGGAAAATGTATGAGAACCAAACCAACCTGTGTGAACTTGAAAAATAGTTCCACAAATTCGGGCTTTTGGATATCGTAGTTGTAGAAGTCGAACACGACGGGCGTCACCACTGCCAAATGAAGAAGCTTCACAAAAGAAAGATATAGCTTTCAGCATATCATCATCTTAACAGAAGTTACTGGTTTAAATTATGCAGTATTGTTGCTAAGTCGGTAAACAAATTACTACTGAGTAAGTTCATGTATAACTTTGTCTAGTAAAATCATGGTACTTAAGAATTACAGACCAGAAGATATGCTCCAAAGGAACTGCTGAAGATAAATAGAAGGCCTCCGAGCCCTTTAAGAACTATGGTAGCTGCAATCACATGTTTCATCTGAAAGTAATAGCAAAAAGTAAAATTTTCTTGAATATTGATCAAATTTGGACCAGCTGTTATAAACTGAAATAGAACAAGGAAAAAGTGTGTCCTTACTTCAACTTCAGGGACTTTTACCCCCAGATGCAAGGTAACATGATTCACAAAAGTGTCATATTTTGGTGCAACAACTTTTGCTGCTGGCCCACCATCAACTCCAAATTCGATAATCCTGAAAACAGAACTCAAATATCAGCACAAACCATCACTCAGCTCCCTGGTAATTCAATGGCGAAGTCACCTAGGAAGATTCAGGGTTGTAAGTCTATTTTTGCATATATTCTGCATGGGGACCAATCAGCTAAACATGAATCATCCCACTGCTTCACCAATTTCACCAAACTAGAAAGAATTAGCCACTTAAGCTCAGGCATTAGAGTTTACAACATTAAGTATATAATTCCAATTTGGAATAGGGATGTGGAAGCAATTTAATAGCTTCATGACCACTGAAACCAAAAGGTTACAACAATTTCATTCTTAAAAATCTGCCTATGGTAAGACAATTTTGCACCCCAAAGTTCACTAAGGTATCACATGTATATAGAATGTAATTTATATTCAAAACACCTTAACTATATTTCCATGTCAATATATAATACATGACCACAAACTTATGATAATCAAAACAAAGATACATCCCTATCTTAAAACTCACATCCTTTGAGAGGAACTGACATCAATCTTCAGAAAGGCTTCTTAATTTCTATGATCTCACAAGCTTACAGCTTTATGACACTATTTTGAGCATCAAGAAAAAAACATCATTCGGTTCTAGCTTCTGAGGATGCATGTATGTTAAAAATTAATACCCCACTTGCTTTTCTGGCATGTGTGATACACATGACAAAATTTAAGTTTTATTCAAACTGTAATATCGATGGATGTTATTACATTCCTTATTCATTTGTAGACCATTCAGGCCTAACTTCATCCAAGTTGGTCAGAAATTAGTATTTCTTTGTTTAGTTGCTTAGAATCAGAACAGTTCATGGCGGTAATCAAGAAGAAAATTCTACACTAATTCACAACAAACGTACATATACATAACATACTTCTGACACTTACAAAGATGCCTAACACTTTGTTCAGACATTGGATCAGCTGCAATTGCAATAAATGATTTATCCAAACACATATGTATCCTTCAAATGCATCAAAAAGATCAGATTTGTTGGATGTTTCCCAGTAAGATGCTTGGCATCCACCAGGCACACAGCAGATATTGCAAGTAGCTCTGTAAGGAGGTACAGATCTCAAAAGTTTGTGATCTATCTGTCATCATGCAATTTGTAATGGCCCAAAAGAGAAGGGTGACAATGGTTCACATAACCATCTGCCCCCATTTCACCATAAGCAAAATGATTGACACCAGGTACAGTCAGATCCACCGAAAGACCACACTCGTATATGCCAAACAGGACCAGAAAAGCCACGATAACGGATCTAGTCAAATTATGCTAATCATATCGAGCTCAGTGCACAAAATTCCTTATTGACCAGCAAAGTATCACATGATAAGTATCAAAATTTTGCCAAGTACATCATGGAACAGGGTTTTCAGCAAAATAACAAGCGGATGCAATACTCCTAATAGCACGACAATTCTATCCCAAAAGTGGGAACAACTTGATTTCAAGAACAATAACAGCAAGATCCAACAGCACCCATAAGCTTCTAGAATAAAAGCTGCACAACGAAAGATAACCAACACGAGACATTCTCGGGAAAAAAAACCATTTTTACAGAAGAAAACACCTATTCAAAGCATAATCTATAAAACTGAGGCTGGGGCCAAACCCTAGCTCGGTGAAGACGACCACAAGCAAGAAAATTGGGCAGATCTGAAGCGAAAGAGGGAAGAGAACAAGAATGACGCTTACTCCTGGTAAGCGGAAAGAAGGAACACGGAGGCGAAGAGGACCCTTCCGGCGAACGAGACAAACCCCATCGCTCTCTCCTCCCCAACTCCACCAACGAAAGCCTCTACAGAAGAGAAGACGAGATCTGCCGCTCGCTCTCTCTATTTAAAGCTCAGGACAAGCCTGCCACTGGTAAGCTCCAGATTCACGGAAGTGCCACTGCGTGGCCCCGGCCTCCAACGGTCGGGATTGGGCTTTTTGATTAAAGTATGCTTCAGACAGTGAGGCCAGCTGTCAAGATTCGCGATCCGGTGGGCCGCACATGGTCTCTGACGGCGATTTAACTCGGGAGATAGGCGAATGGATCCGGGCCGTACGATGACGGATCCGATCCGTTAACTCTGACGACGATTTTACTCCGCAGACGTCAGATGGATCCGGGGCGTTAAATCTGACGACCAGAGCATTAGATGGGTCGGGTTTGTACGACCCCTGATCTGATCCGTTAAAATACGATTCCGATGGGTGACTTGACGGCGATTTGACTCCCCATCCCCGAAGACAAACGAATGGATCAGGGCCGTACGATGTCGGATCCAATCCGTTAAATCCGACTCACGGTCTCTGATGGCAGTTTCACGCGCGATAGACAAATGGATCCGGACCGTACGACGCCGAATCCGATCCCTGAGGCACTTCTGACGGCCGTGTGATGCCGGATTTGATCCGTTAAGTCCGGTCGCAGATGGTGCTTCACGGCGATTCGACTACAGACAAATGGATACGGGTCGTATATATCGGATCGGATCCGATTAAATACAGAGGAAAGAACAGGGCAAGTTATTGGTGACAAAGGAAACATTTTCTTGCAGATCTGTTCTACGAGTTCCATGGCTGGAAGACTTGGACTCCATTGCTGATTTCTTTCTTGACTTCATCACCGTGATCAGAAAAGAAGGATCTTTCATGGTGATCTCTAGTTTCCTTGCAGTTTATCAATGACATTTCTGTTGGTCCAGCACATACGTGGGCTTAGAAAATTTGGGTCATAAGCCCAAATCAAAGAAATTAAAAAAGAAGTGTGCAGCGTGCAGCATGCAGCGTGCACAGCGGACGTGTGCAGCAACGGCATGCAGAGAAAAGAAAGAAAGATTAGATTTCTGAATTTTCTGCTTAACGATCGGTGACCAAACGTTGTCAGTTTTGGCCCAAATTTTATATGGAGAATCCTTACAGCAAACTCTATAATCCTAACGGTGTTGATCTACAGTTTACCCTTTCTGAGATACTTTCCTGCTATATCCGATGTGTGAGATTTAGAATTCTCTTTTAAAGAGATTCATTTTGATGATATGCTATTCTTGAGCCAAGATCCATGTCCTTGATATTATTGTGATTCTCTAGTTGTTCTAGAGAAGAATTTTTATAAATCTGTTATCATTATTATTGATAGTGGAAGTTTGAGGTGGACTATGGTCCCGTAATTTTTCCCATATTGGGTTTTCCACGTTAAAAGATTTGGTCTCACTATGTGATTGATTATTTGCTCTATTGTTTATGCTGTGCTGGTTGATATTTGCATTTGGATATCTGAGTTGGTATTTTGATGAGAAACCCATTTTGATACACAAAGAGGGAAAGAATTATTCCGTTTGAACAGGTTTTTCCCAACAAGTGGTATCAGAGCAATAGGTTATTTGGTGCTAGTTTTTTTTCTTGTGTGATTGAAATGGAGCAGTTAGATGATATGATTAAATTGAACTCATCAAATTATTCGACTTGGAGGTGTATGATGAAAGATTTACTTTATTGCAAAGATTTATATAAGCCTATCAAGGTTAAAGATAAACCTTCTACTTTGGACGATGAAAAATGAAAAGTTCAGCATAGAAAAGCTATTGCCTATATTAGAAGATGGATGGATATAAATTTGCATGAGCATATTTCTGATGAAACCAAAGCTGATGTTGTTTGGCAAAGGTTAGAAAATCTCTTTGCGAAAAATACAGTGGGAAATAGAATTTCTCTCCTTAGAAGGCTTGTAAATTTGAAGTATAAAGATGGTGGTAACATTGTTGAGCATATAAGCATATTTTAGAGTCTTGCAAACAAGCTAGTTGCTATGAAAATGAATATAGATGATGAGATGCAAGGATTACTACTTCTCAGCTATTTATCAGAAAGTTGGGAAACGTATGTGGTGACAATTTGTAACTCCACGCCAGAGGTGACTTTAACTATAGATATGGTTAAAGACAGTTTGCTAAATGAAGATGCCAGAAGGAAAGAACATGGTGAATCTTCTTCTGGGGCATTTGTTACTGAAAAACAAGAAAGACGT